>JAOTAY010000007.1:21524417-21548469 GCA_025629805.1 Erythroxylum baracoense
CATTTACTTTGTATTACAGATATTATTGTAATGTAACGTTTTTATTATTAATTAAGATATTTTAATTTATATTCATTAATCAAAATTTTTATTTAATTATTTATATCTAATTAAATATATATTATTAATAAAATTTTTCGACGGTTATAATTTAAATATAATGGAAATATATATTTTAAAAAAAATTTAATAAAAATTTTACTAGACAGAAATATGCAAGATTTCCGTCGGTAATTGTCTACATATTATCCCGACAGAAAATAATTTCCGTCGATAATAGTTCCGACTTTACCGACCATTAAAACGTTACCATCGGTAACTTTACCAACCATATTAGAAACATTCCGATGCTAAATTTACATACGGGTATGCCACCGTCGGTAAATTTAGCGACGGAATACTTCGGGCGGTCGGTAACTTTTCGGTTGAATTTACCGATGGTTTATTTTGTTTGTCGGTAATTTTACTGACGGTAGAGAAGCTTTCCGTCGGTAAGTTTAGCTACGGCCTAATCTCTGACGTTTTTGGCCGTCAATTTATTCTGTCGGTAATATTATATACCGACAGAATATTTGTCATTTTTGTCGGTATTTTCTGTCCCTAATTTACTATTTTCTTGTAGTGAATGGCTTGATTGGTCCACATACGTCAGTATGAATAAGTTGAAGTGGTGCAGTTGCTCTTGTCACCGCTTCTTTTGGAAAACTCCTTCTTGAATGCTTGCAAAGTAAACATGCTTCACATAAATGATGTGGGTGGTTAACAGAGGACATTCCTTTCACAATGTATTGATCTCCCAACGCATTGAGTGTGCCAAAATTCAAGTGTCCAAATCTCATATGCCAACGCTATGCGTCATCTTTCACATCCACCTTTAAACATGTTGCTTCGATTGTCTTGATATTCAACATAAACATTCTATTCTTCGATATAAACACCTTAGCAATCGATTAAGCAAGTTGATTTCTAAGCCAAAGACAACAATCTTTCATGTGGATTTCATATCCTTTTTCAAGAAGTTGCCCCAAACTTAAAATATTACTTTTCAATTTTGGCATATAATAGACATCATTAATAAGTCTATGGCTTCCATCTCTTGAAGAAATTAGAATGGTACCTTTTCCACGAATTTGAATCTTTGACGAATCTCCAAAAGAAACATTGCCTTATACCTTTTCATCAAGTTCCACAAATTTGCCTTCTATCTCCACACATGTGATTGCTTGCTCCATTATCTAAGAACCATGTACTTTCATCCTTACTTGTATTATCTTTGAGTGCTAGCAATAAAGTTGGCTCTTCTTCTCCTTGCTTGTTATCAACAATATTGACTTGCTCCTCAACTTGATTAGGCGTAGCATAACATTCCCTAAAAAAATGTCCAAATTTATGACCATTGTAGCATTCAACATTAAACTTATCATACCTAGTCTCATTTTGTCTAAAATTGTACCATCCTCATCCTCTTCCTCTTGATTTTCCTTGACCTTTGTTTGATTGATTTTTTCTATCATTGTTGGCATTGTTATAATCTCCTTTACTTCTTCCTCCATAACTTCGTCCTTGACCTCGACCATGACCATGTCCTCGACCATGTCCTCATCCTCTTCCTCTTTGATTGCTTTCTCCATCATCATCTTTTAACACAACCCTTGCTTTAAGTGTTTGCTACAAAGGTTCTTCTTGCCTTTTCTTGATCTTGTCTTTGTAAGCTTGTAAAGAGCCCTCTAGTTGTTCAAGTATCAAAGAGTCTAGATCTTTAGACTCCTCAATGACGTAAACCACATAATCAAACTTTGGGTTCAAGGAACGAAGAATCTTCTCTACTACTCGAACATCTTTAACTTGATCTCCATATCTCTTCATTTGATTCACAATGGCCTTCACTCGTGAACAATAATCCAAGATTGATTCGGATTCCTTCATGCACAAAGATTCAAAATCACCTTGCAATGATTGGAGTCGAATCTTTTTTACCTTATCAATTCTTTGAAAGGAACTTTGCAAAATCTCCCATGTTTCCTTTGAAGTGGTTGCATCGGCCAGCTTCTTAAGCATTGAATTATTTAGACATTGATGGATGAGGGTGAGGGCTTGTTGATCCTTCTTCTTGATCTTTACCAAAGCATCCTTCTCATTTTGAGACAAATCGGCTTTACTTTGAGGTTGCATAAAACCTTTCTCTACAATCTATCAAGTATCTTGTGAGCCAAGCATGGCTTTCATGCGAAGACGTCATGTTTCATAATTTTCTTTTGTGAGGCGAGAGAATTGAAATGAGTATGCTCCACCATTATTTCTCTGATATCACTTTGTTAAGGAAGGAGAGGTTTACAAAGGAGAGAACTATTTAGAAGAAGAGGTTGTAAATTATTTGAATATTTTAGTTCAAGTACAAAGAGGTATTTATAGATACAAAAATGACTCTTCATATCTAAGTACATGAACCCATTATTGAACCCAAATAAATAAACCATACATGAACTCAAAACCATACATGGACCAATATTTAATTATGTAACTAATACATAAACATAATTAAACTCCTAACAATGAACTTAAATATCCATGTATGTAGATTCACTTTCAAATTACTCTTCAACACACTCTTCCTCAACTTTCTGACCTTGTCCTAGCTTTAGAAATTCCCCGTCTCTACTCCAACTGTTTCCTTGCAGAGTTTGTCTTTCTACTAGGATATATACACCTCAACTCTTATCTTCACCCACCAGTTTCTTTGTGTGCAATGGAGAGCGAAAGGAAGATAACTGCGCTTCGTGATGCTTCCTTCTCTTCTTATCTCACCAGTACAGACGATAACATTGTACGTAAGCTGACAGAGCCATTGCAAGAGACTTCTAGGTTCAAGAGCTCCATGCCTGAAGAAGGTGAAATCAGTATCTTTTCTGCTGAGAAGTACTTCAAAATGAAACTGGACGATCAAAGTCACAGGGTTATCGATCCTAATCCAGTCAGGCACGTACATGCTAAAGAAATTACCAGGGTTGATCATGGGATGAGAATGAAACGTAGACCAGGACCACGAAATACAATTTCTGAAGTAAGTTGGAACAGCCAAACTGCGTTGTCGCCAAGTTCTATGAATAGCTTCTCTCGGAATAGGCAAAAGAAGGTCAATGAAAGATGGTTATTTGCTGTTTTTCCCTGCAGTGGTTCATGTTTCGACAAGAAGTCAGTCTATACTGATAGCCGTGTCGCTTACAGAGGGATTCATGGAAAAGATTTCAGAAAAGAAATCACTACCCCAGCGGCCTGCAACCCCGCCACGTTGGGAGGAAAAGGGCTGCAGTCTCCATCAAGGTTTCATGTTTCCAGCAACCAAAGCTCGGAAAAGACCATTATTGGATCAAACAGAGAAGAGTACTTTGTGTTACCAACTGTAAATTCTGGTGTTCCAAGCTTGAAAGTAGAATATCAGAAGGTCCAAGAGGAAGAACCAAGAAAATCCATAGAGGTATTCGGATCCAGACTGTTGAGAAAGGAAGATATAGCCATGAACTTGGAGAGAAAACTCTCTGTACTGACGTGGGACGCCATACCAAAATCTCAAAGCATTGCAACTTCTACGATTAGCCAAGTGTACGATGACATAGAAAGTGATGCTAGTTCAGATCTCTTCGAGATAGAGAACATTTCAGGAGCTGCACAGCCGAAGTTGACAAAGCAAACCTCCTATGGGATGTCTGGTTGTATGACACCTACAAGCAGGTACGAGCCAAGTGAGGCCAGCATTGAGTGGAGTGTTGTCACTGGTAGTGCTGCTGATTTCTCAATTGTTTTGGACTACGACGAGAAAAAAGTAGCTGAAAACAAGCCAACTTCTGGTTTAGCCTCAACAGAAAGAAAAAGCCGTACAAATGGTCTGCTCAGTTGCAAGAGTCAGAGAGCTGTTAAAGTTGCTGAAACTGCATACAAGAGAAATGACAAGGCTCGGCCTACGCGAGCGAGGAACTTAGAAACTGAGACTAAAGTGAAAGATTTTGATTTACTATGAGCTCTTGAACAGATTTTACCTTCACTACTGCCTTAAAATGTAATACAGTTGAAGATCCTGATCTTCCTCGTGAGATTTTTACAGCTGATCGTGTTCTATAGTACGTAATACCATTATTTCTGTTCCACGTATGTGTGTCATCTTAGTCCACCCAAATGTTACTATTTTTTACAAGAGAATTTGCGACAGAAGAAAAGACTTCACGTTCTCGTTTGTCATTCAAATGCAAAACATACTCGAAACATGAAAAGTGAATAATGATTTGGTCAGGTGTTTAGACCCCAAAGACTTAATAAACCACAAATATAATATGCCTGACCACCCTTGTCCAAATCATTTCCTTCTTTTCCATTTTTTTTGTTCTCTTGATTCAAAACTTGGGGGTCACTGCTGTTCTACAAATATTGTGCAGTACTAATCAAAAGTTACTGTCTTTTCCCTAAAGTAAGAGTCCACAAATCTAGACTTGGGGTTGCTGTATGTCTTTCCACATTCGATCTCAAAAAGCAAAGGCCCTACAGTTGGATAAACATGTTCAGAAAGCAGATACATAGGCAGAGGCAAAAAGTTAAGAGAACGAGGCCGATGTCGATATGTAGCTGCTTTGTGATCATGTTTCTCCAACTGTAAGGCTTGTGAAAGCATATACTTGAAAAGTTTGTTCTTTTCTTATAGCAATCCGAACAGCTAGCACGAAAATTCAACTTCTTATTTCTACGGAATGATGATGCTTATGGGACTGCGAAGGAATATTACATCGTCAAAGATGACATGTTCAGCTCATGAAATCCACCACATTGTATCGGTATGTTGATGACAAAGTTTGGTGGCCATATTCAATTCCATAACCAGATTTAAACGAAGAAGGATCACATCTATATCTTTCAACCAACAGAAACAAGGTTGGAAATCAGGTAAACACCGCCCTGAAAAAGAGTTGTGCAAATCCTATCCCACAGTAAAAGTTAGCTTCTGTCTAGGACACTGTCTTGATGCTGTCGACCATATAATATGAATATTTATCTGAAAGGGACACTCTTAAATTCTCTTTAAACTATAGAAATTAAGTTTTTATCTTGAAAGGCACAGATGGATATTATAATCCAGAAAGCCATGTGCCTGGTGTAATGACGAAGGATAATTGATAGGCAGCCAAGGCATAGACGTCTTTAATGCGTGGAGAGAGAGAGGTTTCCTATCACATTCATTCTTAAAAGGATGAAAGACAAATCCAACTTACTGATACGGAAAGAAAAACTGTTGTACTTACCCACTAATAATAAATTAAGCCATACTCACGGGCCTGGCAATGGAATGTCTTGAAGGGACCAATTAAAGTTGGATTGACAACAAATTGAAACGGTGCACATTTAATAAAAATACTTGTCGAAAAGGGCCACTTGTAATGAATCCAGTAATTGTGGCTCATTGATGTATGACAAAACCCTTAAATAATGTTACTATTAAAGCAATTAAGAATACTTATACAGTTTTAAGGTAAATTTGATAATAAAAATAGGAATAAACATATTCCTATTGTTTCTTGTTTTCAGTGTTTAATTATTAAATCTTGTAAGTGTTCGTTTAAGGTTATACGCTCTAAGTTTTACTAATTTTTAACCTTGGTAATTACTGCAAGTGCGTGGATCGTTCACGTAGTATCTAAGGTGTCGATTCTACGAGAAAGGAAACTAGTCCTAAAATTTTAAAGGCAACTAAGTTCGCAAAACCTAATTGAGCAACTACTGCAGAAATTAAAATTAATCAAGAATCAAATATAAGAATTTAAATCACCAAAAGAACAAATAGAAGCAAACTCATACAAATAATCCGAAATTCAACCTAGAAACGACCAATTGAGAGAAGGGGGGATTTATTCGAAATTAAAGAAAATCTATCCAATTATGAAATTTCTGATTTAACGGGCCTAGACAGTCCTAGGTGAATTACTCTCTCTCGAGTTATAATTCTTAACCCTAATTAATATTCTCTAATTCAAATTGTGGAAATTTCAATCCGCAATTTGTCCAAAACCTAAATTAGTTCTAACTTTGTCTATTAATCTACCGGGAATTTGTGAATTGCTTAGTTTAGGAGAATAAGCAGTAGTATTGATTTTTATTCCTAGAGATCGAGTATATGAAGATAGTCAGAGAACTTCGAAAAAATTTCAAGGTATGAAATTCCATAATTTTTATGAAATTATGAACAAAAGTATAGGAGTAGATATAATTTTCATTGCTTAGTTTAGGAGAATAAGGAGTAGATATTGATTTTTATTCCTAGAGATCGAGGATATGAAGCTAGTCAGAGAACTTCAAAAAAATTTCGAGGTGTGAAATTCCATAATTTTTATGAATTGGCAACAAAAGTATCTAAATATGAATAACTTTTTAAGGAAAAAAGATAATAGAAAAGGAGTTTATTAAGTGCTTATTTTTTGGAAATAAGTTTATGTGATTTGACAATGACTCAGGTTAATATCCTAGGAACTTGTATTTACCCTGCTCTAGAACCAAAATCACTTGAAACTAAAAGGAAATACAAGAACAAATTACTTAGATACAATACACTTTTGATATCTCTAAAAAGGAAGAAAATTTTAATTTCTTGTTATAGGAGAAGTTTATTACTTTATCACCAGAACAAAAAATTCTCATAAAGGATGAAATCTGGGGGAAGGACTATTATAAGTAACTCAATAAGGGAATTCTATTATTTATTGAAGTTGATCAGATGATAGTGATAGATGAAGATTAGTTTCCACTCGCTACAATTGTTAATGCAATAAAGTTTGATTTATGAATTTTATTGGATGTCAAGAGGAGGCTGAAGATCGTAGAGGATTGTTTAGTGTCAGCCTTGAACTCATTTTTACAGAAGTCTAGAAGGTCTTCAATACCATATATTTGGTTTGCTCAATCAAACATAAGCGAGGGGAAATTATTAATAACCTGAATAAAATTTTTCCCACCATTTAGCTTAAAAATGTTGTTAGGATTTCTATAAGTTAACTAGATTGCTTGCAAAAATCTTAGACACGGGAATTAGTAAAGAAGTATAAGATTTAGGAGTCAAGAAGGTTGAAAATATGTTTAATGTATGGTTGGCAGTTAATTAGGAAGCGACCATACTTGTAAGATAATTGGAGGTTGAGCACTTACAAGAAAATTGCTTAAGGAGGTTGAATTTGAGAAGGTTATATAAACATGCCAACATCACAACACAAGACACACAAACATAATCACGAACAAGCAACTTAAACAAAAACACATGATCAATCTCTTTAAGTTTTTTGGAATTTTGTACTCATCCTTTACTTAAATAAAATATCTTTTTAATTCAAATTTTATATTTAACACTCTTTTAACGATTGGGTAACTTATAATTCTCTTCTTTAAGTTTTTTAAAACCCACTTGTATCGCTGATTAGAAGTCAAGGGCAATTTTGTAAGAATTCCTCTTTGGCACTTTCAAGTTTCAAGTTGATTATAAAAGTGATCAATAAAGAGAAATAGTGATGAATCACAATTTCAATTGAGTGTAAAAGGATCAGCATTAATATTAGCCTTACCTTTTACTCAAAAACATTCTCATATAAAGACCTCTATTTAAATTAGTCCATTATCAATTCTTTCATTTATAGTTTAATCTTCCAAATCACCAAGAGGAAAATTCTTGTAGAAGAATTAGAGATAGATGAATAAAAATGAGTTTGAGGATAAAATGATTAGAGACATCTATTTATATTGTTATGAAATATAAGACTCCATGTCTTAACTACAAAAGAAAAAGTAGTAAATCATATTTATGATACAAGATGATGGGGAGTAGGAGACTAATAAGAATATAAAGAAGATTAATACTAAGGTAATTAATATTAGACTCCCACAAATGGTTTTACAAGTAATATCTAGTGTATATGATAATAAATGTAAGTAAATAAGGGTAATAGGATTCTTTAAAGGGAAGCCACCACATATATTGATAGAGAATGGAAGCATGCATAATTTATTGATGAAAAAGTAATTTAAAATGTGTTTATAAGGTAGAGGACTTACAAGACTTAAAAACATTTATAGGTGAAGGATTGCGTCTACTTTGATTTGAAGTTTGAAAAGATTTTGTGTAGATAATGAAAATAACTCAATTTTAAATAAATTTTTGGTGTTGGCATATAGAATGTATGATATAGTCCTTAGAGTTTAATGACTTCCAACATTGAATAAGGTGTTATCTAACTCTCAAAAACAAACTACATATTTTTTTTTGTAAAATGATTAGAAGGTAATGTTAAAGAGGGTCATGTTAGTGAATCATAATTGGTTTCCCATAAATGTTCTACAAACAAGTACAAAAAATGAATGTCACTAGTTAATGATGTATGTTGAGGCTCAATGGAACCGCTAAATAACATATGCACAAGTTATCATTAGACGATAATGAGATTTTCATTAAGAGAGATGTAGAAATTATTGAGTTACTGATATAATTTAACTTAATCTTTCAAGAGCCTAAATGTTTACATCCTTATAGTGCTTATAACCATAAGATTCTCCTAAAAGAAGGTATTGAAGTTGTGAGCATAAGTCTAAATAGGTACTCAAGTATCCAAAAGAATGTGATTGAGCTTTGGTTCAAGAACTAATGACTTAAAGATCATTAAACATAATAGTAGCTTATTTTATTCACCTCTTAAGTTAATTAAAAAGAAAGAAAATACATGAAGATTGTGTATTAATTATAGAGAACTAAACAACCATACTATCAAATAAAATTACTGATTCCTTTGATTGAAGACCTATTAAATGAGTTATATAGGGCTAGGTGGTTCTCTAATCTTGACTTAAGGTTTGGGCATCATCAAATAAGGATGAACCCTAAGATATACTAAAATAACTCTTTAAGACATATGAAGGTTATTATGAATTCCTAGTAATGCCATTTAGCCTCAGTAATGCTCTAATAATGTTTAAAAGTCTCATGAATGATATTTTTAATGCACAATTTAAGAAGTTTATCTTTAATGCAATTTTGGTTTACAATACAACTTTCTAAAATCACACTAAACACCTTTGACTATTTTTAGAAACACTATAAAATCACCAATTTTATTTCAAGGCAAACAAGTGCAACTTTAGTTCTTCACAAATAAAGTATTTTGTTATTTTATATCTACTAAAGGAGTTATAGCTATCCTTAAAAAAGGTGGAAACTATAGCAATCTGTCCTCACCCTTCCACTATAAAGGAATTGATGGGATTCTTGGGGTTAAAATGATCAAGGTCAACAAGCCTTTTTAGATTTAAAATCATCTATAATGTTTATTCCAATCTTAGCTTTACTTGGTTACTCTCAAATTTTTATCATTAAAGATGCTGCGAATGGTAGGGGCTCAGGTGTTGCTTTGATGCAAATCAACATTTCATTGTTTATATAAGTAAAAAATTATTTCTTGAACATTAAGATTTATCAATATATGAGATAGAATTCCTTGTTATGATGATGACAATCAAGCTTGGCACCACTTCCTTAATAGGAGAAATTCATAATCAAAATTGATTGTAAATGTTTAAAGTACCTTTTAAAGCAGAGAATCAATATACCATTCCAGCAAGTTTGCTTCTAAAGTTACCTGGGTATGATTTTGACATTATATATAAGAAAGGGAAGGAGAATTCTATAATGGAAGCTCTGTTAAGAACCTCCATTACGGATTATTTATGCTAATATTATCACATGTATATATTGAGTTATTAGAAAGAATCAGAGAGAGCTAAAAAGAGGACACCATAATTCAGGATTTAATTAGGAAACCTACCCAGAGAAATGAGCAATATGATTTCTACCAACTTCTTAGGACATTGTAAAATGGAAGGGTAAAGTAATAGTAATTGGGCATAACATTAAACGAAGGAGCCATATTATTGAAATTATTAATAATGGTTTAAGTGGAGGGCATATTGTGTCTTACCTCTTATTAAGAGGCTACAAACTATGTTCTGTTAGAAGGGGTTATCCAAAGATGTAAGAAACTTCATTAGGAGACGTCAAGTTTTCCATGTAAACAAATATGACATCATAGCTTCATCTGACATTGTACAACCTTTGTCAAATCCTAAACAATGTTAGTTAAAAGTTGGTATAGATTAAATGGATTTATTAAATCCAATGGTCATAATATGTTCCTTGTAGTGTTGTATAAGACTTAATAAATACATACAATTTACTTCTTTATCTCATTCTTATATTTCTAGGTAAATGGTCCAAGTAAACATGTTTTTAAACTACATAACATGCCTAACATTGTAGTTAGTGATAAAGATGTTATCTTTTTAATATATTTGGCATAAGTTTTAGACTTCATGTTTGGAATTATATATCTTTAATCTAACAACCTTATTCAAAAAAATAATCTGAGTTCCTTAAAATGATGTTAAAAACACTTAACTTTGATGTATATCAGGATACGTTCCCCATAATTGATATTATTACTTGATCCTAACTGATTGGTTTAAATTATTGTATAAGTAACCTCCACCTATATCTCATTATTTGTTAAAGGATAATGAGTGTTAGAAATAAACTAGGTTTTATGTGATAGGGTAACTATTTTATAGGTGGTAAATTCCATTTAGAATGAGCTTAAAATAGAATGACAATTCAAGAAAACAAGGAAAGATTCTATGAATAATTCAACATTGGTGACTTGAAGTATCTAAAACTATAACCCTACAAACAAATGTCTAAACATTTCTTATGTAAATAGATCATTAGTAGCCATTTTGGATAGGCTTTAACAAGAGGCAAAATTTTTCAGCAACACAAATCTTAATTATAAAGATAACTTTTTAAGGATTAACATAAAGATGCAAGAAAACATGTTGGTCACAATAAATTAGTTGCATTGCAAAGATTAATCACTCTTCTGCATATTTTTTAAGTTGAAATATGCTTAATACATGAAGAACAAGGTTGGAGAATGTTTAACAACCTAATCTGCTTCTTTTGAGTTAAATGGAACCCAATTCACATAATTAAGATGTATTTAAGGTCTTTAGTTCATTATATGTTATTAATTAGCATGCTATTTTAAGTAGGCTATAATCTACATAATTATAAAAAACCATGATAATATTATTTTAAAATTATTCATATTTAGGTTAGGACATGCTATAGGGTTAAGGATATGAAATGAAATAGAATTCCTAGACTCCTAGTTAAAGTAGTATTAGTAGTTAGTATTTTAATTCTTATTACACTTAATAATAAATGTTCTTTTAGGACTTTAGTTTTCTTTTCCTTCTAGGATTTTTATTCTTAAATAGTTTATGAATATAAACGATTGTCTTATTGATGTAATTCATTGATCATTAATATAGAAATCAAATTAAGAGTTTTGTTTACTTTGTGAGAATTTTCTCTGTGTTCTTTAATAAGAATTTAATTTGATATTTTCAAGGCAACCTATAATAATTAAAGTTCTTATAGCTTTAGTTCCAATCAATATGTATGGTTAAGGTTAAGTTTCCTTAATTTGTTTGAAAATGATCCTAGGGTTCTAATTCCTTGTGATTTAAGTTTTAAATGGTTTTCAGTCTAAGGTTTGCATTACTTGGCATAAAAGCTTTGACTCTTGAAATCAGTTATTATTTTTCCTTTAAATTTTTGTTTCATTTCTTCTTATTTGTGATTATTTCATTCATCATCCATCATATCTAATTCTTTGTTTGTAATTTCTTTTTAATTTCTCATTTTAAAATTCAATTGTTCCCTCTAATGAGTTCTAATGAGTTGCCATAGTCCTACCATATTACACATCTAGTAGCTCAATGAGCTTTAATAATCTTGAGATGAATTTAATGCATTATTTTGTACATTCCATGTAAACTTAGGTTAGCTGTTAATGCAATTTATTTACCTTCCAAAAAAAGTTTTTGCATTCTTATTTCTCTTATGTTTTTGAGTTAGCTTGCATTGCATATACATAAAAAAAATGACAAAAAGGAAAAAAGGAAAAAAGAAAAAGGAAATCAAAATAAAAAATATGCATTAAAACCTAAATATCATATATTATACAATATGGTTACAAAAGATTTGAACATGAATAGTTATGAAGATAATGCAAAAATCGATCTAAGTTATTTATGAAGGATGTTCAAAACTAATTCAAAGTTCTAAACATGAGTTAGATAGTTTAGAGTTCGCATCTAGATCTTCTAGGAAACATACGTTTAAGGAGGAGGAAGAGGAAGATTTTAATTATGATGAGACTAGTTCTGGGAAGGGTAAAAGGGTTATTTCAAAATAAGATAAAAATTTAGGTAATATTAAGATGAAAATCCCTACCTTTTAAGGGAAGAATGATCCTAAATTACGTTTGGAGTGGGAGAGGAAGTTAAAGGATATGTTTAATTATCATAATGACTATGAGAAAAGAAGGTTAAACTAACAATGATTGAGTTTACATATTATGCTAGTAGTTGGTGGGATCATTTTATGGTTGATGGACGTAGGAATGGTGAGAGACCTATTTACTCATAGGAAAAGACGAAGATAATGATACTTAAGAGATTCATACCTAGCTATCACTATAGGGACTTATGTAGAAAGTTGCAAGAAAGTGACAAGAGGATCCTAAGGCGATTATGGCTAAAATCATTGGTGGTTTGAATAAAAAGATAGCTTAAGAAAAATGGTGAAAGATAAGTGAAAAATAAATAAGTACTTAATAAAAAAGAAAAGTGTGATAAAAAGAGTGAGTGTGTATAGAAAGGTGAAAAGAATATAGGGGTACATAATAAGAAAAAAAATTGAAGTGTAGACTGCAAAATAGAGAGGAAAGAAGAGAGTTAGTGCTTTTAGCAACTACTTGTACTTTTATATAATGATGTTAGTTTTTCAGCTAACAATATTAACACTTCATTGACTAATGTTCTTATGCCTGTGTTACACAAATATGCTAATTTATTTTTCGAGGAAACAACATATGATTTACCTCTTTTAAATGAAAAAGACAACATATTTGTTATTGTTGATAGGTTTAGTTAGATGGCGCATTCCATTGTACGCTTTAAAACCAATAATAAAATATATTATTGATTTTTATTTAAGAAAATAACGCATTTGCATAAATTGCATAGAATAATAGTAAGTGATAGAGATGTTAAGCTCTTAAGTCATTTTTTGGCATACTTTGTGGAATAAGTTAGGAGCTAAACTCTTGTTTTCTACTACTTCACATCCTTAAATAGATGGACAAACTGAGGTAGTTAATATGACATTTATTACTTTGTTACATATAACATTCAAAAATACTTAAAATAATGGAAATATATTTACTGTATGTTGAGTTTGCATACAATAGTTCAGTTCATTCTACTACCTCTTATTCTTATTTTGAAATTGTGTATGACTTTAATCTTTTAACTCTTTTGGATATCTTACCTTTACCTATTAATGAACATGTTGATAAGCATAAGGTAAATTTTGTTAGGGATTTTCATGTCAAAGTTGGTGCTAACATAGTGAGAAAGAATGAAAGGCAAGCCAATAAGGTGTGGATAAAGGTTATTTTTGAACTTGGAGATTAGGTTTAGGTTCATATGCATAAGGAGAGGTTTCCTGCTTAAAGGAAGTTTAAGTTGCAACCTAAGGGAGTGGGCCTTTTCAAACGTTGGAGAAGATCAATAACATTGCATACCAACTAGATTTGTCAAGCTACTATAGTGATGCGAGTACTACTTTTAATATTACTTATTTATTAGTGTATAAAAGGGAGAGCCTTGGAGCAACTGGTAAAAGTTGCTGCTTTATGACCATAAGGTCACAGGCTCAAATCACATAAACGACCTCTTTGTAAAAATTACAAATGGAAGGCTGTATACCTCCCTCGACCCTCGCAAAGTAGGGAACCTTGTGCACTAGGGATTTCGACTGGTTATCTTTGTATAATGTGGGTAATTCAAGGATGAATCCTTTTGAGGATAAAGGGAATGATTGAGATCAACTTACCTTAGCACTTATTTCTAACCACTCTTATGATCCTTTACAATAAATTAAAGGTCCAATATCTAAGGAAAATACCAAATTTATGAATATAGCTTTGTAAGGATTAATTATAGAGACGCAAGAAAAGGAGGTTATTCAAGATAAATTAGATACATTGCCAAGATTAATCACTTTTCTACATATTGTTAAAGGTGGAATGTGCTTAATAAATGAAGAACAAGGCTTGATGAATGTCTAACAGTCTATTTCACTTCTTTTGAGTTAAAATGGAACCTAATTCACTAATTATTTAAGATTTATTTAAGAGCTTTAGTTTATTTTGTGTTATTAGTCAGCGTGTTTTTATTGTAATTGGGCTACAACTTACTTAATTATAAAGCCCAAGCAGTGTTAATATTATTTTATAGTTATTTTCTAATTACCTATTTAGGTTAAGACTTATTATAAGGTTAATTTATAATCTGATTAGAATTCCTCTTGACATTAAGGATATGAATTGAAATAGGATTTCCAGAATCCTAGTTAAAGTATTGTTAGTAGTTAATATTTTAATTATTGTTACACTTGATAAGGAATATTTTTTTAGGACTCTAGTTTTCTTTTTCGTTTAATGTTTTAGTTCATGGAGAGTTTATTCCTATAAAGGTTGTCTTATTAATGTAATTCGTATAGCACTAACATAGAAATCAAATTGAGAGCTTTCTTCACTTTGTGAGAATTTCCTCTTTATTCATTAATAAGCATTTTTTTTTTAAAAATGAAAGAAGGAATGAATTAATAAATAAAAAGTTTACATCCGTTTCTTGGGATGAACCCTCAACATAAATAGCACAATGGATACACCTAAACACAAAGGAGAATAAAGAGAATGTAAGAAGCACATTGTTTAGAGATTCAGTGAACTTAGTAAAGTGGAACTATAATCAGATGTAGGATTCTTCAGTAAAACAATTTCTCAAGTCCCATTGATACTTCAATGATAAGTGCATCTACAGTTTTGCATTAATATCAAACTTTCTCATATTCCTTTCTTTCCAAATGGAATATCGGTAAGAACTTAATATAATCTTATTAAAGAAAATTTTTCTAATCAGAATTCTTATAACTTTGGTTATAATCAGTGGTTGCTTAGGGTCAAGTTTCTTTTCTTGATTTAAAGATTATCTTAAGGTTTTAATTTCTTATGATTTATGTTTTAGCCTAATGTTCACATTAATTGGTCTAATGACTCATAAGAGAATGCAATGTGAGGTTTTCTTTAAAATTTACAACAAAGATTCTAAATTTGAACCTTATAAACAAGATGTTTTTATAAGGGATACATATATAATTAATGGTTTATACATAAATAATACTTATTATAGTCAATAGCTTATAGAAGTTTATTAAGTGGGAAAGGTCCAAGGCGTAAGGCATATTTTCTCTTTTAAATTGGTTACCATTCTAACAAATTGAGAGAGATATACCTTTTCTTAAGAAATGATATTCATTATACTAATTTGTTATGAATTACCTTTTTTTATCTCCATTCTCTAGAATTTTCTTTCAAATTTTAACTTATTCTCTTTATCTATTCATTCATCTTTATTTAGCATTCATAATCATTAAAAGTAATTAATGATTGCTCTATAAAATAAATTAGTGTATCATTTTGTGTGTAAAGCAGTAATAGAATTGTTAATGAGGCATGCTTTGCATAACTATACTCCTTAGTGTAAAGGTTAGCTTAGAAAGCTTCATATCGAGTACAATTTCAGCTTATTAGTACCATCTTCTTCTTTTACTGAAAGTTCATACCCATAGTAATATGAGTCTCATTAAGATAAATAACATAATCAGATGATATAGCAGACTACCTCACTCTAATGGATCTTCTTAATTAAACTTATTCAACATGGTCATGTGCCATAAGAACCTCATTATGTGTATGTATTAGTTCAAATTCTTCTACTAGAGGGGCACACCATTATGTTCATGACTATCTAAGATACTACACTGAGTTACTATCTATAAGTTTCCAAAGATTTACTAAATGAACATTTTTTATTTAAAAAGTCCATATTTTCCAAATACTCAACTTCACAATTAGATCCGATGATCATAATTGATTTTTTTAGTTGGTTTTAAACTTCAATCTTAAAGATCTTAGATTTGTCAAGAACTTTTGACTTTTATTTAATAAAAAATACATATCTATAATGAGAATAATCATCAATGAAGTTAAAAAATATTTGAAATTACAAATGAATAAAGATTAAAAATATAAATATGAATAATTTTTAAAAATCAAATATATGAATTAACCTCTTTTTCTTTATTTTGGTCAACTTACCTCTACAACAATTAATACATATCTTTAGATTATTAAAATCAAGAGTTGGAAAACTGTTTTCTTTTATTAATCTTTCGAATCTTTCTTTAAAGAAGTGACCTAATTTTTTTATACTACAACATGAATATTTTTCTTTTTATCAAAGATCTTTTACTAATAATCTTTTTAACAATATATGAAGAAGTATATATTTCATCAGAAAGCACACATTCTATATAAATTATATGATAAAAAAATTATACCAACATGTTTTGTATTGAAAGATAACTATGTATTGGAGTTTTTATTATAAAACTATAACATTATTTATCCAAAGTAGCTATAGAAATCATGCTCCATTTAAAAGATAGTATATAGAATAAGTTATACAAGACAATTTTAGAATCACTATCAGGGTATAAACAAAAGACATCCATTTCTTCATTATTGTTAATAACCATTTGATAGTGCGTCATAACACTATACAAAATAACTAAACCTACAACTATAGCAGTGACAAGTCTAGGTCGATCCCACAGAGATTAACTCCAATTACTTTCCTAAATTATACGTATATGTAAAATAGGGGGGTTTGGTTTAATGTAAATTAGAAAACAAAGTGAAATTAAATACATAAAAGTAACTCAAATTAAACAGCAGCAAAGTGATAAAATTGATTAATGGTTTGAAATTCTGTTCTTCAGTTTAATCTCAGCGTATGCACAATTTCACACGTGTCATTGCATTTCGTCTTCCTACCTCTCTTTATGCTATTGATCGTGAATTAACAACAAGCTCTGTTAATCTCGATTTTTCCATAGGTCATAGTTAATCAAGAAGAGTTGATTAATTAACCTATCTATCGAATAACCTAGAATAGGCTCTCTAAGTTTAATCAGACAACTGCCTTATGAGTGAGAAAAATAGACCAATTTAAGCAATAATCACAAAAGTTCATATTATTTAACCTAGGTTATGTTATCCCTAATGATATAATACCATTAGTTGTCACAAACGATTTCAAACACGACTATTATGTATTGTATTCAAAGTTTTAGCAATAGGTTCTCATGAAAAACAATCAAATAGAGCATCCAAATCATTCTTACACAATACCCAATCAATAAACACAAGATAATGTAAACAATCTGAAAAGATGGAAAGAAAATGATACACAACAACTATAAGCCTAAATGTTCTCCTCAATGTCGACTTCATCTCTGAACCAACGTTGGGAAGGTTAGCCCTCCATCTTCTTCATCAATCTCTAAGAAAAACCCATGAATAGCCTCTGAGATGTCAAAAACTGAAGAGAGAATGAAGAAAATCATGTCTGTTTCCAAAAATGTGTCCGCTGTCACAACTTAATGGTTTGATGGTAAAAAACTAGGTTAAAGTGGGACAAGTGGAAAGTCATGGGTGTGACTTGGTGTGTCACGGCCATAACACAATTGTTATGTGTATGACTTAGGTCTCGCAGCCATGACAAATTTGTCATGGTTGTGAGACACATCTTATGGCCATGATTTTTGTCATTATTCATTCTTTTGACATTTTCTTGTTTCATCTTTACTCTAATCCTTCTCCTTCTTGCTCTATGAAGACAATAGAGTATGAATCTCGAGAATATGGCTTAACGAGTATGCTTTCGACTCACCTTTACTATTATGCTTCTAAATTATACCTAAAATCAAATATGAACTAAAGTGAGTGTCTTAAGCATTTTAAACTATTAATCACTAAGTGTCATGGATTAAATGTATCAACAATTAATCACATATCAAGTTCTCCTACACTTAGCTTTTAACCTTCCTCGGGCAAATCATCAAAATCAAAGTCACAAATCAAAACACTTACTCATTTTCCATATTTCCCAAGAATATATAGTTATAAGCAAAGATGAATAACTTTCAAAAACTATAGCAAGAACTCAATATTCAAAGCTTTTACTCATGATCGATCAATAGTCATCATCTTTAGAAACTAAGCAACCTAAAGGTAGACTTGGACAAAATGTGTTTAAATAAGATAGATCTATAGGTATGCTCAAACACTATTTATGATCATAATATTTCATAACTTTGCATATCATTTCATTTCTCCACTACTAAGAGTCACATGCATAATCATGAATCAAAGGACTTTTCTAAGGTTGTAATGTGGGTAAGGGTAAGGTAAGGTGTATTAGGATAATGTAGCAAAAAAGTCATCAAGCTAGTGAAGAAAAAATAACTCTCAATGAAACATCAAGCACACACGCTAACATTCATTCAAAACTGGGTACCATCAACTATGATAAATGCAATAATTATATTTCACAACTTAAATTCATGGTCCACACCATAAACCACATGAAGCATAACCAATTAGAAGGAATCACTTGTAAAAATCATTGATGACAATACATTGAAACTATAAGGAGTGATCCTTCCAAAATAATATCTACCTCATATGCAACATACTTAAATGATCCATCCAATACAACTTTTGGGGAGAAAACGAATGAACAACTTTGCAAAACAAATGTATTTCCTCCTTGATTTTTCTTTCTTTTTCTTTTTCTCTCTTTTTTATAAAAATTGAAAGAAGCTACATCGACATGGGAATTTCATTGATAAAATGTAAAGTGCCATCCCAACAATAATAACCATCCCATAAATATGCACACCCCCATACTTATATTTTTATACACCATAATTATCAAGAATTAACAAATTCTCAACTAGCTTTAAGGCTTGGTAGGACGTTTGGTTCAGTTTAAAGCATATAATGTGATTAGTACAAAAAGAAAGGCTAATAAAACTCAAAGGGGCTTAACAAAGGAAAATTCATATCAATGGGTAGGCTATTTGGCTAATGTAACTTGTAAAAACAAAGCATGCCTAATCATTTTTATGTTCATGCATGTGATAAAAATGTGTCCTTAAATAGAAATTCAAGGTACAGCAGGATGTACATGTCATGAAGGTCATACATAAACAAAAAGACAATAAGACTAATATAGATGCGTCAGTCTAATAAGACTTAAAATCTCACTAGCTTTTATCTACCACTAGTCACTACTCTTCTAAAGATAATGCACATTGACCAATCACAAGAGAAAAAGTACATGCTAAAGTTGCCATAAATTTTTCTAGTCAATTCATACTCTAATTATGACTATATAGTCTTAAAAGCAATAGAAAAAGAGAAAATGTCTGTTTGTTCGTTTGATTTTCAAAACGCCTAAAAATTCACATAAGCAATAATTAAGCTTAAAAACATGTATAAAAATTAAGATCCCCACCCCAACACTTAAAAACTTACATTGTACTTAATGGAGTATTTAACAAAAACAATAAATGTGAAAATATAAATAAATAGAAATCAACTTCCCTTGGGTTGCCTCCCAAGCAGGGCCTTTGTTTATTGTCGTTGGCTCGCCTCCATGTTGCTCAATCTTCATAAGTAGGGTTTTCTAACATATCACTTCCACATCCTCCACTTGGGATCCTTCATAGAAGGGTTTTAACCAATGACCATTGACTTTGAATTTCTTGTTTGTCAGTAAGCTTTCAATTTTAGTTGCACCATATGGAAACAAATTAGTAACAACAAAAGGTTCAATCTAACGGGAACATAATTTACTTGGGAAAAGCTTAAGTCGTGAATGGTAGAGAAGAAATTTTTGTTTGATAATAAAATTCTTTCCTAACAATCATCTTATAGTGGAATTATTTCATCGTCTTTGCAAATTGCTGCATTCTCGTAAGAGTCTAGCTTAAGCTCTACCAATTCTTGTATTTGCAACTTTCTATATTCACCCGTCATGTCCATCTTCATATTGCATTGCTTAATTGCTCAAAAAGGTTTATGCTCAATCTCCACTAGAAGATGACACGACTTTCTATAAATTAGTCAGTATGGAGACATGCCAATCAGTGTCCTAAATGCAGTCCTGTATGCCCAAAGAGCATCATTAAGTTATTGACTCCAGTCTTTATGATTTGGGCTCACCATCTTCTCAAGGATTGACTTGATTTCTCTATTGGACACTTCTACTTGCCCATTTGTCTATGGATGGTAGGATGTGGCCACCTTGTGAGTGATTCTTCAAAAGATTTCACACCACTCGATTGCAAAAATGAGTACCCCTGTCGCTAATTAATGCTTGTGGTATTCCAAACCTAGCAAAAATGTTAGACTTGACAAATTCTACAATAACTTTAGAATCATCAGTCCTAGTGGCTTTAGCTTCCACTCATTTAGAATCATAATCTATAGCCAACAAAATGTAAACAAAACCTAAAGAGGAATGAAATACACACAACACACACAACAATACCCAAATTCCCGCCTAAGCAGGGTATGGGGAGGGTAAGATGTACGCAGTCATGCCCGCATCTCCTAAGAGATACAAAGATTGTTTCCTTATAGATCCCCAGCTGTTTTGGTGACTCGAACTCAAGACCTCCTTAGTCTTAAGCGAGGAGTTAACCAACTAGGCTACTCCTTCTTGTCCAAAGAGGAATTAAATGGTCCCATAAAATCGATGCCTTATATATCAAAACTTTCACATGCAAGGACTGGAGATAAAGGGATTTGATCTTTATGGGATAAATTACATTATTTTTGACATTGTTCACCTGCTTTACAAAAATATAGGAATCTCAAAATATATTTGAGCAATAACAACCACATTCAAGTATTTTCCTAGTAGTTCTATTAGGCCCAAAATGACCACCACAAGCATATAAATGGAAAATTTTCAAAATAGAATCACATCCATATTCAGGCACACATCTTCTAATCACTCAGCCAGAACAACACTTCCACAATTGAGGATCATCCCAAATATAGTATTTTAATCACTCTTTATTCTATTTTGCTTAGCTTTACTCAAGTCATTAGGTATTTCATGGTTGACTAGATAGTTCACAATACCAGTATACTATGGTACCTTATCTTGAAGAGTTAGTAGTTGCTCATTTGGAAATAGCTCTTGCAATGGTATTTATTCCTCTTCGTTCACATCTTGACTCAACTGGTCTACAACTAAATTCTCTACACCTTTCTTATCTTTGATCTCTAAATTGAACTCTTAGAGCAGGAGAATCCATCTGATAAGCCTTGGCTTCACTTCCTTCTTCGATAAGAGATACCTTAATATTGAATGATCAGAATATATAATCACTTTCAAACCAAGCAAGTAAGGTCTAAATTTATCTAAAGCAAACACAATAGCTAAAAGCTTCTTTTCTATGGTAAAGTAGTTACATTATGTTGGACTAAGTGTTCAAGAAGCGTAGTAAATGGCATGCGTCATCTTACCACATTTTTTTTACCAAGGATGGCACTTAAAGCAAAATTGCTCGCATCACACATAATCTCAAATGGTTGACTCCAATTAGGTGGTTAAATGATTGGTGCCAAAGTTAAAAGTTCTTTCAACTTGTCAGATGCTTCCTTGCATCCCTTGTCAAAATAAAAAGACACATCCTTTTGCAATAAATGACAGAGATTTGTTGAGATCTTACTAAAGTCTTTGATAAACCTATATAAAAACCTGCATGTCCAAGAAAAGAATGAACCTTTGACACATTTGTGGGGTAGGGTAAGTTTCATACAATTTCTACCTTAACTTTATCAACCTCAACTCCTCTAAATGAGATTACATGTATCAAAACTATTCCTTATTCAACCATAAAATGACATATTTCAAAATTTAGAACAAGATTAGTTTCGAAACATCGTTCAAGTACACAATTTAGATTATCTAAGCATGCATCAAATGAATCCCCATTGATAGTAAAATCATCCATAAAGACCTTAATAATGTGCTCAACATACTCAGAGAAAATACTTACCATGTATCTTTGAAAGATGTATAGGGCATTGCAAAGTCCAAACGACATCCTTCTATAGGCAAATGTAATAAATAGGCATATGACAATTGTTTTCTCCTGATCCTTGGGAGCTATCACAATTTGATTATAACTTAAATACCCATCAAGGAAAAAGTAGTGAGATCGTCCTGCAAGTCATTCAAACATATGATCCATAAATGAGAGTAGAAAGTGATCTTTGCATGTAGCAACATTTAACTTCCTAGAATTGATGCATACTTGTTGTCC
Source organism: Erythroxylum baracoense (assembly GCA_025629805.1). Taxonomy (NCBI): domain Eukaryota; kingdom Viridiplantae; phylum Streptophyta; class Magnoliopsida; order Malpighiales; family Erythroxylaceae; genus Erythroxylum; species Erythroxylum baracoense. Next base: position 21,546,868 of record JAOTAY010000007.1, read on the forward strand.
ATTTTGAATCCTTGTAAGGAAAAACTCATTGTTCTCATTTTTCACCACCATAATCCCAGTAATCTTTGGTACCACTTAGACTAGACTCACCTATTTACTATCTGAAATTGGATAGATCTAACATCAAACAACTTCAAGATATTCGTCATTACCACTTCCATCATCGGAGGATTCAACTTCTTTGTGATTCTCTTGATGGTTCGGATCCTTCTTCTAAAAGAATTCGGTGCATACATGTCGAAGGGATAATACCCTTAATGTTAGCTATGGTCTACCCTATATCTGTGATGTGGTCTTTGAGCAGCCGAATGAGCTTTTCCTCTTGAATCTTAGTTAAGTTCCTTACAATGACTACCAAAAGTGTTTCTACTTCTCCCAAAAACACATATTTTAAGTTCTTCAATAATTGCTTCAATTCAACTATAGTTACCTGCACAACTGAAGGTAGAAATTTCGAATGAGATACTAGCAATTCAATACTTGGAAACACATACCTTTTTGGCATCGTTTGAAATGATTGCAATGCTACCACAATTTGTTTCATCTCATTTATTATGAATAAGTTAGGAGTTTGCAAAGTGTTTTCCTACAAACTCATGCAAAGAATGACTTCTAACTCATCTTTACCTTCCATATCAAAAACTTTTTGAGCAAGCAATTAATGACATCAGTTGATAAAATAGAATGAGCATCACTAGGGTACCTCATGGCTTTAAAAAATTAAAGCGAACAAGTTCACCATCAAACTCCATAGTCAATGTTCTTGCATCCATATCAGTCTTTGTCTTTGATGTCTTCAAAAATGGTCGATCTAGAAGGATTGGTGTAGAATTAGACAAAGGTTCTCCTTTCATGTTCAACACATAAAAGTTAGCTGGGAAAAACAATTTGCAAACCATCACTAAAATGTCCTTTATAACTCCTTTAGGATAAGCATTAGATCTATCAGCCTATTAAATTATAACACACATCTCTTTCAAAGATCTCAAATTCAATGAAGCGTAAAATGGAATATAGGATGATAATAATTGAAGGTCCTAAATCTAACATTACCTTTTCAAATATAGTATCACCTATTTTGTAGGGAATTGTAAATGTCACTACAAGAAAATCATAAATTATCGACAGAAAATTACCGATGGAAAAAATATCGCAGCTAATTAGAGACAAAAAATCAATACCTGTCGGTAACACTGTCGTGAAAAATTCCATTTTGCAATGGACAAAACTTTCCTTCGTAAAGGTGAAGGGAAAATATCTCGGTAAATTTTTTGATGGAATATAGTGATAAAAATTTCATAACCATCAGTAAATTAGGCGGGAATGCTTACCGCAATAAACTAGCATTGGGGATTTATTGACCAATCAACGTTCTGTCGGTAAATTTCTGACGGTATAACCACTCCGTTAATGTATGTAAATTAATGGACTATGGTAATGGTATGATGAATTAGAAAATTTATTCAATTAATTACAAATTGATATCAAAAGTTAATAAGTGATTAAGTTAATAGTTAATTAAGTTATAGTTAAAATTATGAATTACATTAATTATAAAATTTTAATTTACTTAAATTATTTATGAATTATTTTTAGAGATAA
>JAOTAY010000007.1:21553435-21567477 GCA_025629805.1 Erythroxylum baracoense
TGTACTTGCTAATATATATATATATATATATTAGCAAGTACAACAGAGGCGAAGCAAGAAACTAGTAGAGTAAGGTATAGACTGGCAAAGCAGAAGGCAAAGAAGACAATTTCAGTGGCTAAAGGAGAAGCATACGGGACTATGTACAGGGATTTAGATACGTTTAATGAAGCACAAAAAGTTTTCAAGCTAGCACGAGATAGGGCACGTAAGACGAAGGATTTTAACCAAGTCTACTATATACGAGATGAAGTAAGACAGGTACTCACAGAGGTCTAAGCCATCAAGAGGAGATGGCAGAGATACTTTTATGGCATGTATAACGAAGGCATATTGTTCAGTATAGAGTTAGGTGAACCCTCCGTGTTGAAGCATTTTCTTAACGGGTCCTCATGTAGAAGGGTCACAAGGAGAGAAATTACAAAGGTTTTGAGGGAGATGGGGAGCAGAAGGGCTGTAGGGCCGAATAAGATCCCTATAGAGGTATGGAAACGAATAGGAGTTACCGATATTGAGTGGTTGGTTCAACTCTTTAATGTGAACCTCGAGTCAGCAAAAATGCTGGATGAATGGAGATTGAGTAGGTTGATCCCTTTATACAAGACCAAAGGGGACATCCAACAATGTCACAACTATAAAGGCATCAAATTAGTAAGTCACACTATGAAGCTGTGGGAGAAGGTAATTGAAAAGAGAGTCCGGAGAGCTGCTTTTATATCGGCCAACCAATTTCGATTTATGCCTAGTAGGTCCACGAAAGAAGCAATACATCTACTTCGTAGACTAATAGAATGCTACAGGGAACGAAAACAGGATTTGCATATAGTTTTTATTGATTTGGAGAAGGCGTATGACAGGGCTCCTAGGGAACTCTTATGGAGGTGTTTGGAGGCAAAGGGCATTCCTATAACTTATATTAGTGTAATTAGGGATATGTATGAAGGAGATTGGCTAGCGTAAGGACAATAGGAGGTGACACGGAAGCACTTTCTATTAGTGTTGGACTACACCAAGGCTCCGTTTTAAGCCCTTTTTTGTTCACATTAGTGTTAGATGAACTTACCAAATATATTCAAAGAGAGGTACCTTGGTATATATTATTTGCTGACGATATTGTCCTGGTGGATGAGACCAAGGAGGGGGTAAATTTCAAGTTAGAATGTTGGAGAGAAACGTTAGAATCGAAAGGTTTTAAAATGAGCAGGACTAAGACGGGGTATTTAGAATGTAACTTTTTGGGAAGCTAGATGGTACATGAGGCGGTGGTAGCAATTGGTACTAACGTCATACCATAAAAATCGAGTTTTAAATATCTCGGGTCCATCATTCAGAGAGATGGTAATATCGATGCCGATATAGCACATCGTATTAGATCAGAGTGCGTCAAATGGCGAAGCACATCAAGGGTCTTATGTGATAAAAAGATTCCTTTAAAACTCAAAGGGAAGTTTTATAAAATGGTGATTCGGCTAACCATGTTATGTGGTGCAGAGTGTTGGCCCGCCAAACGTAGACATATAAGATAGTTGATGATAGCAGAAATGCATATGCTTCGGTGGATGTATGACATTACTAAAAGAGATAAGGTTCGAAATCGTGTGGTGAGAGACATACTACAGGTAGCTAGTATTGCCAACAAGTTGAGAAAGACCAGGCTTTGGTGGTTTGGGCATGTGCGCAGGAGGCCCTATGATGCTCCGGTACAATGCTGTGAAAAAATAACCCTTAGTGACCACAAGAGGAAAAAAGGGAGGCCTTACAAGAACTAGAGGGAAGTGATCAAGAAAGATATGTCAGAGTTGGCCCTTACTGAGGCAGTGGCTAGAAATAGAAAAGTCTGGCGTGATCGGATAAGGATAAAGAATGCCCTTTAAAGTTCATCAAAATAGTTGAGTAAGTTATTAGGAAATGTCTACCTTAATGCTCTCGCTACGTAGTTACCGCGTGGGAAGTCCAACCTAATGTCCTTTCTATCTTTTCTAGTTGTAAGTCTTGGACGAGGCTTTCTGGCCTACAACTTGGCCTTTCAGGATAGGTGTATAGGGAAAGATCCCGCGAGGCCGTCTAAAACCTTAGGATTGCCAAACTCTCGGGTTTCTGAGCAAGAACTCCTAGTTTGACTAGAGACAAGAAGAGTCGGACTTTGCAGCTTATCAGGTACTACCAGATTTAGACACCATATCAGGTATATCCTTTAATTATTTTTTTATTTTTCAGGTACAAGCAGATCTGGACACCATATCAGGTATATCCTTTAGTTATATTTTATTTTTTATTTATTTATGTATTTATTGTAATTTTATTTACATAATCTTTTATCATGTCAATTTTACTTATTTACTCTTTAACCTGCATCACTCTTTTATTGTCACATCTGCATATGAGTCTATCGGAAACAGCCTCTCTATTATGTAAGGGTAAGGCTACGTACTATTAGACCTTTTCAGACTACGTTTTATTGCGGAACTTCGGACTGGATGTGATGATGATGATGATAATGATATATATATAAATATAGTTTTCTTTAATCATTTTTAAATTCTTTAATTTTATTTAATCATTAATCAGTTTTATAACGATCTAATATCGATTAAACCTTTTAAAAATTAAACTTCTTGTCTTGTTGGTTTTACTTTGAGTCCTGTTTTTTAAACATTACAAATGACAGTAATCTGCGAAGACCTCCCTATATATATATATATATATATATATATATATATATATATAAGTAACGATGAATCTCAATTAAACTATGCTTAATATTTAAGCATTTACACATATTTAATCAACGAAACGAACAAAAAGTGGATATATTGCTTTGTAAGATATAAAATAAAACAAACCTTAACTTTTTTCCCCTCTTTTTGTCTTTACCATGTTTATTCTACTTAATTGATCTGAATATAACCTTTTTTGGCTTTAGTTAATGTACCATGACCATATAATCCACTTAAATATTTAATTGTTGCTCAAATGGCACCTTAAAAGGTAGTTGTTCTAAATCAATCTCTTTTACTTTGGCACTAAATATTACTTAAAAATTGTAAGTATACATAAATAGTTTTGTTTTCTTGTTGAGAACTATATTAGCAATGTTTTCTTTAAATTGGGTTGTTGATAGACTAAAAAATAAAATTATAAAAATTGGTTGAACAAATTTGGAAAAAAAACAATGAGGAGTATGATGAAGAGAAGCAAATTTCCGTTTTAAATATTTCCGATATTTTGGAACAGTGAGATACTTAATTGCGGCAGATTGGTCCGTAGGAGGGTTAAAATTCGGAGAGATACTGCCCAAGATCCCCCTGGTAGAATCTAGCAGTGCATGTCTGTAAACGTTTTTTGAATGACCAAAATACCCCAAAATCAACGACTTGTCTCTTTGTGGGCTGTCCACTAAACCTTTTAACTACGTTTTGTCATAAAAGAAACTCCCAAAACCCTAGCCACTCTGCACAAGGGTTTTAGGGAATCTGAGATCTGAACATAGAGAGTTGAAGAGCGACGAGCGAGCGAGGGGGAGAGACGAATAAGCATGGTTGCACACAAGGAAAAGAAGATCAAAATATCGGAAAAAGTCGATGAGGAGACCAACCAAGTCGACGAACAGCTTGTCCTCTCCATAGAGAAGCTCCAGGAGATCCAAGACGATCTCGAAAAGGTACTGTCTTTTACACTCTGTTTAGTTCTTTAGCTTTAGGCCTCAATTGGGTTGCTACGTATCCTTGAGATATTTTTGTTATTGTGTTACGTCTTTGTTTACGGTCTTTTTTGTTTCATCATAAATTTTACCTGCATTGCTGTTTGACTGAATGTCTATTGGTTGCTGGCTGTTTTTTCTTGATGGTTCCGCTCACGGGAACTAAATTGTTGAATTTTGTGATTATTTGTTGTAGTCAATATTGAGAAATTAGGATGGATCAGATGTTGTGTGTAGTGAGATAAGAAATAAATATTTGCTTATGATTTATTAAGTCAAGATCAGGTAAAATTTATAATGTTATTAACACATAAAATATAATAAAGTATAAATCATAATTTATATTTTGTTGTGAAAATTGATATTTTTCTTGTCATTTTTTTGTGAATTGTTTTTGAAATTGTTATATCTCAACAATCTAAATGTCTAATTTTTAACGGTATTCACAGAACGTATTGAAAGAACTTTTTAACTATTGTAGAGAGAGTTAGACAAAAAGTGCTAGTTCTTTTGAAATCTTAGTGATTTAATTAAATAAAAATTTAATTGTAATTAAATATCAATTGTACTTGAGTAAGATATAATATCTTATATTAATCTTTAATTATTAAATATTTCATATTTCATCATAAACTTTATCAAATTTAATATTAAAATCAAACTTGATAAAAATATTTTTTCTCTCTTTAACCTATTCTTTGTATGCGACTCATTAAGTTCTTAAATATATTGACAATAAAATAAATTGTAACGTTAAATTATATTTAGGATTAGATAAATTGAACTCCTTTAATATATCTTTAATTCTCTAATTATATATTGATCACTCAATTATATACATATAGTTTATACTACATCTAATGACTAACGATTGAGCTATTATTGACTATAATAGATCATTATAGTATAAAAAAATGACAATCTCTACAAGATACTTTGGAGATTTCAAGTCAAATGATCACTTATACAATTATCACAATAAGAGTTTCTATATTCATATAAGTAATGTTTCAAACATAAATCTCATATAGGGCCAGTTTAGTGAATTTGTTCTTTAAGAAGCATACACATGTTTATTTAAGTATCTCTATATTTTAGTTTATGAGACCAACTATCTTCATAAAGAAAAATATAATGTGTAATCTTCATCCCACCAAATTAAGACTTGTAGTTGGCTAATTTTTTCTCTTTTATTTCTTTTATTGACTTTAAGTTCTTTTGCATCAATAAAGTTATGTGATTTCATGATTAAAATGGAAATTTTAATGGAGTTGGACTTTATTACCCTATTTTCAATAAGTAGTACCTCTTCAGGAAGAATTTAGGGGAATGTTGAAAGTTTAATTATTCATCATATATTTTTAAAATTTTGATTTATGTTTTTATTTTAATGGGTGAAATTTTGTTAACATAAGTGGTATAATCACTAGATTTGGATGTTTTTAGATCAATGAAGAAGCAAGTGATAAGGTCTTGGAGGTAGAGCAGAAATATAACGAGATACGAAAGCCAGTGTATCAAAAGAGGAATGAGATCATCAAATCAATTCCAGATTTCTGGTTAACTGCTGTCAGTGATCTGTTCTAATCTGTTAAGATTAAGCAACATGTATTATTAACATTTTTCTTAGTATAATATGGCTTTTATGCTTTGGTCATGGCGTTTTTTGCAGTTTTTAAGTCATCCTGCTCTTGGCACACTTTTGACAGAGGATGATCAAAAGGTTAGGTTTATATTCTCATACACTCCAGAATACTACTGCAAGGTTCTGCAGATTTGCTAAAATTTCCTTTCCCCACTGCAATAATTATACTTGTCTGTTTAATCTATCTGTTAAATTTTAATCTTACTAAACAGTAAATACTTCTGCTACGAAAAAGGGTTGGGATAAGAAATGCTCAATTTTTCGTGCTCTTGCTACAGTTAAGCGATCCTCCTTGGATAATTCGTACAACTCAAGGATAGCAATAATGTCCTAAAGCTCTTTGTAATGTTGTAAAGTTTGCTTAACCTTTTGAGCAATTTCATAATGTTCCTCGCCCACGATCTGAGGTTGTAGTATAGTTGACGTTGAATCTAAAGGATCCACTGCTGGATAGATACCTTTAGGGGTTAACGCTCTTGATAATACAGTAGTAGCATCTAAATGTGCAAATGTCGTAGCATTATGATTTTTAAATTTTCCTTGCTTGTTAATAGATATTCAAACACTTAAGCTCTTTGGAGGTGGAGGATTTCAAAGATCTGAAGTCGGGTTATTCTATAACATTTGTAAGCATCTTGTTAGATCTTTCATTCAGAAATCTTGGTTTTCAGTGAATGAATTGGGTCCTGACTATATGGTCTCCCTTCAGAACTTTGAGCCGAACCGATATTTTGAGGATACAAAGCTTACAAAATCTTTCACGTTCCATGATGAAGGATCAACAGAAATTACAGCAACAGAAATTAAGTGGAAAGAGGGAATGGTAAGTGCTTCTGATGTTGCGGCAAAAGAAACTTTGGTTTCTATTCTTGCTTGATATTGATGTTGTTTCTGGACTATATGCTTTGGTTCTTTTCCATTCTTGCTTGATATTAATGTTGTTTCCGGACCTTATGAAGGGTCTGCCTAATGGAATTAATCATGGGAAGAAACGAAAGAATAGGCTTTTGGCTGAGGAAAGGTTGGTTTTTCTTGACTTGTTACCTACTCTCTCTCCATTTTCTCAATAATTGTGTATGAAAATACATCACTTTTGTTTCAGGAATTCGTTGTGTTATGGGTAATTCAATAGCTGCTGAATACTTTCTGTTTCTAATAACAATCCTAGTTCATGGTCAACTGCTCTCAAATTTTGTTTCCAAAGAACCAATGGTTGCTTTTGTATATCTAGGTGAAATCCAAGGCTGCAGATTAAACATGTTTCATATTCCAAATAAGTTAATCATCTCCATAAATTGTACTCATTTTCATTAATGCAAACATCATTTGGAGGTTGTGGAAGATAAACTCTGTCTTGAAGGTCTTAAATATTTTTGCCTCTTTTGAATCTTCCATTTTTAATTTGTCTGTAGACATTGTTTTATATACAAGATTTTGTTTTGACTCTAGGATATTGAATTTCTCATATCTTCACTAACAAGAGGGTGACCTTTAAACGTAAGAATGAGATTGCTGTATTTTGACTTGACAGGTTCAAATCATTGGAACTGTCTTTCTGCAAACTTATTGGGAATGCTGTGTGAATCTGACCTTGATCTCAATTCCTAAATGTGGATTTTGTGCAATACGACTCCCTGTTCCATGTATTTGCATTTATGGGTTAACTTGCCCCTGCATTTGTCTCCTTAATGCAGCTTCTTTAGCTGGTTTAGCAACACTCAGCAGAAAAGTTTAATAGATGAAATACAGGATGAGGTGAGTTGCTTATGCATGTGGAGATTGCTCTAAATTCTTATTTTCTGCTTTGAGATGACGTAAATGATTACTTCTTTAGTGAAGCTGCTGATCTTTTCTTGAAAATTTCAGGTTGCAGATATAATCAAGGAGGACTTATGGCCCAATCCACTCTCTTACTTCAACAGCGTAATATTTCTTGTGATTTAACTTTCCCATTTTGTTTTGCAGTAAAGTTAGCCTGAATGTGATTGACTATATTCAACTCGTCCAATGCAGGATCCTGATGAAGAGGATTCTGATGGTGATGAAGGCGACGACTTGGTATATGACTTGTATTAATATGAGCCATGCAAATAGTTTCACATGCCAGTGCTTAGCTTTTCATTTTTAAATTCTTCACTGTTACTACCAGAGAAGAAAATCCGATTTGTTTCAGTTCCTTGGTGTTCTGATACTTGGGCAGTAATGATTGCAAATTTAAGTAAAGGTTCATTCAGTATTTAGCTTAGAGTGTTGTTAATTTTTTTCTTTCTGGAAGTAAAGATATGTATGGGTAGAGATACGATCTTTTTTGGTGCTTTTTATTTTTTGTTAAAGTTGCTGAGGTTGCAGAGGAAACAAAGGAGAACATGCTGATTTAAACATAGTGCATTCAAACTTCTCTACAGCATTACAGTCTTAGTTGCAATTAACATTTTGACTTGCTCCCAACGTATTTGTGGGATAACCTTAAAACAAATTACTTGCATGGTGCTGAATACAAACTAGTTGGACACCTATGATTAGATTTTGATATGGATTGTCATGTGTACTCCATGCTACTCTACCGAGGCTCGATGTTTTTCATTGTCAATCACGCATTTTAAGTGTAAAATTGGTTAAATTGTTTTGGTGTTTCTGTGGCAGTAATGAAGTTTTTTGGGATGTTGAAGGTTACATTTGGCATTGTTGTCTACTTAAAAACATGCCTAAATGCGTTCTGGATAGACTTTATTGAATTAAATATAGTGCCCGATGATCTGTTTGAATGGCTATGTTAACCGCACTTGCACATATGACATTTACAACTAGTCTGAAGGCATTTAAACTGTCTATGACTTTTATTTATATTGTATAATAGCATGATAAAGATGGGGATGACTCTGAAGAGGATGATGACGAAGACGATGACGACGGAGAAGGAGATGAGGAAGATGATGAGGATGCAGAGGAATGAATTCTTCTTTCATGATATTATTTATGTCACCTTGCACTTGGTGAATAACTTCTTGCGTAAAGTGGTCTTCAAAGGTCGCTGAAGTACAAGGTCATATGGAGGATAACTGATGACTTATAATAGCTATCTCAACTTTGTAGGCAACTGACTAAACTGCAGTTGGTTGTTCAGGTTTTGACTTGCTTCTATTTCATTCAAGGCTTTTCTTTCCTGATCTTCGCTTGGTTTTTTGTGGTTTTTCCCAATAGACAGTCTTTCTGAAGGAAAGTGTTGTGTTGGGATACAATACATTTACTTTCTTTTGTGATGGGAAAGAGTAGAAATATAGTAATGTGATGTAAATTTAATCTGGACATAACTATGTAATATGTCCATGAGTCTGGATATTACTTTGCAGCATGTAATGGCTGTCTTTGTATTATTTTAATTTATTGTGCCCGTAGTCCTTTAGATTTGTTGCTCGTGATCCACAGCTACACCTTTTGGTACTGAAAATCAAGTGTTTGAGTTCATATAGGTCATGGGTTGAAAACTGAAATTAGGGCTAGTCTTCTGTTCCTTAATTGGTCGGTCAGAGTGGTCAGGTTGTCACTTACCGGTTGCAGGTTTGAAGCTAACTTGTAGAATAAGATTCATTCAGAATGAAACGAAAGTCTTTTGACTAGTATTTACTTGTTTGTCCAAGTACCACCTGCAAAACAGTAAGTGACCAATGGCAACGTAGTATTAATACCCTGATAGGTACATCGACATGGGAGGTTCTGAGCCTGTGTGATAGCAACAGAAGAAGGAGAAATAGAATTAGAGAGTATAGAAGAAAAAGACGAGAGAAGGCTTTTGGAAATTTTCTCTATCTCTTGTATTTTGTATTCTCGTTATTTATAGTAAGAGTTGTTACATCACTCATGATTGTATAACAAATTCCTGATATTATGGTAACAACCATCAGAGCATATTCCTCCTTGGCATAACTAATAATTGCATTGCTCAATCTCAAGAGACCACGTAATCATTGAGGTGAATTGGTTTCTTCTTAACACGTGCGCCCTTGCCTTTGTGGTCCTGCCTCGCATGATTTGCTGGTATCCCCTGTAGTGGACCTGCATCAATTGCCCCTTGGTCAAGAAGAACCTTGTCCTCAAGGTTGAACTGAGGAAAATCCTGCCGAATTTCATCAAGAGGCTCCCAGGTGGCTTGGTCTGGTGGCTGATCAGCCCAGTGTATAAGCACTTGGGAACATTCCTTTCCTTGCTGAATGATGCGACGATGAGCAAGGACAGCAGCTGGTTGCAGCACAGGCTGAAAATTCTCAAATTGAGTAGGCAGGGGAAACATATTAGGGACCGGATCTCCCACAAACCGCTTGAGGTTAGAGACATGAAAAACGTTGTGTATCTGAGCTGATGATGGCAACTCTAATTTATAAGCAACCGCCCCTAAGCGTGCCACCACTTTGTAAGGGCCATAGAACCTTTTTGCTAGCTTGTTGCTTTGGCGATGAGCAACGGAAGATTGTCGATATGGCTGCAACCTGAGCAACACCCAATCTCCTTCTGCAAATTCGATGTCTGTGCGCTTAGAATTGGTCTGGTTGCGCATTCGATTCTGAGCTCTCAGCAAATTAGAGCGCAGCCGGTCTAATAAATCAGTGCGAGTCTGGAGTATGGACTCGACAGCAGCAACAGTGGCCGTAGGTGCTAAATAATCAATAAGTGATGGGGGAGCGCATCCATATACGGCTTCAAAAGGGGTTATAGAAATGGCGGAGTGCCAAGATGTGTTGTAGTGCCATTCTGCCCAATGTAAAAATTGAGCCCAAAGTGTCGGATAATCAGAGGTAAAACACCTCAAATAATCTTCAAGACATCGATTAACAACCTCAGTTTGACCATCGGTTTGAGGGTGATAAGCACTACTTGTAGCGAGCCGTGTTCCTTGGAGCTTAAATAATTCTTGCCAAAAGCGGCTCATGAAAATGGGATCTCTATCAGAAATGATGCAAGAAGGAATCCCATGGAGTCGAATGATTTCCTTTGCAAATAATTCAGCCACCTGAGGTGCAGTAAAATGCGAGCCCATAGATAAAAAATGACTGTTCTTTGACAAGCGATCCACAACTACAAAAATGGTTGTCTTGCCCCCTGAATTCGGCAAATTAGTAACAAAATCCATTGAAATAGAATCCCATATCTTCCCCGGAATAGGAAGTGGTTGAAGCAACCCTTGTGGAGCTTTGTGAAAAGGCTTGGTCATTTGACAAATGGAGCAACTAGAGACATACTCCTGAACAGACTTCCGCATTTTAGGCCAATAAAAAACACTAGCAAGGCGAGCTAGAGTGCGTTGGGCCCCCGCATGACCTCCGCTTGGAGAGTTATGAAACTCTTGAAGAAGCAAATGGTGAAGAGCTGATTCTGGCGGAACGTAAGCTCGTTGTTTGTACCACACAAGCCCATCCCTTACTGTGTAATGAGGATAATCAATCGGCCTCTCCTGAACTAACGTTAAAAAATCAGCTGCTCCCTTGTTCACAATAAAGAACTCTCGTAAGGTGTTCCAAATAGCAACCATCGGCTGAGACACAGTATATAAAGCCATAATGGATATTCTGGACAAGGCGTCAGCTGGTTTATTATCGGAACCAGGCTTGTATACTATCTCGAAATCATAGCCAAGTAATTTGGGCAACCATTGCTGCTGTTCGGGGGTCTGTATCACCTGGTTATGAAGCGCTCGCAAACTTTGATGATCCGTTTCAACAACAAAGTGTCGACCCAGCAAATATTGGCGCCACCGCTTGATAGCCTCTGTAATTGCAAACATCTCTCGACAGTATGTCGAAGCTAGACGAATCCGAGGAGGAAGTTCCTTACTAAAATAAGCAAGTGGGTGCCCCTGCTGTGTGAGGATAGCTCCAACTCCTGTACCTGAAGCATCTGTCTGCACTACAAATAGTTCATTAAAGTTAGGCAATCGTAAGATTGGAGTACTAGCAAGCGCAATTTTCAGAGCTTCAAAAGCAGCCGTGGCTCCTTCTGTCCAGACATAGGCATTTTTGCATAATAGTTGTGTCAATGGCGCGGCGAGGGAAGCGTAATGTGCAACAAATTTTCGGTAATAACCAGTGATCCCAAGAAAACCTCGTAACCCTTTTAAATCCTTAGGTAAGGGCCACTGTTGAATTGCCGATATCTTGGTGGGATCAACTCCAACACCTGTTGCTGAAATAATGTGACCTAAGTAACCAATCTCAGAACACCCGAAAGCGCACTTCGTAATCTTTGCGAATAGGGAATTGTCCTGTAATGTTGTTAGAACATATTCCAAGTGTTCCAAATGTGATTCCCAAGTTGGGCTATATATAAGAATATCATCAAAAAATACAAGAACATACCGACGGAGTTTATCTTGAAATACCGAATTCATGAGAGCCTGAAACGTTGATGGTGCGTTGGTTAATCCGAATGGCATTACGGTAAACTCATAATGTCCATCATGTGTCCGAAAGGCCGTCTTCTCAATGTCTGGTGGGTGTATGCGAATCTGATGATATCCAGCTCTCAAGTCTAATTTAGAGAATACAGTTGCTCCATGAAGTTCGTCAAGCAATTCATCCACCGTAGGAATGGGAAAACGATCTTTTACCGTGACTGCATTCAAGGCGCGATAATCCACGCAGAACCGCCAAGTACCATCTTTCTTTTTTACCAATAGTACGGGAGAAGAAAATGGACTTGTACTTGGCCGTATAACCCCGTCATGTAACATTTCACTCACTAGCTTTTCAATCTCCGATTTCTGAAAATGCGGGTAACGGTAAGGCCTAACATTGATCGGAGCCGTCTGCGGAAGTAAAGGAATATGGTGATCAAGAGGCCGATGGGGAGGTAAGCCCGTTGGTGAGTTAAACACACGATTAAACCTTTGCAGAAGGAGTGGTAGTTGTTGACCAAATGTTGGTGGAGCTGCTGGACTTATCTGGGCTTGTGAGGTGTGGAGCATGGGTGTAATGGACAGATGATAATACTGAGCTGTGGAGTGGGTAGTATGAATCCGTTTCAATGGCTGAAGAGAGATGTGAGCCAAGGTTGGCTGTTGAAGTCCAGTAAGATGAATGTCCCGACCCTGATAACCAAACTTCATCCATAAGGCCTTATAATCAAATAAGATAGGCCCTAATTCAGCTAACCATTGTACCCCTAAAACAACATCAGCCCCATATATTGGCAACAACAGTAAGTCAATCGAGAACATAGCATCACCCAATTGTAGTGGAGTATCCTTACAAACGCCGCCGCAGCCCAAGGAGTCTCCGTTGCCCACTGTCACCTTCAGATTAGGGCTAGTGTGAATCGGTAAGCCCAAGTGTGCCGCAAGTCTATTTTGAATAAAGTTATTAGTACTACCTCCATCAATTAGTACTATTACTCGTTGCCCATTGATGCACCCTGCCAACTTCAATGTTGATGGCACCAGTTGCCCTGTTAATGCATGAAAGGAAATTTGGGGAATGTCATCTCCAAGTGTTTGTTGCATGGCTTCAATAGTGTCAGTTGTTGAATCCTGCGATTCCAAAATATCATTCTCTTCCTCAGTCATAAGACACAAAAATTGTGCCAGCTTGCAGCGGTGTCCAGGTACAAATTGCTCATCACAATTATAACAAAGGCCCTTAGCGCGTCGAGCTGTCATTTCAGCAGGTGTAAGTCACTTGATTGGTAGTGATGCGCCTTTGGTTGGTTGTGAGTTGTGAACGGCTGTGGTGGTTGTGACTGGGGCGAGCTGTGGTTTGGTGGGAAATGGTTTTGAGGGTGGAGGCTTAGTGGCATTGCATTTATCTTCAATGAGTTTAGCCAATCCCATGGCATCATGGAGAGTTTGTGGGTTGAGAACACTTAGTTCACGTTGAATGTCATCGCGGAGACCAGAGATGAAACAGTTGCGAAGATTGGTGTGACTAAGTCCGGTAGTCCGAGTGGAAATGGACTCAAAGGCAGCGAGATAATTCCCCACAGTGGTGGTCTGACGAAGCTTGTATAACTGAGCTTCGTGGTTGACGAATTTCGATGGCCCGAAACGTACATCCAATTGTTGGACAAACGCATCCCAATTAGACAACTGTTGAGTGGAATGCATCCACTGGTACCATTGAAGTGCCGTTCCAGTCATATAAAATGCAGCAATTGTCAGCTTTTGGTCTGCCGGAGTGTTATGATAAGAGAAAAATCGTTCAATCTGAAAAACCCAACCTTGGACATTCTCACCCGTGAATAAAGGAATTTCAAGTTTCGGCAATCGGGGTACATAAGAAGCCACGGTGTCGTGGTGCGGATGATTTGAAGATGCTGGTGGAGAAGACTTAGAAGAGGAAGCTTGGTTAGGCAGGCTAATAAGAGGAGTCGGTGGTGTGGGCAATAATGGGGGCTGTTGTGCCACGGTTAAATTGGAGATCTTAGCCAGAATATCTTGCAAAACTGCATTATGAGAAGACAATGAAGTGTCCAGCTTAGTGAGGGATGCAGTGTGTTGTTCTCCCAATGAGCTGAGATGTGCAATGAGGGATGCGTGTTCATGGGACTGTTCTGCCAGCTTAGTGAGTTGATCGTCGACGGCCTTAGCACGGGTGATAGCGCCTTCCGTCGTCATCTCTCAACGAGAGCACCAAAATGATAGCAACAGAAGAAGGAGAAATAGAATTAGAGAGTATAGAAGAAAAAGACGAGAGAAGGCTTTTGGAAATTTTC
>JAOTAY010000007.1:21571944-21608296 GCA_025629805.1 Erythroxylum baracoense
CAGAATTCTTGTGCTCAATAGTTGATTCCATGGATCCAAACGGCAACGTGCAGCCTCGTCAGAATCCGGCTGAACCATATACTAAATTAGTCAAATAAAATTATTTATAATTTCTACAAACTAATTCAATTTAATTTTGATAAATTAAATATTGAATTTTTAATTTAATAATATTATTTCATTTTTAATGTAAAATAATTATTATAATTTTTGTCTACATATATGCACTAAAACAAGTGAATTAAGCTTTGGATTTGTAAAATATTAAATATTCGTTATAATAGTTAAGGTAAATTATGAAAGTAAAAAAGATATTAAATAAGTAAATTGGACTACAATTTATTATCTTCATGTATTTAAAAAATTGTTATAATTATTCTTCACTTTTATGAATAGAGATGGATAAAATTTTTAAATTCAATTAAATATTAAAATATATTTAAAAATTAAAAATAATTTATTAAATATATTTATTTATATAATATGTAATTAATTTTTAAAATTTTATTTGGCATTATTTGTGGAATTAATTGTAAATAAATTTATAATAATTACTTGTTTATATATAAATAATTACTAATTATCTTTTGTATATTTTTATCTTTCTTTTTTTAAGTGATTATCATTCTTCCTTTTCTTTAATTCATATATATACTGCTTATTTTATAAAGACTCATATTCATGAAAATTAAATAAAAGAATCATATACATGTAAAGATTCAATTACATGTTTTTGAAGGATATAACTCTAACATATGTTTATATAACTCTAAACATAAGTACGCATCTAGTAACAATAGAAGATAGAAATTTCCTCGTTGAATTATGATTTGTATAGTAATAGGATCTTTAGAGTTCCTACTTAAGGACTTAAAGTTCCGTTATGCAAATAACTTAGCATTATATTATGAATTTCAAGTTTAAATTTTATTTGATGAAAATTAAAATTTAGGATATTAGTGATTTTTCAATCAAAATTTAAGGAATAAATATAACTTTTTTTATCTATATACCATTTATGTGTTGACTTCGCATGAAGTTCATTTATTTGTGTATTTGGAATTATGAACTATATAACTCTAATATTATATTATTAATAGATATTTAATATACATAAATTTCAAAATTACATTAAGAATTAAATTTTAAAAGTTTATAAATATATATTGATTATTTTAAAAGATTTGTTACTAATATAACAAAAATTTTAAATTAGAGTTAATTATTTAATAATTCTTACATGTCAAATTTATTTTAAAAATTTTAGTTTGTTTTAACAGAATTTGACATTTTCAAATCTTGGTAATACATATATTCAGTTGTTGACATTTTTCTGTAACATATTTGATATAGGTCGAATTGGAGTATGTCTATTAGATTAATCTCAAGTCTAGAGGTTTATAGACCTAAATAAACTACACAAAGTGTTTTACATGTTCCCGATGAAGATGCCCTGACAATTATATTATTGAGAGTTGAAGAATACACAGTGGAAAATTCTCTTATTGGCCTTAACGATGATGGTTATAACAACTTACTTTATAGCGTCTCTCTTACCTTTTCATTTTCTGTTTTTATTAATTCACGGAGACAATTCCTAGTCCGCCTTTTGGAGTGTACCGAAGTTAGTGGAGGAGGTTTCAACCCTCAGTTCAGATCCCATTATCCTACTGCACTGTAAAGGAGAAATTTTTGACTTAAAGTTATAATTTTTACAATGCCTTGTATTCAGATAAGTCATTCCAATTTAATTATTTATGTTATTTTCACTACCGATCTAAGTCAAAAATATTTGTTGCGTTATTACTATTATCAAAAATTGTGTTATTCTGCTTGCTCTTTGTTGAGATTTTTTCTATTCTTGCTATTGTTTTCGGAATTGTGATGGGTCCCAACTAGCTTGAAACAGAAAGTGTTAGAGATTTAGGAAATTCAGTGAAAAATTTGAAACAGAGGAAATAAATCTTTGTTAAAAATAGACGTGATGCCTTATTGAATTATCCAAAAACATTTATAGTCTCCATCACAGCTAGGAGACTTAGCGTATAAGAAACACAACTCCTGAAAATACTCATCCATAACCCCATGGTTAAGCACTAGCCCATACCGCTAGGAAACAGAAGAAACAACTCAAAAACAAATAACAAATCTCCTAGAAAATAAGATTATTCTACCTAAATCAATCCTACACGGTAACACTACCAAGACCACGTATCTCTTCCTTATGTAAGACTCAGTCAAAGAACCCATCTCCCACATACCCTCTATTTTTCCAATTGAGCATATCAGTAGACCCCACACATGAATGAGCCCCACTCTGGTTCATATCATCTCTTTCCGCCTCAAAATTCGACTTGTCCGCAAGCTGAAAACTTGGATACGACTTTGCGAACATCCTGGCATCTTCCCATGTAGTGTCTTCCAGAGGAGCTTCCTTCCATTTGATCAAAATTTCCTCTTTAGGCTGGTAGAGTCCTCGTTGCTTAGTTCTTCTATCCAAAACCATATTAGGTTGAGGCAATACTGAATTTTCCTTTGAAAAAGGAGGTAGTTCTGTAGAAACTGTGGGAGTACTACCAAAATAACGCTTCAGCTGGCTTACGGTTGAAGTTTCAAATAAACATAATCACCTACAATGAACTTAACTTCTCGATGATGCCGATCTGCCATACTCTTCATTCGATCACGTGTTTGAAAGAGAGTCAAGCGTAGCTCTCTATGCATCTCATCTCGACTCCGTAATTGAGCATCCACTGTTGCCACATTAGTAGTTCTGGGAACATATCGATGTAAAGGACGAGGAGGTTCCCCATAAACTACTTCATAAGGAGACATTTTTGTGATTGAATGTCGAGTTGTGTTGTAGTTGTACTTAGCCCAAGCTAGCCATTCACGCCATTTCTTTGGCTGGTCATGACAAAAATAGAGTAGATATTGCTCCAAAGTCCTATTTATCACCCCAGTTTGTCCATCGGATTATGGGTGGTAGCTTGAACTCATGTTCAATTTCATCCCCTACTGTTCAAACAAGGTTTTCCAAAACTTACCCATGAACACCTTGTCCCTATCACTGACTATCGAACTTGGTATACAATGAAGCCGGACAAAATTGTCGATGAAGATTTTAGCCACACGAACTGCCGTGACCAGCGACGCTAGAGGGATAAAATGGACAGACTTTGAAAACCGATCAATAATAACAAAAATTACCTGATAGCTACTCGAGTTTGGGAGCCGTTCTATGAAGTCTATGGATATGTCTTCCTAAGCCCGATGAGGAATAGGAAGACGTTGTAATAATCCTGATGGCTGCAAGTCCTCGTACTTGTTTCGTATTCCAACCCAATAAAATTCATCCCTTACTTTGGACAACGTTTTGTGGTATTCAAAATGCCCCCTGTAGTAGTATCATGATATTCTGATAGAATAAGAGGGACTAAGGTTGATTGTGGATTCAACAAGACTTGCTCGTTAAGAAATCACACCCCTTCCTTAAGCTGTGCAATCAGATTAGGCTTAAAGGAGTCATATTACGGATCCAATGTGCATTCCATCTTTAACTGGTCCCACTAACTCACATGAGGTCGGGAGATGGCGATGAAGTGTAGCTCAGCCACCTGAGAGAGAGAATCCGCAGCATGGTTTTGGACTCCTGACTTGTACTCTATTTTGTAATCATACCCCATTAGTTTTGGTAGCCACCTAGTCTGGGCCGGAGTAGTAATTCGTTGCTCCGGTAAAAACTTAAGGCTTCTATAGTCCTAGCAGATAGTAAATGATTGCCCCAATAAATAGGGCCTCCACTTCCTTACAGCTTTGACAACAGCTAGCATCTCCTTCTCATACATAGACAACTTGAGAGCAGCTCCTTTTAACGCCTCACTGTAAAAAGCAATCGGCCTCTGATCTTGCATTAGGATGGCTCCAATCCCACTCCCACAAGCATCACCTTCTATCACAAAGGGCTGTGAAAAATTTGGGAGCCTCAAAACAAGAGCTCATGTTAAAGCATCCTTGAGATGATTGAATGCAGCCAAAGTTTCCAAAGTCCAGTTAAACCCATCATTGGATAATAATCATGCCAAAGGGGCTGCGACGACTCCATAATGTTGGATAAACTTCCGATAATAACCTGTCAAACTTAAAAAATCTCGTACCTCACGTGTTGTTCGCGGAATAGGACAATTTTGGACTACACACACTTTGGATGGGTCAGGTTCCACGCCATTCCCGGATATCACATGACCCAAATACTCTACGCGTTGTACACCGAACATGCACTTCTCCTACTTCGCATGGAGTTAGTGCTGGTATAGAATTGCAATCACTAATTAGAGATGCTCAAGATGTTCCTCCCATGTTTTAGAGTACACTAGTATATCATCAAAGAAGACCAGGACAAATTTTGCAAATACAGGCAGAATATGTCATTTATCAGGCTTTGGAACTGAAAGAAGCATTTGTGAGCCCGAATGACATTACGGTAAATTCATAATGCCCTTCATAGTTTCTGAAAGTAGTTTTTGAAATGTCATTCTTATAAACTTG
Organism: Erythroxylum baracoense; assembly: GCA_025629805.1. Lineage (NCBI taxonomy): Eukaryota > Viridiplantae > Streptophyta > Magnoliopsida > Malpighiales > Erythroxylaceae > Erythroxylum > Erythroxylum baracoense. The sequence goes on from JAOTAY010000007.1 coordinate 21,576,493, forward strand.
GATTTGATGGTATCCGGACCTTAAATCCAATTTTGAGAAATAGCGAGCTCCAAACAACTCATCCATGAGTTCGTCGATGACAGGAATCAAAAACTTATCTTTCACCGTAACCTCATTTAATGCTCGGTAGTCGATACAAAATCTCCACTCACCGTTTGCTTTCTTAACCAAAAGAATAGGAGATGAAAACGGACTAGTGCTTGGTCTGATCAAACAAGTCTTTAATAACTCCCTAACTTGTTTCTCAATCTCAAATTTTTGATAATAATGGTAACGATAAGGATGAACATTTACCGGTTTGGTATTGGATAAAAGAGGAATTTTGTGATCTTGGGTACAAGTGGGTGGCAGACTTTTTGGCTTTCTAAATACTTCAAGAAATTGGGATAAAAGTTTATCCACATCTAGAGGAATTAGTGAGGATTCGGTGGACATCAAATCTGCTGTAACCATCTAGATAAAGAATCCCTTACCTAGCGAAAGACTTGTATACAAGTTGCTTGACTCCTTTTATGTTAATGCTCCCAATTCTTTTTGCCGCAATCCCTAGAAGACATAGTGGACTCCTTTGTAATTAAAGCCTATTGTCAATTTAGCATAATCAATCAACTGGGCCCAATGTTTCTAGCCATTGGACTATTAAAACCAGTGGATAAGCTGATTCAGGTAAGACAAAATAATCAGCCTCAATTACATATCCCTGCACCACCAACTTCACTCCTCTACAAACTCCAGTACACGTGATTCTCTCTTTATTAGCAATAATGATTTGAAATTCCTTCTCAACATCTATTCTTAGCCCAAATTTAGTTGTGACCTTCTTATCAATAAAATTATGAGTACTCCCAACATCTATTAAAACCAAGATGTCCTTTTGTGCTAACTTACCAATAACATGCAAAGTTTGTGGGTGTTGGCTTCCCGTAATGGCATGGAAAGAGATCTCCAGAGTCCTTGGCGTCACTGATTCATCTGACTCCTCCTCTCCCTCGAGCTCACTGCATAATTCCTCTGTGTCTTCTATCATAAAAAGTTGCGGGCGAGTGCATCGATGCCCCGGAGTAAATTTTTCATCACAATAGAAACAAAGCCCTTTCTCTCGTCGTTCCTTAAGCTCTTGAGGTGACAAATTTCAAAAGTTGGGTTTTCTTGCTCGTGATGATGGATTTGCTGCTTCTAGGATTCCCGAATCCCCACTGGATGTGTTTGCCCATGTGCCGAAACTTGAATTAGCTCACGGAAGGAAACGCTTATACATTTGATTTCGTTCCTCAACCAACTTTGCAGCTCCAATTGCTTCGGCTAAGGTGGATGGGTCCTTTAGCTTGACGTCATAACAGATTTCATCTTTTAATCTAGCGATGAAACACCCTAATCAAAAATCCTCTGGTAACCCGTTGACTCTATTTGAAAGCTATTCAAAACTCCCTTGGTAAGCCTATATGGTGGTGGTTTGTCGTAACCTAGTAAGAGCATCTGAAGGATTTGCATACACCGTTAGTCCGAATCGTTTCATCAAGGCACGGTGAAGCTTTGCCTAAGTAATTGGCCCTTTGTCTTTGATGAACCACCTATACCATTGCAAAACGATCTTTTCAAATGAAATGAAGCCAATGACACCTACTGCTCTTCGGGAACTACTTGGAACTCGAAGTATATTCTGTTCTAAAAATCCAACCTTGAGGATCTTCACCATCGAAGCGTGGAAAGGACAACTTGAGGGACATTTTCTTGAGCTCCACTGTTGCAGACTGCCCCGAACTAGAGGACTGCTCCTTTTGTGTAGGTCTCTATGAAGTGGTCATTTTTTTCTGAGCTTGGAATTCTTTCAAAATGGTTTCCATCATTGAGCTTAAATGCTCAATTCATTCATCATGTTTAATGATCATATATGAGATTTCGTTCCAGAATTCGACGTTGGATTTTTATCGAGTCTCCATTAGTTGCCAACCTGGCTTTGATACCAATTGATGGGTCCCAATTAGCTTGAAACAGAAAGTATTAGAGATTTAGGAAATTTAGTAAAGAATTTGAAATAGAGGAAATAAATCTTTGTTAAAAATATTCGTGTTGCCTTATTGAATTATCCAAAAATATTTATAGTCTCCATCACAGCTAGGAGACTTAGCTTATAAGAAACACAACTCCTAAAAATACTCATCCACAACGCCACGGCTGAACACGAGCCCATACCCCTAGGAGACATAAGAAACCACTCAAAAACAAATAACAAATCTCCTAGAAAATAATATTATTCTACCTAAATTAATCCAAAACGGTAACACTACCAAGACCATATATCTCTTCCTTATGCAAGACTCAGTCAAAGACCCCATCTCCCACATACCCTCTATTTCTCCAATTGAGCATATCAGTAGACCCAACACATGAATGAGCCCCACTCTGGTTCATATCAAATTGCTACTGTTGGTTGGAAATTACTGTGTTCCTATTATTGCGTTAGTCGAAATATTGGTTGCTTTTGCTGCTGTTCTTTTTGTATTTTTTATTATTTCATTATGCACTTCATTTTTTGAATCTGATTGGTTCGAGTCCTTAAACTGGTTGCAGTCAGAGGGTATGTCATTGGATATCTTTTAAGATACTGATGCCATTGACACTACTGTTACTAACTGTTGATATTGGATATGGTAATGTTATCATAAGTTGATGCTAAAGATTTCTTTATGCTGATTTACATCTCATAAAAACTATAGTTAGATTGCTAAATATGTTTTTAGTCATATTTGTCATGTTCTCATATAAGATATAGATTATTGAGTTGAATTTGCTCAGCTTAATGGTAGAAGTATGACGCATATCCATTGATGGGTATACGAATTGTTTTTGAAACTAGTCATCATTTTTGGGTGGTACTAGTTCACTGAATCTACTGATGAAACTTGACTATATGGATAATTCAATAGCTAACATTAAAAAAGGATTTGCTATACTTGATATGACTTTTATGAATTCCATAGTGAATTCTCTTACAGCTACCAAAGTTTAGCTTGTAATTGTTTTTATACATCCAACATGATTTACAAAATTTAATTTAGTTGTTTAATGGATAAATCCTACAAAAATGTTGTCAATCCAATTTGACCCATTAAGAAACTTTAGTTTAGCAAAGCTTTTAAGGAATGCCGCCAATTCATAGGAACTTTAATGTAATTATGTTTTCATATCAGAACCATCAACTTATGCATAGTTTTTTAATCTGCTACATCTTTTGCAAACCTAAATTCTATTGCAAAATTCAGTTAAAGCATAAATTACGGTATTATCCATGTCATTGATGAATGGTAAATTCTACTACAATTTGCTGGACTAGTGCTACAAGATTAACTTGACATTCTGCAAGTCCTTTGCTCTTTGTGCTTCACATCTTTTGACCCATTCCCAGCAATGGATAATTTTTGTGATAATGTATGCTTCCATTAATTCTTTTTAATGATTATCAATTTGTTTGGAAAAAACTGTCATTCCTCAATCTTTCATGCATAGTTAAATTTTGCTAAATGCATATAATTGTTGCAATAGGCCATATGTTGTTGCATTGAAAATTTATATGAGAATTTTGAGAGAGCCTGCATATTTTACAACTCCTGATTCGTTCAGATGTCTAATAATATATATTCCTTGCATCTCTAAAAATAGACTTGAATAAGATGATGTATCCTTCTGTTAAACTTGTCACGTGTTGTGAAAAGATAATTGCATGAAATTCTTGAATTGCTATATAATTGCCTAAGATCACTAATGAAATATAAAGTTGAGGTTGAAAACTAATTAGAAAGGAAAATTAAGAGATTAAAGTCTGATCGAGGTGGTGAGTATAGTATTGATTTCCTTGCTAATCATTATGGAAAAAGTTGGTATAATTCATAGGCTTTCAGCCCCTTATACACTTGAACAAAATGAAATAACTGAGAGGAGAAATCGAACACTTAAGGATATGATGAATGCAATGCTAATTTTCTCAGGATTACCTGATTTTATGTAGAGGAGAACTATTCTTTCGTCTTGTTATGTTCTAAATAGAGTCTCTTATAAGAAACTAGATCAAACCCCTTATAACATTTGGAAAAATTATCCACCTAACTTGCATTTTTTAAAAGTGTAGGGGTGTCTGGCTAAGGTTGCTCTAACTGAACATAAGAGGAAGAAAATTGGGCCTCAGACCATTGATTTAATTTTTGTGAGATATGCCTCTAATAGTGCTGTATATAAAATTATGGTTAAGGAAGAGGGATCTAGCACTTATGGACCAATTATAGAGTCAAGAGATGTAGTATTCTTTAAGGATATATCTCATATGAAGGTGAGTGTGAAAGCTCCTAAGAATCTTTCCCTAATTCTTCTACCAATAATCACATAGAGGAAGAGGAAATTGTTGCACTAAGGAGAAGTAAAAGAGCTAGAGTACCCACCAGTTTTGGTTTTTACTTTATTAAGACTTTTATGGTGAAAAAACCTAAGGAGATAGATGATAGTTTTGTGGTGACTTATATTATTGAGTGAGATTCCAAAGCTTATAAGGAAGCAATAAGATTCGTGGATGCTACCTTTTGGAAGGAATCCATAGATAGTGAATTAGAGTCAATCATGTCTAATAAAACTTGGGTTTTATTTGATCTACCTTGAGGATGTAAACCTTTGGAGTGTAAGTGGATTTCTAAAAAGAAATTAAGACCTAAAGGAACCATTGAGAGGCTCAAGGCAATACTTGTGAATAAAGGCTTTAAACAAAAGGAAGGATTAGATTTTTTTTATATACTTACTCTTCTGTTACTAAAATTGTATCTATAAAGATGTTGTTTGCTTTTGCCTCAGTGTTTAAGCTTTATGTGCACTAAATGGATGTTAAAATAACTTTATTTAATGGTAATCTAGATGAGGAAATTTATATGGCCAAGCCCGAGGGGTTTAGAGTGCCTGGTCAAGAACAAAAGATGTGTAAGTTGGTTAAGTCTTTGTATAGACTTAAGCAAGCTTCCAAATAATAGCATAAGAAATTTAAAAGTGAGGTTTTCAAACATGGTTTAACCTCTTATGATGTTGATTCTTGCATTTAAGTGAAATCTGATATCAATGGTTGTGTGATCATAACTATTTACGTGGATAATATGCTTATTTTTGGTACTAGTTCATTTGTTATTAATACTACCAAGAGTTTCCTAAAATCTTTCTTTTATATGAAAGATCTTGGACCTATAAACTTTATTTTAGGAATCAAAGTTAATAGGACTAACTCTGGTTTTAGGTTGAATCAAACTCATTATATTGAGCAAAATTTGAAGTTTAGTTACTATGATGTTGAACCAGTTAAGAGTCCTTGTAATGCTAGTGTTGCTTTAAAGAAAAATCTTGGTAATAGTGTAGACCAAGCTAAGTATGCTAAAATTCTTAGTAGTGTGATATTCTTGATGAACTAGTCTCATCCTGATATTTGCATACTATGTGAGTAGACTTAGGAGGTATACTCATAATCCTAGTTAAGAGCATTAGAATGTATTGATTCGTTTGTCGAGATATTTGAAATGTACTACACATTATAGATTATCTTTTGGTGGTCATCTGATGCTAACTAGGTTATAAAGAATAATGATATGCCTTCTACAGTGGTTATATTTTTACTTTAGCTCGGGCTACTGCGTCTTGGAAATCTTCCAGGTAAATGTGTATTGCGAGATCAACAATGGAGGCTGAGTTTATGACTTTGTAACTAGCAGGATAGGAAGCTGAGTGGCTTAGGAATCTTTTAGCAGATATCCTACTTTGGGAAAGACTAATTCCTTCTGTGTTTATTGTTATTCGTAGGCTACCATTCATGTTGCCAATAACAAGGCATATAATGGAAAAAGTAGACATATCATATTGAGACATAAAATTGTATGTGCTTTAACTAGACATGGTGTAATATCTTTGGACTATGTTAAGTCAGAGAGAAACTTAACATATCCGTTTATAAAAACTTTGAGTAGGAAACTAGTTTTAAAGCATGCTTAAGGGATGGGGTTGAGCCCAGCTTTGTAGTAACCTTATAATGGACACCAATCTTGGGAAACCAAGTTCAATAGGTCAAACGAAGTTATGTGGTGACTACTTACTTGTACATTGTTTGTAGAATAATAATAAGATATATTTAGTTGAAGAATAGCTTCCATAGCATAACTTTACTGCGTTTGATGAGGTTAGATTGTTTAATCCTTAATGAGTTCCGTAGCCCAAGTTTGGATGGTGTGAGCAGTAGACACTTGATGGACTCACCTACATGATTATGGGGGGCTAACCACCCTCCTATGAGATTATTTGGGCTATCTCTCTGGAACGATCATAAGACCAAGGCATTTTGAGGCTGTTTATTTCTCCAACAGGTTCTATCTCTAATTTTCTTAAGCATCAGGTTTAAGAATTAGTTTACCTGGTTGTTCATCAATAGAGATGTCAAAATAGGCCCGAACATTACTTCCAAAATGACATCCTTTTGTCAAAAAAGATGTTTTATAATTTTTTCTTTAAAAAATAGATGATAGGCCAGGTTGACTTGGCCGGCCCGTGACCCATCGGGCGTCGACCCATCCTGACCTGCCAGACCATAGGCCACCATGGCCCAAGGTCAAGCCCGGCCAAGCCTATTGAAATCTCTATTCATCAATCTTTCTCTTAAATTGTTACATTTTGTTTATCATGTTTTTGACCAAGTGGGAAATTGTTAATGTTGTTCCAAAACGTGTAACATTTGCTTGTCGTTTAACATAACGTTCATCCCTTTATTATTATTAACGTTCATAATGTTTTACCTTTTATCATTAATAGCGTTTATAATGTTATTACCGCCATTATCATGCCATGTTCATAACTTTAATATGTCTTTATTTCATGGTAACATATAAAGCTCTCCTCTATATATATACTACCCATGGATTTACTTTCTCCACTTCTTCTCACAACTCCATACAACGCTCCTTCCCACAGATAGACTTCTTTACACACAAATTTTCTTACCTTTTCATTTTGCATTTGTCTATTTTTGTTAATTCACAAAGACAGTTCCTAATCCGCCCTTTGGAGTGTGTTGAAGCTGGTGGAGGAGGTGTTAACCCTAGGGTTGGATCCCGTTGTCCTACTGCAATGTAGAGGGGGAATTTCTGACTTAAGGCAGTAATTTTTTCACGATGCCTTACATTCAGATAAGTTGTTCCAATTTAATTATTTTTTCTATTTTCACTAACAATTTCTATTTGACGTCATTAATTATTTTTGCTTTCTCTTTAGGTTTTATTTATTCAATCACAATACTTCATCATAATTATTATTAGGGAGCTTTATTTGAACTTGGACAATGTAAATTAGGGAGCTTTATTCTTATTCATAATTCTATATTAAGAAATTATTTGAATACAAAAAATCAAATTTTTGTAGAAAAATATTACTTAAGTTAAGATTAATTATAAATTATGAACCTCTTATTAATTAAGTTTAATAATGAATAAATTATCATATTCTTGACATAAAATATTTATTATAAAAATTTCTATACTAATATCCTTTTAAAATTTAACATAGATCTAATTTTTAATAAATACAAATAGAGATAAATTTACTACTTATTTATTTATAATCTTTTATAGGTTAATTGGCAAAAAAATCCTAAATTTTGTCAAATTTTCAATTATAGCCCGAACTTTAAAAAGTAGCAATAAAATGCCTAAACTTTCAATTTTTTTCAATTTTAGCCCGAACTTCAAAAAGTTACAATAAAATGCTTAAACTTTCAATTTTTTTCAATTATAAGCCGATGATAGTGTTTTCGTTAAGTATATTGACATGGCTTGTCACATGTTTAGAAATCTTAACTATTAACACACGGTAGCTAAAATTAACACAACAAATGAAGATTAATAAAATGACATCTTTTAATCACGTAATTAAAATGACATCATTGTTTAAAAATGACCTAGATCAGATTATTCAGCCTCGCCAGCCTTACGCTTTGATTTCAGTTTTTCCTTTTATTTTCAGTTTGTTCTCTCAATGCCCTTGCCTTTCGATTTTCAGCTTACACAGCCCCGATGCCCTCACACTAAGGGCATTACAAGAACAAACTTAAAATAACGAGCTTATTTGTGCTATACACTATTATGTGAAAGTAGTTTGAGGCGTTAGAAGAACAAATAGAAAACAAAAGAGTTAAGGGCATCGGGAGAACAACAAATAAAGTTGGGCTAGAATTGAAGAAAATTGAAAGTTTGAGCATTTTATTGCTATTTTTTAAAGTTTGGGCTATAATTGAAAAAAAATGAAAATTTGGGCATTGTATTGGTACTTTTTAAAGTTTAGGTTATAATTGAAAATTTGTTGAAAGTTTAAGGTTTTTTTGTAATTAACTCATCTTTTATTCAAAAACAATGAAAACCAATATTTTGTATAAGAAAATATGCATAAATCCTACACCAACAACGGAGTTTTACTCTTATACATAATTCTATTTTAGGAAGGAAACTACTTGTAAATAAAAAGGTCAAAGTGAGTGAGGTAACTTTGATGGTAAAAAAGTTACTATAACACTAGGATAATGCGAAAAATACAATAATATTTAAATAAATTCACTAAATTATGTTTAACTTTTTCACGAATGCTTAATTAGTGGGTGATATAACTTTGATGCTAACAAAAATAATAGTTGCAATGAAATTTTCAAGTACTTGAAGCATAAAAGCTTTAGTTTTTTTATCCGGCAGTTATCATTACCTGATATTTAAAAATTGATTATATTATATCATCGTATTTATTTAATTATTAATTTTAATAAAATATAATAAAATATTATTAATATTATTAATAAAAATGATATAAAATTAAAAAATTATTTAATTAATTTAATTTTAAAATTTATTTAATATTTAATTTATTATAATATAGTTACATTGAAAGCTTTTATTTTTTTGAAAATCAATTCTCGTTTTTACAATAGATACATTGTAATTCAACTGTATTCCAACTTATTATATTTATTTTAAAATATGTGTTTATGTTAAGATTATTATAAGTTTTCCACATATATCTATAATCAAAAAGAGAATGGATTTCTCTTTTTCTTTAAACTATTACCATCATCACGATGAAAAGTAAATCATTGTTAGTTTTTGATATTTTAAAATTACTTGAAAAATTGAAATTAGATTTTGAATATTATAGCTTTTATCATAAAAGTTTATTTTTATTTTTTGTTTTTCATTTTTAATATAGGATATTAAAAAATTTTATTTATTTTTTCCTCTATCATAGATATAATACCACTGATATATCTTTGTGATATGTTGTTGAGTTATTAGTGTTATGTTGTACCTGCATACTTCTTCCAATTCTATATAGATGCCTTTGTTCTTTTTTAACACAGTAGATTTATATGATGTTGCTTAAGAAGCATTTGTTTGGAAGTGAACAAAGAAAAAAAGAAAAACAAAAATAAGTAGAAGAGTTACTAGAATCCTAAGAATGAGTAATTAATAAATTTATTAAAAGAGTAAGTTCCTCTGGTAAGAATCATGAGGAATTAAGTAAAGGTATTTTCGAACAACATAAAGGAAAATTAAGTGATGAGATTTATATTCATGAGGATATTAGCAATTTGAGTGAGCAAGATCATCTACCAAATGCATTAAATTTAGAAATTTTAAGGCAAATGAGCAACTAATTCTTATATTGGATATTTATGATTTTAGAAATTAAGATAATTTTGATAATAAAGCAAGAGACATTTTAGTTGAAAAACGACCTGTAAGAGAATCGAATCTTGTGTTTCCTTTAGACAATAGCTCTCGGAATTTTTTATATTCTTATCATTCTAGAAAATTGAGTAATGGAGAGATTAGTGATAGAAAATGGTTGGTTTACTCTAAACATATAGATAAAGTATATTGTTTTTGTGGTAAGTTATTCAAATCTAATAGCAAACAAAGCAAATTAGCAAATGATAGATTTAGAGATTGGAAACATATTAGTGAGAGACTTAAAGAACATGAGAATAGTGTTGAGTATATGACTAACATGAAGACTTTGAATGAATTAAGAGTAAGATTAAGCAAAAATCAAGTAAATGATAAAGCTTTGCAACAAGAAATTTTAAAGGAGAAAGAACGCTAGAGACAAGTTTTAAGAAAAATAGTTTATGTTGTGAAATGTTTTGCTAAACATAATTAGACTTTTCAAGGATCTAGAAAAACTTTTCTAAAATAGTAATGGTAATTTTTTGGAATTAATTGAGATGATTGCGAAATTTGATGTACTAATACAAGATCATATTACATGCATTCAAAATCATGAAATTCATCATCATTATCTTGGTCACAAAATTCTATTGGCCCAAAGTGTTATTAGAAGTTCTATCATAAGCATCATTAAAGAGGTGAAATACTTTTCTATTATTCTTGCTTGTACGCTAGATTTGAGCTATCAAATGAGTTTGTTAGTATTATATATGAATATGTCAAATAAAAAATAAAAATAGTGGAGTATTTTTTATAGTTCTTAAAGGTAGATGACACATCTAGATTGGAACTTTTCAATAAATTATTGAATGCATTTAAGTCTCTTGATCTTAGTGTCCGTAATGTGAGGAGTCAAGCTTATGGCAATGGTTCAAATATGAAGGGAAAACACCAAGGAGTTTAAAAGCGATTACTTGAAATAAATTCAAGAGCACTATATATGCCATGCTCTTGTCATAATCTTAATCTTAACCTTAATCTTAGTGATATGGCACATTTTGATGTTAAACTGTTTCATGTTTTGAGTTGTGAAATGCATATATATATTATTTTCAAGTTCTCCTAAAAGGTGGAAGGTTTTACTTAATAATGTTTAAGGCTTAACCATGAAATCATTGTCTAACACTCATTAAGAGAGTCAATTTTTCTTTAAGTTGTTAGATTTCAAGGTCCTCAAATAAGATTGGCTTTGATGGATTAGCTAGATCTTATGATAATGCCAAGTCAAAGAGTGAAGAAGAAAATTTTGTTAGTATACTTGAGAGTTTTGAGTTTTTACTTGGTATGATATTTTATTTGCTATTAATGTTGTGAGTAAAAATTTACAGTCTAAATCTATATGCATTGAAGTTACCATAAAGCAATTAGAAGGTGTGATGACATTTTTTGAGAAATATAGAAACGAAGGGTTTGCTTCTAGTATGAATATTATCAAAAGTCTTGCACATGAGATGAATGGAGAGCCTATATTTCTAACTAGATATTGTATTCTTAGGAAAAGATAATTTGATGAAAATGACCAAGATGGAGAAATACAATCTGTTGAGGATTGTTTTAGAGGTAGTTACTTTCTAGTTGTTATGGATATGATAATTGCTTTGTTAAAGAATAGATTTGAACAATTAATGACATTTGAAACTATGTTTAGATTCTTATTTGATTTAAAGAAGTTGAGGTCATTGGATGACAATGAATTAAAAGAATGTTGCATTAATTTTATGACAACTTTTTCTTATGATAATGTGTCAAACGTGGATTTAGATATCTTTTTTTTCTAAATTAAAAGTGTTGCAAATGTCTTGCAAAATGAGTTAATGTCATCAGTTGAAATTTTAGAATTTATTAAAACTCTAAATTATTATCCAAATGTTTCAATTGCTTACCAAATTTTGTTGATTGTAGCATTAGTTGAGAGTAGTTTTTCAAAGTTAAAATTATTAAAAACCTAATTGAGGTCATCAATTTCACAAGAACGTTTGAATGCTTAGCTATTTTATCTATCAAAAAGGTCATGTTGGACAATATTAATCTTGATACTATTATTAATGGTTTTGCATATAGAAATATATAGAGAAATTGTTTTTCATAAATCGTGATCATATATGTGCTTGTTAGTCCAATTCTCTTGATGTTTTGCAATCTGATATTGCTATTCGATTGCTACTACTGCTATTTTGTTGATATTACTACTATTTTAGTGATTTTATTATTGTTGACATTTGCAAGATGTTATTAGCATCAAAATCATTTATATATGGATATTAAATTTTAATAATAAAATATGTTTTAAAATTTTAAATATTTGTATATTACCAATTTATTATAACCCTTTTTTTCAGTTTACCCAAGGCATATAAAGCATTAAAATGGGTCTAGTCTACAACTAAAAGATTTAAAGAAAAGTAATCAAATATCACTAATATGGTAATCAAACTTAACTTTTAAACCCAATCAGAACTAATTATATTTGACCTACATTAATAATTTAAGATAATTATAATAAATTACTAATTTGAATCAAATTTTATTAGTTAGTTTAAGCTTAAGAGCTAGATTACTTCATTAAGTAAATAACATTTAATTGTTCTAAGTGCGATATGCGTGGCATACATATTTAGTTGTTATTAGTTAACCAAAATCTAAGAAAAAGGATTTTTTTTCCTAGAATACTTAAAATTAGAAGAATTTTTTTAAAAGAAATTTAAAGTTTAAGGTACTTTTCAAAAGTTTTTTTAAACTAGAGAAAAGATCTATGTCTTTTAACCTAATATTATATTATTATTTTCCTTCTCTCTTTATTACAATTCAAAAAGGAATCATGACTAGGTCCTCGGTTAATTGTACCTTCGTCCCCAAACTTTTTATTTTTTGCCAAATACATCTCTAACTTACTTAATAGTGTCATATGAACTAACATTTTAATTTGACATGGAACATTACTTAAACACTCCATATTAAGTACGTGACCAACTAGAAAACAATAATTCGGTTAGGGTATTTTGGAAAAGACGACTTCAAGAGTTGAAAATTATACGAGACAAGCTTAAATAGGTCATTTAACTGGGATCAAAGATGAAAACTTGACCTTAAACTTTTTCTTTTCAAATAATCTTACAATTCATTTAATAATATCGTTTGATAAATTTTCAACATGTTATATAAAGTGACTAAGACATTATACATTAATAAAAACTATAATTTGAAATATTAAAAATTATTAATTAAATTAATTATTTATTTTATTTGAAAAATCTTCAAGCCCTTTAAATTAAATCTGATTATTTGACATGAAATCTTTATTTTTAATCTTCGTATGATGTATTCATGTGTAATAGGTCAACTCAATTTTATTACAAGTACATAAAAATATTATTTATTTAATCAAATATAATGAAATTAACTAATGAATATAATATATATTAATATTCTTAATTTTAATTACTAAAATATATAATATTCAAAAAAATTCATAAAATGCTTCTCGATCTCTTTTAGAATTCTTTAAACTCTATAAATTGAATTAAATTATTGTATTTTTCATACGATATATACGTACATAACAATTTATATTAGTTGATAAAAATACACTCAAATATTATCTACCTAATGGAATTCAAATATGCAATGCAATATAACGAATTAAACATTGAATATAACATATATCTATTAAAATTCTTACAATTAATTAATAACTCAATATTTAATAATTTATCGATTTAATACAAATTTATCTTGATTACTTTTTCAACACACTAATATTAGAATTGTATCACTCAATTATTATTATTATACTATACTTGTATTTATAAATTTTGATATGAAATTTTTGTTTAAACTTGTTATTTCTCATAGCTAGAATTTTTATATATGTAAACAGTAAGGCTGATCCATACATTGCAAAAGGATATTTTTCACCTTTCTTTCTCACGTGCAACTGCTAATTAAATTGTATTTCAAATTACTGATTTTACTTATATTTAATCTACATATAAGAAACAAATATATAATATGTAACAAAATTATCAAAAATAATATTCTTAATTATAATAAATATATCATCATTTTTATTAAATACTTGGCATAAAAAAATTACTTACTCTCGTAAATATAAAGTTAGATAGTCTATGTAATAAATTATATTAGTTTACAAAATAAAATTATTAACAAATAAACTGAAAATATTAGTTTAAGGGTAAATTTACACCTTTTGTCAAAGTTAGATTATCTATTAAACTTTTAAAACATGATGAAGGACATCAACATAATTGAGCTAACAATAAATACTAAAACTTGTACGTATCAAGAAATCGATGTGTTAACCACTTCTAGCTTATCTATAAAAATATGATTTAAACAATATTTTCTTATAAGTTTGAGCGTGACTTGACAAGAATTTTAGTTTAGGGACTTGAGCATCAAACTTTAAGAGTTAGAATTACTTGCACCAAAAGTTGCCATACGTTAATAAATTCTGGTGAGTGTAACCCATATATGTGTGTGTGTATGACTAAAGTATATAAATTTCAAGATAACTAAAGTATATTAAGAATTAAGAATATTTTGACGGGTATTTTGTATCACTCACTATAGTGCTTAGATATTTAATTTTGTATCACTTAATATAATTTCTTGAATTAGTTGTTGATCAAGTCTTTGTATATAGATAAAGAAAACGTTAAGAAAAAGAATGCGTGTGTCTCACCTTAGGAGGATGGTTAAGGTAATATACTCTAATTTCTATAAGATTGTTCAAGCATCTTGAGCTTTTCTAAAAAAATTGATAGATTTTTATGTATAAAATAAATATGCGAAATTTTGAGCTTTGGAATAGCTTATAGTAACAATTTAACTTTTTTTTACTTATAAAGAACATCAAATTCAAAAAAATTATAATATTGCAAATAGATAGATAAAGTGTACTTTATGAAAGTTGGATGGTTGAAGTAGAAAACTTACCCACGCCTTGTATTTTTATATTTTATGTTGTCATTTTGTTGGTTCTTTATAGCAAAACCATAAAACTAGACCTAAAAGGTTATGGTTATGTGAAACATAAATAAATTGTTGTTGAGGGTCTCACTTATGGTCATGTTAATTAATTGATAGTTATGCATTAGTATGTATTTTCTAAGTATTTGGCATGTGTTTCTTGCATATCCGTTTATTTTTGATGTATTTTAGGATTCATTTGTATGTTTTTTAGTTTGATTTTCATTGTTGTTCTTTTATAGTTGATGTTAATTTAGGGTAAGAATTTGACTATTTTGATGTAGGAATGGAGGTTGGCAACTTGGAGATTGAGCTAGAGACTAAAAGAGGAGAAGAGAAGAAGAAGTATTTTAGTAAAAGAACCCACGATCGTGAGAATGATGCCAATTCCCACGATTGTGGGATGTTGAATCCTAGAACATATGCGGGGTTCAATTAATTTTTAGGTTTTTTAGACTATATAAGATATTAAACTCCTATGGAAGAAGGAAGACGTGAACGCCTTGTGTAGAAGAGCTTCCTTGAGTAAAAAATCTAGATTTAGAGTCTTGAGGAAGTGGAGATTTAAGAATCATCAATCACAATTGGAAAAATAGCACATCAACATCGAAATTTCCAAATTTAGGCAAAGAAGAGAAGGAGTTTTCTTTATTCAATTTTCTATCATTTTTATCTCTTCTAGTCATTGTAAGATGGAATATTTGAATGTTGGTGATATTAAAGACACTATAAGTGACTGATTTATTTTTAAAAATTGCTTTTGAACTATCTTGCTAAACTCCTATTTTATTGATTGGAATGATAGATGTCTTTGATGAATGTTGATTATATACTTATACATTGCAATAAATTGAGATATTGAGTTGGGTAATTTGTGTAGGATTGTACAATGAGAATTGACAACCTATAGACTTACATTCATCACGTTAATTGATTAGTTGAAAGATAGATCTTGGCTAATTTAATTAATCACCCATAGGATAACTTAATAACTAGTTAAATTGGTGGAGTGATTTGATAGGTTGAGAGATCACTTAATCATCTTCATTTAATTTGATTAGGAACATTTAATTACACTTTGAGAGAGGGTAGTTAATGCAATAGAAAATCTTAAATGAGACACAATTCGATCAATAAAATAAGAGGGAGATAAGATGGGGAAAAAGTGATTTCTAGTCATTAAAATCTTCAATTCCAATTTTCTGCATTTTGGTGTTATCATTTGTTCAGTGTTAGTTATTTAAATTTAGTTTAACTTTTAGATTATTTCCATTAAACAATTTCGTTTTTTAAACAAAGTGTAATCTGAATTAAGTGGTGCCTAAGCACAATCATTGTGGGATCAATATTTACTTTTTAGCTATAAGTCATGATTTGTATACTTGCGATTTTTTAGCGTAAAGCTAGTAGAATGTTTTGCAATCAACAACTAGCCTAATAAGTGTGAAAGGACAAGAATACTAAATTAATCAGTTGTGCCCTTCTAGCATAAGAGAGATTCCTAGAAGCCCATCTTTGAATCCTCTTTGTAGTCTTCTCAACCAATATGCAACAATCAGCTTTATTCCATTTTGTAGGAGATAGGGGCACACCAGATATTTAAGAGGAAAAGAACCCTGATGGAATCCAATAAGCATAAGGAGCTTCTGTTTGTTCTTAGTAGAAATACCAACCACATAAATTTTTAATTTAATCCTATTAGCACTCAAGCCAATAACATTAGAAAAATAATCAAAGCCCTGTTTGATCCTAAATATTAAAGCGTTATTAGGCTTGTAAAAAAGCATCAGATCATCGGCAAAATAAATATGGGTGAGAGATAGGCTTTTACACATACGGTGAACCTGAAATCTTCCAACTGGCTGACAATCCTTAAGATTTGAGGTAGAAATTCCATCACCAAGATAAAAAGAAGAGGGGAGATAGGATCACCCTGTCTAATACCCCCTTTCCCCTCAAAATATCCTTGTGAAACACCATTCACAAAATTGGTATAATTGGTGGACTTAACATATGACATGATCCATCTAATAAACTTTTCAGGAAAACAATACCAATCAAGCATCTCCTCAATGAAGTCCCAATGCACTGTGTCATAAGCCTTCCTTAAATCAATCTTCATAAGTGATAGTTGTGAATTGCATCATGTTTTAGGGCTTAACTTGTTATATATTAAGTGTTAATTTGAGTGATTAGTATGTGTTTAGGTTAGAATTATGTTGGTTTGTGTGTTAAGTGTTTTTATGGGTTAGTATAAGTCTTTGAGCTTAAATATTATATTTTTGAGGTACCTTGATATGTTTGTTAGTGTTTCAAGGTCAACATCGAAGAACGAAGAAGTTTCGGAGACGTTGGGGTCTAAACAACGACCCACGATCGTGACACAATCATGACAAAAGCATGGGAGCTAGCCAACGATCTTGGCATTTGACCCTCGATCGTGACAGAAGACTATGCCACAACCCACGATCAGTCAGGCCTAGCCTAGAATGAAAGATTGCCCCAGCCGGCAATGATCCAAATCATCATCAACGATGATTCGAAATCATATGTCAATTCCTACAGAGTAGAGTGTGTTTGCCCTGTTGATTACAAGGGGCATACATCCTAAGTCAGGGCATGATTGCCATGATCGTGACAGAAAGGTTTAATGCAGGCCACGATCGTGGATAGCAGGCCCATAATTGTGTCATGCATCATGTAGACACATAAACAAAAGAAAACGTCAAGTTTTGATGGATTTTTTAGAACTTTTCGACGCCAAAAAAGTCTTAGGGTTGCTCAAGACACAAAAGGTATTTAAAGAACAAGAAGAACACAAGACAGGGGGTTTTTGCATCAGCCACAATTTCGAAACCCTAGAGAGTTTTATCAAGAGATTGAGAAAGAAATGAAGGAAGAGAGATGTGGAGAAGAAGTCTACACGAAGTACTTCCCAGAACAGGAGGTTTCTCACCGTTGCTGCCTCTGTCATCAATTATGAAGTCTATTTCTGGTTTAGATTCAATTTTTTGAATGTATAGAATTTAGAATGGCCGTTGATGATAAAATTGTTGAATATTGAGGATTGTCTAAAGTCACCTTTGGGATATTTTATCTTTGATATTTGAATGTTGAGGATTGTCTAAAGGTCACCTTTGGGATATTTTATCTTTGATATTAATGAAATTTGATTGTTGCATTTTTATTAGATTTCTTATGGTTTAAATTCTACACTTGCATAATTCAGTGATAAATTGAGAGGGTGAACCAAGTGAAAAATCATTAAATTGGGCTAACGAGAGTTAAGTAATTTAATAGAATAAGAATTAAATCAAACCGGTAAATTTGTGTTAAGAGAGATCTTGCATAGGTTTTCGGTAGTTTTTTGGGCAACTTAAGATCTAATTTAGGTTTTGGATAGATTGTGAATTTAGAGATTGCAATTCCCATAATCTGATTAGGGTTTATAAATTAGGGTTAATGGTTATAACTCGAGAGAGAGTAATCAACTCTATGACTGTTTAGAACTGATAATCCAGTAAATTCATAATTAGTTAGGTTTCATCAAAGTCGGATAAAATTACCTTTTCTCTCAATTGGTAGTTCATAGGTTGATTCTTGATTGGGTGTTGCATCTGCTATTTTGTTTATATTTTCAATTTTGATTCTTAGAATTAATTGCGTGATTGAAATAATTTCTTGTTTTAGTTTTGTTCATTTTGAGTTATTGTGAATTGTTTTCGGCCTTAGATGTTAGGATTAGATTAACCCTCCTTATGGGATCGATAGCTTAGGTACTACGCGAATGACTCGTGCACTTTCGAAATATTGAGGTTAAATTATTAAAGCTTTTTCATATTGCAAACCTGCGATCAAGTACCCACACCAAAGACTCATAAACTTGGATGGAAATTTGACATTGGGAACAAAATTTATGAAGTTTAAGTACAATTATAGAAACCTAAAATCCTAGCATGCTGAGATGCAACTCATTTATCACTTGTAATCATTTGCCTCAACTCCTTTTTTATCAAAATAAAATACTAAAGTGATAAGAAATTAGTTGCAAATCTTATAAGAGTAAGACACCATCAATTCCTACTATTGGTGAATTTTTTTCTCATTAAATTTAGGACCCATGCACAATTATAAACTTTGCAATCTTCTTCTAGCTACTTTATAAGTAAAATCATTGTTAATAATGAATTGAACAATATTTTCTGACCTAACTTCATTAACAACTTCGTCAAATATTTGAAACAAAGTATTAGTATTCCTAATAAGGGCAGATGATCAATAGACTTCAAAAACATTATTCCTTAAACCAAAAAATTAATAATAGACTCATGTCTTCCATTTGCCCAACTATCATATATGATTGAACACCTATAAGTAGCCAAAGTCATTTTTCTTTCATCCAAATAACTTTTTATTTCATAAATATAGCTGCTCAGAAGTTTACCTCTATATTATCAATTGAAGGAGCTTTGTATCATGGATTGTAAGAGGCAGTAACATCCATCATAGGTTGATAATAATAAGATTAGGCAACATTAAACGCTATACATAAATTATACTACCATCTAACCATTATCATGTCCACATTACAAGTTGCTTTTCTAGATTGTAAGGCATTACGGACTGAAGGTTAAGTTCTAAGAGTTGTTTGTAGTGCAAAAAAAGTTAAATATATGTCTTCCTTTTTTCTTAACATCAAGTGCAACATTCCTTTCCTGTTAAGTAGGAATACTAACACCATCAACATCTCCACTATTATCCGACGACTAATAAGAACTTGCACTACTAATTTCATAGTTCAGACTTTGCTTTCTATCTTTCTTATGATGATACTCTTTAAGCAGTCTTCATCTTCAATTTTATTATTCAAAAAGGACCTAAAAGAATTCTTTTGGACAAAGTACTAAATAGGATATATGATTGGTCTTATAATCGTGGTTACATAAATGCTTTTCATGCAATATTTTTAACTAGAGGTACACAAAAATTAGTAGAATTGACTCATTTTTTGATAAGAGAGGGCTTGATGGACTATTTCACATCATGGCTCACTCTCTTACAAGGTTTCACATCACTTTTGACCCCAACTAAATGCTTCTTTAATTTGATGATTCCCCTACCTTTTAAATGCTTGTTACATTACAAACAATAGTATGGTTCTTTATTCTAGGAACCAATCTGGCACGAGCCTAAGTTGGATCATCTAATCTTCTAAATCCAAAGCAACTAAATAATGAGGAGTACTTAAATTTCCATCCATTTGTTGGTAAAATAAATAAAGACATACGTCAAAATGAAATTAATAAATTTATTATTAACTATTATCAAAAAATGTGTATCACTTAACTCAAAATAAATATAAATGCACATTTTAGAGTCTAAAATCGTACACATAACTTAAAACTTTAAAAATATAGATGCATCTTATATTCAAAGTTAATAGTACAAGAATCATTATTACCAACTACTGATAACATGAAAAATGTGAACTAAGTTGTGTAAAATTATTAGAAGAAATAGAGTGACAACAACTTCTCAACATTCATATGATCTAGAAATGCAAGTGAACTTCACTAACTTACATAAATGATTATTACATTTTCACAACTATGACCCATTTTGTGTGATTACATAATTCAACCATAACTCACATCTAAAACACATTTTATATGATTATGCATAATTCAACCATAACTCACAATTATAACCAAATTTATATGATTACATAATCCAACCATAACCGTAACTCATATAATGTGATCACGCAATTCAACCATAACCATAACGATAACTATTTTTTTGTGATTACATAATTCAAAATTTCAACTATAAACTTACAAATATAGCTCATAATGTATGATTATATAATTCAACTATAAATTCACAACTTTTAAAATTTTTAATCAATATTAAAATTTTAATTTTTATTAAATATCATTCTTTCTAGTTTTCCTCTATAAACCATAAAGAATAAACACTCTATCATACACACACACACACACACACACACAGAGATAAAACAAATAATCCTTAAATTTTAACTTTTATATTACAAATGAATCATTTTAATTTAGTGTAATATTAATTGATTTAGGAAACTAGTTAAATATATTAGTAATGCAAGTTTAGATATAATTATAAATGAAATAAAAAATCACACTAATTTGTATAATTTGGATATGATTCTTGAGAAATAGTTAATATTCAAAAAATTAAAATTCAATTGTTGATCTATCTCTAAATTCTATATCACAAATTTCAAAACCAAATTCTCAATGATGCATCACCCACGATAATTCTTTTCAAAATCAAGCCATAAATTTATCAATCTATAATTCCACATATCAACTAGCAAATATCACATTCACAAGTCTCTAAGATGCAGATTGTAGAAACCTAAAGCCACACTCACACCACACCACACGTGACACAACTAAGAGGCAGGCATTTTAAAAAACTATCACCAATCTACCATCGTCATTAACTTATTCATCATCCTTCTTTGGGACAATTTACACACAAAGTAGAGGAGGATGAGGAGTTGAAGAAGATGAAACAAGCGACCATGACACTCGAGCAACAACAGCGAACAACAATAGAGAGCTGAACAAAGAAGTAGTAACAATGGAGAATTAGAAGGATGGGCGATGGAGCAATGATGGTGAGAAGGAGAAAAAGAGTTGGGACAAAGAGAGGCTAAAGCCTTAAAGTTATTGAGCTTGGTTTTGGTATTGGTAGCTATTTGTGTGTGAAAGGTGGGCAACAGATAGAGATTAGGTTTCTTTTAATCCTTCATTTTTTAATATTTACAAGACTTGTTATTTACAGGTATTAGAGGTACTAATTAGTATCATGTGAAATTGTCGGTACTAAACATTAATTAGCTATGTCTGGTATGGTACATTTATGTTTTGTACCATTTTCTAGTTAGTACCAGTCAGTATAGTACAAAATCCAACACTCTGCTTTTACCCTATTAAAAATACGATATCTCCTATCCAATAAAGAAATGGACATAAGTTGTAAATTTTCTGTCGTACAACAGAAATATATTAAACCATACTGTGTCAACCATGAAGTTGACAACATCATTATAGAAGTGAAGGCGTATAAAAGGAAAAGCATACTTTAGATCCATTGTCTCATTTCAATAGCAAAACGGAAAAAAAAAAGTCAATACATGCATTTATTCAAAGTCTCTGTAATTGTTTTTAATTATTTATATATGTTTAAGGCAACAATGTATGCTTACTTGTTTTAAATAGTAAACCGTCCAAAACTACTCGTTTGAACCTTTATTGTTCAATAACCTTAGATACAATCCTAAATTTGATTAAACAACAACATTAAGAATAAGAAAAACTAATGAAACAAGATGCCATAACATCCGCAGTTGTAGTTAGTCAACATTCTTTATAGGAGTTAATGATTCATTATGTAACAAATTATGAACTCCTAGTCGCTATAAAGATTAAACAGATTAAATAATTATTGTGTTTAATATTTAATCTAGCAACTGATTATTTAAAACAATAAACTAATCAAAAGTACCGGAAATTGATAAAAAGTTATGACGTGTAAGCACAAAATAATAATTCAATATTTGAATAAATAAAATGATTTGTAATAAAATACAAACATCTCACAATCCACAATGTTCCATTTTCAACCAACAAAAAGAAACTTAGTCATTAAAGGTCATAATTTGGCAATAACAATTTTTTGAATAAAAGAAGAAAAGAAATGATAAAGAAAATGAAGCGAAAAGAGGTTCCACCTACTTATTACCCCAAACCCAAATATATATTTGAAATATTCCTACTTTTTGTTGATTATATCATCTTTTTGAATTCTCTAGTCCTAAAAAATCATAACCCATAGATTGTTTTATAGATATGGCCAAAATAGGATTTAAAAATCCTAAAAACTTTAACTGTGAATTTGATGTTTGGGAGTTTTAATCACTACTAAACATGCCCACACCTAGTTGTTAGGAACGTTGCTGCCAGTTTATTTATATTTCTCTAGCTACATCTCAATTTATAGCTTTTTCATTCCTTTTAGCTCTAATTCTATCAAAGAATATCTGAATACAAAAGATAAGCAAATCTTTTAGATATAACCAAAAATTGTACATAATAAAAGGGAATTGAGATTCAAAATATCACCATTCAATAGCTTTATTAAATCTCTCCACACTTATATTTTGCTCGTCCTTGAATATCACATATTTAAAACTAAAAAAAGAAAAATAAAATGGTTCCATTAATCTAGTTATCATGAAATCGAAGAGTATGCATACCTTAAAATTCAAACCAATCAAGATTAAAGCAATAACACACGACATAACCTAAATTTGAAAGAAAATATGCACAAAAGATAAACAAAGACAATCAAATTCTAAAATATATATGAAATTCTATTAAAATTCCTTACAGTTATATCACTCATGCCATCTATATATTTAATGATTCGATGTTTGTCTCAAGTTCTCCTAATACAAACACTCCACCAAATTACACCAAATCTCCACTATAGACATATGTATAAACCAGAAAGGTCTTTTATTATAGGTTATAATGGGCCTGTAGGTTAAGGTAAGGAATAATGGATAAAAGAAGTTGAAACCATAAATAAAAGGTAAAAGCAACTCCAAAGACTTCTACTCCTATATTTCACAAAATTTCTTATCACACCATTTGATCCCTATACCCCCCACACTTAAATTTTCATGTCACTTTAGTTTGAATGCCTTACTTACATCTACAGTTGTGTAAGGATTTAAGTAAAGGTTCAGGCTTGTAATATAGATGCAATCCAAAGAAAAAGGGCTTATAGCTAAAAGAGGCTAAATAAGGATATTAAATCAGGTAGGCTATTCAAGTTAAAAGCTGCAAAAATAAGGACAACCTTTTATCATTTTCATACATGCATATACCAATCTAGTCTCAAAATGGTTCAAAGTAGGTTCTAAAGATATGTTCATATAGAAGAAGATAACACATCAAAGAAAATATAGATTGAAATGGACGTATTAATCTTTTATAGCTCAAATGTTCACATGTTAATTTAATTCACCTCAACTACACACAATGATCTACCACTTGATTATCAAATTTTATATAAGTGTATACTCATCATTTAGTATTTTATTACTCTCATACTTAAATGATTTGATCATTTAACATACATATAATTCAACCTATTTAAAATGCAATTAATGAACCATATGGTGGACCAATAAAAAATAAACTAGGACACTAAATAAAACAATATAAAAACAAACAACCAGAACACTAAGTAAAACAAAACAAAAGTGAAACTAAACATATCACATAATGTAAGAAGAACAACAAAAGTGAAACATAACAAAACCCTTCCCTACACTTAAACCAAAGATTCTCCATAATGTAATATACAAAGTACAAAATGAGAGATAGGAAGGGCGACTTCCCTCAATATGGGGGGAGAGAGACAAAGTGAGCAGTTATGGAGAAGGGGATAAGTAGGTGTGAACCCCTAGTCTGTGAAGAAGGCCATCAAGTTATACTACATGTCACTCAATTTGTGTTTAATTCGATTTAAGAAAACTTGAATTCAAAGGGGTATAGAAGTGGTGGAAGAAGATACAATGTCTTCTAGTGGTTGGCTACTAGTTGATCTAACTTTAACTACTACCTTATTGTATTAGACAGTTGAGGAGGAAGGTAAAACCATTGAACTAGGTAGCACAAAGCTAAAATTGTCATCGAGTTATTGAATGATGATACCTATCATGCCTAAACATTACAAATCTAGGAATTTCATCTCATAAGGAATATGCATATCAGTGTTAAAAATATCCAATATATGTAAATTAATTGTAGGTTGAGTGATAAAAGATCCTATGATCAAAGGTTTAGTTTTCCTTTATACCACAAATTGAAACTATACAAGCAACTAATAAACTAAGTTAACTGAAATATTCCACTTTATACACTACAAAAAATAAAACTCTACCTAAGAGAAAGTTCTTACACTATCCCTTCTACATGAAAAATTATAAGCAAGAAATCGTTGAAAATATTTGGTTCCTTGAAGTAAGAATTTTTTAAAGCTCTAGGGTTATGTGGAGTAGAATCAACAAATGTTTCATGCTAGAAATTGGTAGGTTTAAAATCAAAACTGTAATCACACTTTAAAGTCACAAATGACTCTCTTTTAGTGTTAAATTTCTTTACAAATTCCATGAAAATATTAAACTCAACAATTAAAAAAGAAAATTCCCTCCATATCATCCTAAATTCATCTATCTCCTTAATGAAAAATTAAGCTTAATATCATCATTTGATTTAAAAATGGTATAAAATTCATGAGTGAATTTAATAAAAGCAGAATATCACGCAGTCCTATAAATTTTCCAACCCCTTTGAACAACCAACACATTAAATTCCTCATGAATTTTCAAGTCGTGCATAATCTAAGTATGAATATACTTACAAGCGTATTTTTTTCATGTAACTCTTCATACTTGTTTTTATCTTGTGCATCAATGAAAGTGTTAAATCCATTAATCTCGAGCTTTAATTTACTTGATAACTCCACCTTCTTCCCTTTTGGGGTTTAGGAGCACAGAGAGTGGCCTTATTATTATTCCAGTGGTGGTGAGTAAGCCAAAGAATGAGGTGCAATGGGCATCAAAGGATAAGGGTCAATAGCAACTTATTCTAATGGCGGAGGTAAAGAGTGTGATAGGTGACAAGGTGATTTCGACAATGATGGAACTCATGGTGGGTTGTTAAGTGATATTTGTTATAGGATTATCTAAGTTATTTCATATGATAATATGTATGTTTAGTATACATACTAGGGTGTTTAGCCTAGGTTTGCGTTATTTTCATATAACTTGCATGTGTACACGATTGCATATCATAAATTGCATGTTAGGTTATAAATGAAGGTTTTTAAACTTAGGTTTTGCATGCTTTTCATATGCTTTGATGTACATACATTTTACATGGTTGTATGTCAATGTTTGGGCAAGATACCTTATTTTTATTGATTATCAAGTTACTTGCATGTGGGCTTGTTATAGGTATAAAAGGAGAAACAAAAGAGCAAAATAAGGTTGGAAAATAATAGGTCACAATCGTGACTTGTTGGTCATGATCGTGACCTAGGTAGAAGCTGGAATTTTCTAACTTTTTAGCTGGCAATTCTAGCTTGCATGCTAAGTCCGTTTAAACCGCAAAAAAGGAAGAGGGTTGATAGTTGTGATTTGCATCATGTTTTTGGATTTAATTTGTTAGGTATTTAGTGTTAATTTGGGTCTTTAGTATGTATCTAGGTTATAATTGTGTTAGTTAATGTGTTTAAGTGTTTTTATGGGTTAGTATAAATATTTGAGCTTAAATGTCATGTTTTTAAGGTACCTTGATGTGTTTGTTAGTGTTTCAGGGTCAACGGAAAAGAACGGAGAAGTTTCAAAGAGTTTCGGGCCAAAACCACGCTCGTGAAAGAAAGATGTGAGCCACCAGGATCTAGGCCACAATCATGACACTTTGGCCACGATCGTGATAGAGAGGTCTAAACTAGGCCACGATTGTGACACTTGTCATGATCGTGACATAGAGGGTTAGACACTTGTCATGATCGTGGTAGGTATGTAACATCCCATTTCCATAGAACGGGTCGGACCAGAGAAACGGGTCCAAGTGAGGTAAATCAGAAAATAAGTGAAAACATCAAGTTTCGAGGACTTTTCAGACCATTTTGACCCCAAATGAACCTAAGGCTTCTAAGGTATTTAAGGAACATCAAAGAAAAGAGAAGAGAGCTTTTGATCAGCCACCACGACAAAACCCTAAAATAGAGAACCTTGAGAGATCGAGAAAGAGACGAAGGAAGAGAGAAGAGGAAGACTACGCAAACACGACGTGATACCCAAAATAAGAAGCTTTCCAAAGTCGCAGCCTCCTATCTTCCATTCGAGTTCTGTTTCTTATGTATTTTAGTTTTATTTGATTATAGAATTAGGATATATAGTTGATAAAATTAAATTGTGAATGATGTTTTATACTCACCTTTGGAATATTATTTTTGATTTAATGAAATCCGATTGTTTTATGTGTTTATTGAATTAATTATGGTTTGATTATGCACTTCATATCTCGATAATAAACTGAGAGGATAAATTGAGAAAAAATGATTAAATTAGGCTAATGAGAGTTAGGTAATTTAATAGACTCATAATTAAATCAGGTTGGTAGATCTTATGCAGAGAGATCACGTATAGGTTTCCAATTATTTATTGGAGATCTTAAGAACTAGTTAGGTTTTGGATAAGTTGTTAAATGAGAGATTACAACGTCCCATAACCTAATCATGGGTTATGCTTTAGGGTTCAATTATAACTTAAGAGAGAGTAATTGACTATAGGATCATCTAGAACCATTAATTCGATAAATTATAATCGGTTAGGTTGGCAATAAAGATAGATAATTTTTCCTTTCTGTCTTTTGGTTAACTCACTAGGTCGAATTCTAGGGTGTGCTATCATTGTTCAACAAATCAATCAATTTCTATTTAAGTGTTATTCAATTTCAATTTAAAATTGTTAATTATTGTCGTGATTGTTTCGTTAAGTGTTAAGTGTCAATTATTGTTTTGTTATTTGATTTGGTTTGTTTCATTTATTTAGTTCTCGTGTTTAATTTTATTGTCTGTTAAATATCTATTTAATACTTTCCGACCTTAGATTTTAGGATTAAATTACCCCTCCTTGTGGGATCGATACCTTAGATACTACGTGAATGACCCGTGTGCTTGTGGTATTATCAAGGTTATAAATATTAAAAGTTAGCATACATAAACTGTCAATCAAGTTTTTGACATCGTTTTCAGGGAGGCAATAGTTTAGTTCTCTAATTTAAGGCATTAGTTTAGATTATTTTTTAATTTTTGTTTTTGTTCTTTCGTTTTATTTAAGAAATCGTGCTCTTGCATGAATACAAGAGTCGTCGTGCATCGAAAACTTTAGATTTGGATATTATTCGAATAGAACAAACCCTTAGGAAAGCTTAGTGTGAAGAAGAAGAAGAGATCAGAAAATCAACAACGGCCGAGGAGTTTCAACAACATATGGACCATGGAGTGCACCAAGGATAGCAATAGAGGACCCTGATGGACTTTATGAGGCCGGGGTCTAACGTAGCCAACTAAGGAGTGGCTAGGCTACCTGTGCAAACAGCCTCGTTCGAAATTAAACCCGCACTTCTCAATATGCCTTGGCAGAATGTGCAATTTTACGGATTGGCTAATGAGGACCTAAATGTGCACATAGTTAATTTTCTCAAGATTTGTGATATCTTTTGGTATCATTAGATGTCGGAAGATGCAGTCTAAATCATATTGTTTCCCTTTACCCTTAGAGACAGAGCGAAGGGTTGGTACCATTCACTGAGCCCAGCCAACATTACGTCATGGGATTAGTTGGTTAGTGCTTTTTTGGACATGTATTTCCAGTTAACAAAGATCACTAAGATTATAAAGGAAATTACTAATTTCCAACAAAGTGATGGGGAATCAATCTATGAAGCATGGGAGAGATATAAGGACTTGCAACGGAAGTGCCCACACCATAACTTATTGAAGGAGTTCCTATTGCAAACTTTCTACAATGGAGTGAACCTACCGACAAGAGGCACAATCGATGCAGCTTTAGGATGATCATTAATGCGAAAGACAGTGGATGAAGTAGAGGCGTTGATTGAGAAAACGGTAAGCAACAACTTTTTGTAAATGAATGAGCGAGGTAGGCAACCTGTTACTTTCAGAGAGCATAAGGGTATTGTCACGATCGATCAAATGATTGAGATGCAAGCAAAGATCGACAACTTAACGCGGTAGCTCATCAATATGAAAGCGTCGTCCTTAACTCTGATGAAGGCCGTATGTTTAAAGTGTAAGCTCTATAGACAGATAGACCATGATACCATGGACTACTATTTGATGAAAGAAGACAATCAGGAGCAAGTGAATTATATGGGGGCGCAATATGGACAAGGAGGGGGTAACAATTCCTACTCTAACACTTACAACCCCGGGTGGAAGAACCACCTTAACTTCTCCTGGTTGAACAATACTGGAGGATAGTTTAGGCCTTAGGAACAATTGGGGTTTCAGCAAGATAAAGTAAGCTCGATGGAATCGAAGTTGGATAATATTTTAGATAAGATCAAAGGTATGGAGGATGCATATAGAAGGCTCGAGAACAAATTTGATTAAGTAACAAAGAACCATGCCTCATCTATACATAATCTAGAAGTCCAAGTGGGCCAATTAGTAGAGGTAATATCTGCTCGGAATGTTGGAACTCTTCCAAGCAAAACCAAGTCTAACCCGAAAGAAAAGATCATGGTCATCGGTCAGACCCACGATAAAGAACCGGAACAAATGTAGGAAGAAGGAGATAAAGGGAAGGGTCAAGAAGACCTTCCAGGCAAGCCAGTGATTGAGTCAATTAAATCAACTTGATGTGTATTTCCATTCCAGATTTTGGCTCAGCAGGTGTTATATGCAAAGAGGGCAGCGGGAACCTATAGGAGATTGAATCAAATAAGATCGAGAAAGTGACAGAACAAGTACAGATGAAGCTCACAATGAAGGAATCTATCAAGATAAAGGTTAAGGAGAAAATATCAAAAAAGGATCCTAACATCACACAGAAGAAAGAGGACCCAGGGGACTTTTTTATCCCCTGCAGTATCAACAGAATCATCATAGACAGGGCATTCGCAGATCTAGGAGCAAGTATAAACATAATGCCCTACACCTTTAGTCTGAAGTTGGAGTTAAAAGAGTTAGCACCCACCAAGTTTTTGGTTAAGATGGCCGATAGAACAATGCACAAACCAATGGGGATTATAAAGGATGTGCAAGTAAAAGTTGATAAATATTCATTTCCTATAGACTTCTACATATTGGACATTGGAGAAGATGTAGAGACTCCGATAGTTCTTAGACGACCGTTCCTGGCCACTGTGCATTCAATCATTGACATTGATAGGGGCAAATTAACTCTAAGGCTAGGAAAAGAGCAAATAACCTTCCAAGTGTTGCGGAAAGATTACGGATCTCCTTTACCTCCAAAGAATACCAAAGAACCTAAACCTCGAGGAGAATGAGAGGATATCGAGGATCCTGGGAATGTATTCAGGAAGAAGCGCTCACGAAGAAGAAGGCGAGGAAAAGAGAATTGCAAGGAAGGTGGAAATTGTAGCATGGTAGTTGAAGTTCAAACTTTGAGATTAATGACTACGCTACCATTGCATCATTCATTCCAACTACTATGAGATTAAAGGAGCATCGAGCTACCGATATTAAAAGAAGCACTGTATGGGAGGCAACCCATAGAAAATTAGTTTCTTTGATTATTTTTATTAGAACTTTTGAAGTTCATAGTTAGGATTATTTTTGTTTTGAATAAAATCAAGAAGAAATAGGATTTTAGAATAAAGTGGATGAATTATCAAGTAAGAAAAGTGAGGTGAAAAGGGGCCACAAAAATATTAAGAAGTGAAATTGAAAAGATTTGGGAAAGAACGAACAAATAAAAATCAAGAAGTGTGGGAAATCCGCAGGCCATGATTGTGGCCTGCTACAGGCAATAAAGATGGAGTACGTATTCCTTTAAGAAATTTTTACCATTTTACCCTTTTAACCACCTATATATTCAGTTCTAACTTTACTTTTACATTCACTTTTATTTTCACTTTATCTCTCTAGACTTCAAGCTTACAAACACTCTCACATCTCTATAAAATTTTCAAACTTCTAATGTTCTTCCAAATTCTACTCAATTCCCAAAAATTATGTTGTGCATTAAGCAATCCACCAGACAGGAGCAAGCAGGACGAAATCAAGTTGTGGGATGTGGAAGAAGAAATCGAGCAGCTGACTTTGGCGTGCCCTTCCCAATTTACACAAAGGAGAAAGGTACTCATTTCTGAGCTCTTAATGCTAGACAGATAGTAGTTCCCAAATACTTTGATTTTGAAACACTCAACAGGCTCGAGTTGTATGAAAGAGTAGAAAATTTAGAGGAGAGAATCCAGTGGGCCTAATTTATACTGTTCCAATTTCTTGTCTATCAGGAGCTCATGTTGGAAATTTTCACTTTATTCATTTAAGACCCTAGGAACCCCAAGTAATTATGGTTTAGGTTGAGAAGAAGAGATTATGAATTGAACGTAGAGATCATGTGCAATATGTGTGGATTCCCTGAATCTTACATCATCGATCAGTATGAGGATTTTCATCCTTCTTAATATTGGAATGAGCTTACTGGAATTAAGCAATTTCATGACAAAAATGCTCATAACAACATTATAAGGT
This sequence comes from Erythroxylum baracoense, assembly GCA_025629805.1. Taxonomy (NCBI): domain Eukaryota; kingdom Viridiplantae; phylum Streptophyta; class Magnoliopsida; order Malpighiales; family Erythroxylaceae; genus Erythroxylum; species Erythroxylum baracoense. Next base: position 21,607,632 of record JAOTAY010000007.1, read on the forward strand.
CCCACGAACACTTGTTGCTGCACATATTTATGTGTCAGCTAGTTTTTGACAAAACAGAAACCAACAAGTGTTCCACAAAGGAACTCTTTATGTTATGGTGCATGGACCATAGTATTCTAGTCTGTACATCCACACATGTGCTAAATTCCATTATTACGACTCTGCGTAAGAGGAGCAATAACTTAGCAATGGGATATATAGTGTAGGCAATTGCTGAATATTAAGGCGTGGACTGTAGTGGGTTAACTGTCCACTTACCTAACTTCCTAAACCATCACCACTTATGGCGGGCTGAGATCCTTCATTCCCACAACATGGAACTTAGGGAAATTAACGAAAAGAAACACGTCAGGATTAGGGCAAGTCAGGCGAGTTCAAGCTTTGCCCCGCCACAGCAGGTAAAAGTATAATGAAGAGTCCGAGGAAAAGGAAGAGAAACATGGCTAAAAGGAAGTTTTGGATGTGATCTCTAAAACTAGCAAGACACTTGCAGAGAACATTAGAATGATGAATGTAACACCCCACTCCCGCTGAACCCGAACCCGATATCGACAGTGATATCCGAATCCGTGCTCCGCGAGGGTGGCTTGTCACATCACTTAACACATCACTTAACACTTAACAAAAGTCGGTATAAATTTGTTTTAAACGCTTTGCACTTATCA
>JAOTAY010000007.1:21608396-21626091 GCA_025629805.1 Erythroxylum baracoense
CTTTAGCACAATTATAAGTATTCATTTATGCACATGTATGTATATGAAATATGTACAATGCATATTCATGACAATCCTAGGCATCTTTCCATTATTCTCATCACACAATCATACATATTTCCAACTCACATAAGTATGATTTATACTTATGGTTTATTCCTTAATAAAACCATAAAAATCAAAATTCATAACTCATTTCTTTAATTCAGATTTTTCCTAAGACACACTTTTGGTTAACTTTCGAAGTTCTTTTTGACTAAGAAAATGAAGTCATTTGAGGATCCTTTCCTCTACAAAATTGTTTGTTTATCTCTTAGGTTTCTAATGACACCAAGATCATTCAATTTGGTTTAGTACCTAATGTGTTATACTCACAATACCACAGACTATGTATAATTGGACTTTTGGCTAGTTCATAATCATACCCTCAAATTGTACAACTCATAACTTTCAACTCAGATATATAAAAATTACAAACTTAGTACCAATTGAAAGATAAGAGAATGACATACAACTTTTGTGAAGACACCTTTTTCTGATTCAGCCTATATCCACTCAGTTGTTTTGAAAACATCAAAATATAATTTTTAGCTCGGGTAATACTATAACTTCAATCAAGACTCAATTTTGCACCAAAAGTGGAAAGTCTTATAGACAGAATTAAATTTAGACTCTTTAAGAAAGTTGTAAAAGTATGTCTCTAGTTTAATCGAAATCAAGAAGCACCTCATTTGGACATCTACAACTCAAGATATCATAAACAAACCAACATATGTTTGGAAGGTAACTCCCATGTATCACCTTCGGGGTCACGATAGCGGTCGCCTATGCAGAGTCCCGACCGCGACCTGTTTATAGGCCGACGCACACCTTCTTCTGTTTTCTATTTTTCCGAACTTACCTTCCATTTTACACCTAGAAAATGAGGTTTTTAGGCAAAGTCTTCTTCTAAACAATTGTTCATCTATGTCTCAAGATTCTAAAGAATATAAGTTCCTAGAATTTGGCTCAGTATTATGAAAGTTATACATAATTTACTCCATACTGTTAAGAAACAGAGACAAAATCTGATACTCAACTTCAAGACAATTTTCAACACTTTTAGAGACAGAATTCAAACATGATTTTTTGATAAACTTTGTACCCATTCGTCAGTTTAATATAAATGAACAATCATCCTAATTGGATATTTTTAGATCACGATATGTCAAAAAACCAAAGCATGTTCAGTAGAAACACTACATCTAACACATTTCTAACACACTTCCTCATCAATCTCTTCTTAATTCATCTCTTTTGCTTAATCTATCACTTCTAACTTATATACACATTATTTCTTCTTAAATAATACCCCAATTACAGTTCAAGATCATCTATACACAATTAAAAATCCATGCTTGATCATATACACCAAAACTACACATTTATCATAATGAACTTTCTATCTTAAAAATCATCTCAACAACAACTTATCAATTGTTAACAAATCAAATACTCAAAACAAGACATCAACAATCTTTATTCTTCATCCACGACACATACATTTAAATTCATAACCAATATATCAATCTCAAATTACTCAACATACAAGTTCTATTTACACTAACCCATGAAAATCAACATACAACCCACGTACATCATCATGGAGGTTGGGAGGTTGGGTCTTTGGTGAGAAATGAAGAAGAGAACAAGATAAGAGTAGTAAATGAAAGATAAGAGGGCTAGGTTCAAAGTTGGTGAAGGTTGGGAACAAGATTCATGAGGAAGGAGAAGGGAAAGTCATGTAGTAGAAGAAGAAAACAAGAACAAATACCCTTCAATTAGAAAGCATCGTGAGAAACAAGACAAGGGGGTCTTTACAATTAAAAGAATAGTGATTTTAAGACAAGGCCAACATGTCATCTCCTTATACGTTCACTTAGGTTTTTCTCATTCAATTTGTCCAATCACCTCCTATTTCTATTCCAATTGTCTCCAAATTTCAATGAAATATGTCATTAAATCCTAAAGTCATAATTAAAAATTTTCACAGCCATTTGACTCTTAATTCTACTGCTATTTGTCAATTGTCTTGCCACTTGGCATTTTTCCTAGTCCAAAAATTCAGAAAATTTTCTAAAATTCTAAATTACTAAACATACTCTCCAAATCAATTTTCAACATATAAAAACCACAATTCTCAACAAAAATCACATTCACAATTCAATTATAAATCAATTATACTCGGAATGTCTATGAATGCATGTACAATTATTTCATGTGCAAAAATTCAATATTTATGAGTATGAGCATATCATAAAATGCATGTGTATGAAATGTATTTTCTAATTTCTTAATAGTCTCTCATTTTTACTATTCTAGCCTCAACATAGGTAACGGGAGGTTACAAATTGATTGTATAATTATTCCATAACACGTAGCGATTATTGGCATGAAAATGCTTAAGATACTCACTTTAACTCGTATGTGATTTTAGGCACAATTATGAAGAAAAGAAGCTAAAGTGAGTTGAAAGTACGATAATTGGGCCATTTTTCAAAAACTAATATTAACTTGTCTTCATGGAGCAAGAAAAATAAAATTAAAAGACAAGAAGAGGATAAGAAAAATGAAAACACAAAGGAAAGAATGTGGGCTGCATGGATTTTGCATGGCCATGTAAGGTATTAATTTAATTAATGTGCAAGAACCAAAACATGCAAACATGCTAAAATGACACCAGCTATTGGAATAAAACACAAAGACACATGGACAAGCAGGTTGGAAGCAAGGAGGACAAAATGAAAATCCAAAAGGCAGCTAGAAGAGAAGTAAAAATAGCAATATTCCATACAGAAAAAGCTTTAGTAGGTGGTTAGCCAATGGAGAAAAACGACGTAGCGGCATTGGGAGCATGAAGAACCAGATGACAACTCAGCATAACAAAACGTAAATGATGTTTGTGTAAACATTTGCGTGAATGTTTGCATTTCATGCCTCAAACAAAATGCAGCACGTAGATGCTAGGAAGCCAAAGGAGAAACACTTTCGGTAGGCAGGAGCAAAACACATGCAGTAATAAGGAGGGCAGTGAATATTGGAGTGGACTAACAATTAAATAAAATTAGAATAGTAGCGGTCGCGTGACACAGAGAAAGAGGGAGGCGCTATAAGAGGGTTTAAGGTGGGATTATTCAATGGGGGCCAAAGCATTGTTTCGGGAGAGACCCATAAAAAGCTATGCGTACCGATGCCAATTTGGAGTTGACATCGATGTCGACGACTCGGGTTGAGTGTATTTCACTAATTTTGTTGTTTCTTTCCCTCTTTAGAAATTGATTGTGTTATTCTATGTTAATTGATTTGGGTTTTGTGTATGGATAATCGTTTTCTGGTTATTGTTCGATTATTGTTGTATGAACCCATTGGGTATTGTGAAAAGATGAATTTAATGCATTAATTGAATCATTTATTTGCAAACCCATTGCTAGAATTTTGATATAAACTATAATTGTTATGTTGAAATTCATATGTAGCAACTAATGATTCGTAATCGTTAGTGATAACATAACCTAGGTTAAATGACAGATCGTATGCTGTTATTGCCTTGATGAATCAGTTTTACTAATTCGTAATGCTACTACCCAATTGAATCTAGAGATCGTATCCTAGGTTATTCGGTAGTTAGGTTTAATTAACTATCATGTCTTGATTAAACACTACCTAAGGGAAAACTTGGGTTAATTATTAACCCACGATTAATAGTTGTTAGGAGAGGTTTAAGAATAACAAACCAATGAAAGATGTTTAATTAAGGTGTAGGTCGAGATTGCACCAAAGAACAAGGTCCCTACCAAATTCCCCACTTTTGTCATTTTTTTACATGTTTTCTTTACATTACTTTTGTTAGTTATTTTAGCTTTATTTTATTTTCTTATTTCTAAAACCAAAACCCCTAAACCTAAACACAAATTAATTTTATTTAAACAACTTTACACACATTCTTTGTGGGACTGACTGGACTCACCACTACTATAGTAAGTCTAGTTTATTTTGACTAACTTTACGACAGATTATCAATATTATAACAATGCATCTCACTGGAAAGGCCTTATCTTAACATAATTACAATTAAATATACCTAAATTCTTTGCTAGCCTTATTAAGTAGGGCTTGATAGATATAGAATATAATATACTTTTTAGGTGTTTGAGTGTATTTTTAAGTGATTTTTTAGATGATAATCATATGTTTAGGAATTAGAATTATGTTATTGTTAGTGTTTCTATGTGTTTTAATTGTTTGATTGGTTTAGAACAAGAATTATACCTTAATTTTATGTTTCAAAGGATTTTTGCTATTTTTTGAGTGAATGGAAGCAGGAAATTAAAGAAAAGAGAAGAATTAGAAGCATGAAATAATGCAGGTGGAGAGTAAATTCCAGGTTATAAGCTTTTCTTATATTCTTGACATTTTGGGGCTATTTTTAGAACCCGATTAAGTGAGAAAACCATAGAAACAACCTTAAAAGCCCTAAAAATATTTTAAAACAAGAAAACACCAAAAAGAGCAACAACCATCATATTCAAAGAAGATTAAGAGGAGACATTAAGAGAAGTTTTAGAAATTCTAGATTTTCAAATTAAGACATAACTAGTTTTTCTTTATTTTCTTTTCGATCATTTCACTGTCTTGGATGTTTATTTGGATAACTAAGATTTTAAACATGGTTATGAGTTTCTAAATTCATATCAGGGATTATTCTTGATCTTTTCTGATAAAATTTATTATTGTTAAATTCCATACATCTATGAATGCTTTACAATATTTATTATGCTTATACTTGGTAATAAATCAAGAGAGTGAATCAAGTTATTTGTGTTAAATTGCATAATAAGCGTTGGTATCTTAATAAACCTACAAATATCAGATTAATAAACAATTAAAGGGAGATCTTAATTATGAATTAATTATCCTTAGGATTACTTTAAATCCAATTGAATAGTTAGGAGAAGTTTTGTGAAACGAGAGGTTACAATTATATTATTATTGATTTCAATTGGGATTACTAGATTATATCTTGATAAAGGATAATAAAAACATTAGCATATCTAGGGTGAAGCATAATTGGATAATTAAGAATAATAAGAGGTAAAACAAGGATAGAATAATTCCTAAGTTTCTAGCTTTGATCATATTCATTCTTATTGACAACTCAATTATTCAATTATTTTGTTTTATTATTTATTTCAATTTTAATAATTTATTTTAAATCAATCAATCTTTTAATACCTTGAATAAAATTTTATTCAAGTTGTTAGGTGTCAAATTAGTCCTTGTGAGAATGACAAGTTATGATCATAATACTTGCAATATTGAAAGTTTTATACATAAAACTGATCAACAAGTTTTCGATGCCATTTTTGGGATTGATTTAACATCTTATTCAATTTGAATTCTTTTTAATTTATGGATTTTTTTTCTTGTGTGATTGTAAGTGCTTGAACATAAGAATGAAAAAAATAGCAAATTCAGATTGAGCAATTTGTAAATCTTTTCTCCAACCTAGTGAAGGCATTACAACATGAATGGGGGTTGCTTAAAATCATATAATCTTTGGTGGAAAAACTATTTAAATTATTATTTGAATAAAAATGTAGCAAACAACATAAGAGCACAAGGTCTATTAAGTTTCCAACAGGATAGGTTTGGATCCTTAGAGTCAAAGTTGAACAAGTTAATAGACTTGCTAAGCTCTTATTTTGATAGCTTAGATGATAGTTAGAGGAGGATGGAAGCCAAATATGATCAAATAAAGAGGAACCATTCCTCTTCCATTCATAATTTGGACGTTCAAATGGAGCAACTTTCCAATATATTGTTAACAAGGAATATGGCGAGTCTTCCAAGTATCACGAAAGCACAACTGATGTCCTTTTTATGCTGTGACATTTATGGAGGTAACCATTACCATCATCAATCTCAAGCACCATATTATATGTAGGAGAATCCATATTGTATGCAAAACTATCCTCAGAATACACCAAAGGAGGCAAAGGTTGAATTCACAAATGAAGTTACAATTCAAGAAGAGAAAAAAGAATAAAGGACAAAAAAAATAGACATTGAAGAAGGGAAGTAAGTCTTAGTTCAAGAAATGGACGAAAAAGAGTGGATAGAGGATATTGAGGAAGAAGAAGAGCAGCTCACCTTCTTATATGAAAAACTATTAGATTCAATTAATGATTTAGGGAGTTTCACAATTCCTTATTTAGTTGATAATTTTTTTGGGATCATTCCCTATTTTATTGATAGTTTGTTTTGGAAAAGAGAATTAATACAATCACTTGGATTTCTTAACTTGAAAAATTATGCATTTGTTATTATCTTGCAATTTGTGGCTGATTTACAGGTTACTAAATAGTTATAGGTAGAAATGGACGGAAACAAGTTAACAATAATACTCAGGTTAATGGTTGAAGTGAAGGGTACATCAACCTAATAACGTTAAAGAAGCGCTACTTAAAAGGCAAGCAAAGAATTAGGATAGGTTTTATTTTTATTTTCATTTTATTTTTTTGATGATTTGTTATTTTTATTTTATAGGGAGATGAATTAATGGATGCTTATGGCATCACCGCAAAATTTCTTACTCTTACTTCTTCATTATTGTTATTTTTTTGTATTGTTTTAGTTTCCACGTTGAGGACAAATATGTTGTTCAATTTTGGGAATGTTTATGCACTTGTATATCATTTGTTTGTTTGAATTTTGCACTTACATTGTGTTAATTGTGATTAGGTTGGCATTGTGAGAGTTGTTGCATGATGTTTACATTGTGTGAAAGTGTCAATGGAATGAATTGAATGGAATTAGTTTACCTTTGAACATGGTCATTTAAATTATTGAAGCATAGTAACTTTAAATTGTGTTTTAAGTGTCTTTAGGATGAATATTCATTTTAATTAGGATTTCACTTTATGACATTTGATTGTATACATTTATAATTACATTCAATTAGATTGGTTAATATCATTAGTACCCTTTTATGAGAATCAATGACTAAAAAGAAATGGGTAGGCTAAGAAATAAAAAAGTGTTAAATAAAATTCCTATTCAACTAGCCCATTTTAAGAAAATTGGGTTAAGAATAGAGCTAGTAGCTAGTTGAAAGTTGTGATATAGCTAAGTAGTTGGGAGCATTAATGGAAAAATGTCTTTCTTCAAATCAAAAGGCTAAAATGACACTCCAACCATGGTAATTAAAAAATATGACCTAGTTGAGTAATCAGGGGACATCATGACAAGGTTTTTGCCTTCTTATCGAAGACTAGGTTATCATTAAAGAAAATCTATGAAAAGGTGTTTACAATAAATTAAACTTACCGGTCTTTTAAAATAATAAGAATTTGTATAAAATAATAAGAATTTTAAAATCGATCAGTAATAATAATAAGTTTGTGCTTACAAATGCCATAGGTGTATAAATAGGGTGCTAATATTTTGATTGATATGTATATTCAAATCGAAAAGTTGAACATGAAAGCAATAAGTTAGTATGTTGGCGCTTTTTAAGTGGTTGATGTTTGCGATTAAGATAATTTTATGAGATTTGATGCTATTGTACCATTATTGCATATTGCATGATTGTGTGTTTATTTTTTAGGTTTTGTTTGTGTTTGTGATTTTAGTTTTGCTTGAGGACACGCAAAGGTTAAGTGTGGGGATGTTGATAGGTTAGATTACGGTATATTTTCTGGGTGTCTGAGTAACCGTGTGTTTTTAAGTATTTTCTTAGATGATAATCATGTGTTTGAGATTTAGAATTGTGTTAACATTAAGTGTTTCTATATGTTTTAATTGTTTGATTGGTTTAGAGCAATAATTTGATCATAATTTTTTGTTTTAAGGGGTGTTTGATGTGTTTTTGAGTAAATGAAAATAAAAAATTGAAGAAAAGAGAAAAATTGGAAGAATGAAACAATGAAGGACACGATAATGGCACTCCCATAACTATGGCAAGTATGGCGGAGAGCAAATTCCAACAAATTTTTATCATTTTAAGCTTGCAAGTTTTCTTTGTATTCTTAACATCTTCGGGTTATTTTGGAACAAAATTAGGTGAAAAAACCCTAGAAACAACCCTAGAAGCCTAAAAAACTATTTAAAGATAAGAAAAACACCAAAATGAGCAACAACCATTATATTCAAAGAAGATCAAGATGAGACATCAAGAGCAACTTCAAAATTTTCAGGCTTTTAGATCAAGGCACAACTAATTTTTCTTTCTTTTCTTTTAAATTATTTCATCGTCTTGCATGTTTATTTGGATTACTAGGATGTTAAACATGGCTATGAGTTTCTAAATGCATATTAGGGATTATTCTTAATCTGTTTTGTTAAACTTTATTCTTGTTGAATTGAATACATTTATAAATGCTTTGTGATAATTTTTATGCTTATACTTGGTAATAAATCAAAAGAGTGAATTAAGCTATTTTTGTTAGGATGAACAATGAAAGTTGGTATCTTTAGAATTGCTTCAAATCCAATTAGATAGTTGGGAGTAGATTTTTGAATCAAGATGTTACATTTCTATTATTATTGATTTCAATTAAGATTACTTAATTATATCTTATGAGAGGGTAGTAAAAACCTTAGGATATCTAGGATCAAGCACAATTAGATAAACAAGAATAAGGGGAGAAAAGACAAGGATATAATAATTCCTAAGTTTCCAAATTTGATCATATTCATTCTTATTGGTAACTTAACTGGTGGATTTTTATGTCGATATTAATTTAACCACAAGCGTATGACGTAGTTGTAGCTAACATAGGCAGATACATGTCGATCTCATAAAGACAGTAAGTACTAGTAATTACCTTTCTCCTATTATCTAGCCTACGAATTGGATGTTGGTTTTTAATTAAAAATAAAACTTAAACATCTAAAATAAAATAGGAACCAATAATGAACAAAGAAAAAAGGAAATTACTTAGAAGACTCAATTGGATTATTAATTAATTAACCTTTTACCCTGTAATTAATGTCTAGCTAATAAAGCCCCCTAAAAATTGTTAATTAATTAACCTTTTACCCTGTAATTATTTTATTGATTATTGGATCATGTAAATTTCTATCTTTTGTCAATAACTCTCTCAAGACTACTAACAACTAATTTGTAGGTTGATAAACCAAAATTTTTATAGTTAATGCTCCTAGGATTGTATTATCAATTTATGAATTTTATGATGATCTATCTCTAAGTCTATAACCAACTCCTTTCAATTATGGTGGATCAATTCATATAAAGGATTTTTTGATCTCAATGATATGAATCATATACTAATATTTCAGATATAATAAAAAATGCATAAAACTCATAATTGAATCACAACAAATCAATCAAAACAATTGCATTAAATAAAAAGAATCAAGATATATTGTTATCCCAACTATCATCACACCTAGACAACTATCAAGATATATTGTTATCCCAAATAAAAGATAAAAAGGAAGAAAAACGAATAGAAAAGAAAGGAATCATAATTCTAAATCTCTAATTTTCTTTTATTAGATATTTTTGCAAGTTTGAGGTTTGATTTTGTGTCCGTTGGATGCCCTGATGAATTCTTCACGTTCTCTGTATTACTTGATCAAAGTCATCCCTTCTCTACATTCTTCATGTTTAGAATCTGCTTTAAAAGTTGGCTCTCCTCTGTTTGCCTCCCATCACATCCTTTTATAGTGAAAACTAAGGTTACTTGGAAATACACATTGACTTATACGACTATGTAGGTGTCTATGTAGCTCCAAAAACCTTTTACATAGTCACCTATATGATCATGTATGCCCAAGATACTTTAAATCTTTGCTTTATACCACAATTTCATCCAAATTTGTCTCCTTTTAGTCAATGAAGGCAATTATAATCTATAAATGCACTTGGAGCGAATTAAATATCAAATATATAACAAAATATTGAAATATTAAGCAAAATACATTAAACATGGTTGTATAATTATAGTCAAATATTCATCTATTAAACATCCCCACACTTAAGCTTTTGCATATCCTCAAGCAAATCTTAATCTCAATTAATAACTGAACAACATCTATCCCTCACTAATCTTAACCTATCTATCTATAATTTAAATCATCCAATCATAATATACAATTAGATTCCAAATATCCTTAGACTAACCTTAAAAGTCACTATTAATGATAATCATGTCAATAATCTCATTGAAATCAAAAGTATAAACCATTACACCTCACTAAGATTTCACTTAATGCACTCAAGTGTTTAGGGTGAAAAGTATCCAACTCTTAAACTAATGCTTAGTAGAACTCTTACCATAGGCTTGCAATATTATTACATCTCCACTATTTATATATCAACTAGAAAGAAAAATCAAAAGGTCTTTATAGGGTTGTAATGAGGCTTAGGTACAGTATGATTGGGATAATAAAAAGGTTTATTTGAAGGAAATTTACCAAGAAAACATTACAAGAACTTATTCATAATATATAGAGGTACTTCATTACAACTCCAATGGTTTTATGTACTTATTCACAATTTTTCTATGTTCATTGTTTGTTTCCCTTCATATACTACAATTAAAAGACTATTGGACCCTTTAAAGTTACAAGTTTCAAATAATCTAATAATGTAAATAACCTTTAGGGTTTAAAGCAATAAAAAGGCTTTAAATAAAAATAGGATAAAGGCTGATAGTGGGGTTATAATCAGTCAAAAAGGTTAATGGCTCAAACTTGGTTATTCTTAAGGGATAAAATAAGGTCAGGTAGTAATAAAAAAAGTGGGCTTAAATAACTACTAAATCTAAGTGCCTTTATTATTTAAATGTTCAAAATTTAACAATTGTGGTCTCAATATGTATAATAAAGGCAAGTTCTAGAATCATTCAACTATGCGTGATAATTAACATAAAAGAATACAAGAGCTTAATTTGTTTTGAAAATTTTCTTTAAGGCTTAAAAGCTGATAAAAAAGAATTGATTATATGTGTGTTTATAAGTGATATTTGTTATAGGATTGTAAAAGTCATTTTGCGTGATAATATGTATGTTTATTATACATACTATGATGTTTATCCTAGGTTTTGTGTTATTTTCATATAACTTGCATATGTATGTGAATTTATGTGATAAACTGTATGTTAGGTTATAAATGAAGCTTTTTAAGCTTAGGTTTTGCACACTTGTCATGTGTTTTGATGTAAATTCACTTTGAATGGTTGTATGTCAATGTTTGAGCAAGATTTGGACATTTTTTGTGTTGATTATTAACTTAATTGCATATGGATTTTTTGTAGGTATCAAAGGACAAACCAAAGAAGAAAATAAGGTTAGAAAATAGCAGGTCACAATCGTGACCCAGGTAGAAGTTCGAATTGCGAGCTTCGTGATTTGTTGGTCATAATCGTGACCCAGATAGAAGTTGGAATTTTTCATCTTTCCAGCTAGTAATTCCAGCTTATTCTATTTGGGTCCTAATTAATTGTAAGCACCTAAAGGGATATAAAAACCCCATTTTAAACACTTAGAAAAGAATGGTCGTGCAACACAACAAAAGGAGGAAGATAGACATATTTTTGGGTGAATTTTTCAAGGAGAATCAAGTAATTTCAAACTACCATACCAAGTTTTAGTTTTGTTCTTCAACTCATGAGCCTTCTATTCTCTTTTCTCTCATTTGTTTTTGTTTAATTATGGTACAGATAAGATGTATGGACTTGTTGTGAGGATGTTTTTTATGATTGTATTGGATTTCTAAGTAGATTTTAGGGTTGTTCTTACCATAACTATGTAAGAACTCTCTTTGGTTTAATGTATGGTTTGCTTTAATGCTTATGATGTGTGGACTTTATATGCCTTGCTTACATCGAGAAATGGAGTTAGGAAATCAGTTTGGATGCACCATAAGAATGGGCAACCTTGTGAACACTTCACTCATCAAGCTAACATGACATTTAGAGAGAGATATTGGATGTTTTGATGACTATCGAATAGGTTACTTCATATCCACTTAATAGTTAAGTAAAGTGTACATATCTAACTTTAATCGTTATTTTGGGATTATTTGGTTTGAGTATTGAGAGAGAAAGGGAGAATACATTAGAATGCCTCGGACTAAACATTATTACATTACCAAAGCGAGCGATTACATAGTATGGACAGAATGACCCTAACCTTTATAATTTGATTCTCCAAATCAAAATTGTGTTCTTATTTTTGCGACATTTTGAAGTGTGTTTGCATGCCTTTAAACTGTGAATTTTTACAATTTCAATCTCATATTATTTGATTTACTAAAAAAAATCAATTTGGACAATAAGGTGACTAACTAATCCACAAGGGAATGATACCTTGGTAAACTATTTTTTATACAAGTCGTATACCACTCGTAGTATAACAATTTCAATTAATTTTAAAACTTTAAGGTAAATACAAAGTAACTCTAGCGCGATTAATGGGGATTATGCCTAGCATCAAGTGTGATTTGAATTGTTTTGATTTGAGTTGCCTTTTTATTTTTATTTGATACTCTTTTCTTGTGGGTAATAGGCATATGCACATGGGAAGTTTCAGAAATGCGAGCATATTAAGTGAACTTGAAATCACCAAACTTGAAAGGAAATTGAGAAAGTAAGGAGTCAAGACGAAAATAAAAAGATAATGGCAGATCAAGGAGATCAAGGTAGTGACCAAAGAATAGTAATGGATTTTATGCAGCCTGGGTTCAATATGAGCCAACAGGGGATTGTCAGCCTGTATGTTAACGTGAACAATTTTGAAATAAAGCCTACTTTATTAAATATTTTACAAAGTAGTTTTAAATACTATGGTTTACCATATGAGGATCCAAATGCTAACCTTGCTAATTTTCTTTAGAAATTTGTAGTACATTTAGGTATACTGGTTTATTTGAGGAGGTAGCAAAGATGAGGCTCTTTCCTTCACGCTGAAAAAATTAGGCAAAGGCATGGCTAAGTTCTTTTAATTTGGAGCATGTAACTACATGGGATCGGTTAGCACAAGCTTTCCTAGCTAAATACTTTCCATTAATAAAGGAAACCTAGATTGTCAAAGAGATCGCAACCTTTCAGTAATATAACGGAGAATCCCCCTACAAGACATAGGTTAGATTCAAGGAGCTGCAGAGATGTTTTCCTCATCAAAACCTGTCAAAAGAGATGTTATTTATGACATTTTATAATGGAGTTAATGCAGCGACCAATAGATGCAACAGTCAGAGGCTCGTTGATGAGAAAAATCATCAATGCTATATACACTCTGATTGAGGATATGGTCACTAATAGCTATCTGTGGTCAACTGAACAAATTAGATTATACATTGCAAAGAAAAAAAGGGATTCATGGCAATAGAGTTAGCTTCAGCCATATATGTGCAGATAGAGACATTAACCAAAAAGTTGAACAACATCAATTCCTTATCCAGTTCGATAAACATAATGCAACAGGTTTGTGAAATATGTGGACAATATAACCATATGTCAACAAAATGTTATTTGATGAATAATGATTGAATAGAACAAGCAAATTATTTGGGTGTGCCACAATGGTCAAATAACAATCCTTTCTTGAACACTTATAACTCTTCATAAAAAAAAGATCCAAATTTTCTTGGACTAACAATATAGGTGCAAATTTGAGACCATAAAGACCGCTAGAATTCTAAGACTGGTCATGAAATTAGGAATTAAACAATAAAATCATCAAGTAAAAGATGGAATCCTAGTTTGTCATAATAATGGATGCGATAGGCTTTATAGGCTCTAAGGTTAATAGTATGGATGAAGAACATAAAAAGACACAAACAAGAACTGACCTGATGCTCAAGAATCATGCGTCTTCTATTCATAACTTGAAGGCATACGTGGGCTAGCTTGCAACTGCATTGACAGTAAAAATTTTAGGTAACCTTCCCAGCACTACTGAATCTAAACTAAAGGAGTAAAAGCAACACGTATGGGAAGTGGGAAGGAGTTGGTAAAACTAGTTCAGAAGGAAGGCAAATATCAGGTTGAGACAAGTAAAGAGAAAGGAAAACAAAAAAGCAACAGAAGAGGAGGAAACCCCTACATTCCGCCTCCACCATACATACCCAAGTTACCATTTATATAAAGATTAAGGTAGAACCCTACAAATACCCAATTAACAAATTTTTTGGAAAAACTTAAGAAGCTACATCTGATTTTTTTACTTCAAAAACTACTTAAACATATGCCTAAGTATTTGAAATTCTTAAAGGAGCTACTTTCTTGTAAGTAGATATGGGATTCAAAGCAAACAGTAGCCTTAATAACTAACTGTAGTTTGATGATCACCAATAATATTCCATTAAAATTAAAAGATCTAGGGAGTTTCAATATTCCTTACATTGTTAATGATGTGAAATTTTCTAAATATTTATGTGATCTTGGTGCAAGTATTAATCTTATGTGATTGTCTATTATTATAAAATTGAAGTTCGACGATATAAAGCCAACCTTTTTGACAAATAAAATAGTAGATTAGTTAATAAAGAAATCATTTAGGGTTGTGGAACATGTTCTAGTAAAGGTTTACAAATTTGTTTTTCTTGTTGACTTTGTAATTCTTTATATTGCGAAAGATAGATAGTGTCTATTCATTTTAGGACGTCCGCTTATAATCACTGCGCGAGCACTCATTGATGTTAATGATGGGATCTTAATTATGCATATTGGTGATGAAAAGGTCAAATTCAACATTAATGGGAAATTGAAAAGCAAGGTTGAGAAAAACATTTGTAAAGTTGATGTGGAAGATGATTGTGTGGAGGAACAATAAAGAACAATGACTGAGCAGAAAAGTGAAGTAGATGAAAATGAGATAAATATAAAAGAAGGGGAGTTAAATGACAATCAAAAGCAGGAACTTATTGATATGTGCTTGATTCATTATGCATTTATTCCATAACACTTGGTGTTTAATGATATGAAATGCTTAAGACATTTACTTTAGTTCATATTTGGTTTTAGGTACAATTTGAAAGTGAAAAAGCTAAAGTAAGTTGAAAACATTATATTTGAGCTATCTTTTTGGGATTCACACTCAATTTTCATGACTGATTTTTCATGGGCGTGACACCACCATATAGGCCCATGACTTACATGCAGGCCCATGACACCAAAAAGCACGCCTATGAAATGATGGTAGCTCACCTAAAAACCTAGTTTTGAGCATAAATACGTTGTTTTGATGGCATAAATGTTATGAAAAGTTAGAGGAAGCATTTTAGGTCTTTAAGAGAAGAATGAGGAAGAGGTCTAGACACTGTTAAAGACCCATGGAGAAGATAGAGAGCTAAGCTTCACGACATCAGTTTAGAGGTGATATCGATGTCAAAGAACCCAGTTAAGCATTTCTTTCATTATTTTTATTGTTCTTTCTCTCTTTATAGATTGATTATGTTATCATATGCTTATGGATTTAGATTTTCATATATGAATGATCTTTATTCTCGTTATTGTTAGATTGTTTATGTATGAACCCATTGTTAAAATCTTGAACACAATCTGTAATTGTTGTGTTTTATATTGCTAGAATCTTCAATATAATCCGTAATTATTATATTGAGATTCATTTGTAGCTACTAATGGTTTCAGATCATTAGGGATACAATTCATAATTATTGTGTTTCCGGTTGGTGTCAAATCATTAGGGATAACATAACTTAGATTAAATGACCTGAGCTTAAGTGGTTGTTCCCTTGATTAATCTATTATCCTAATTCATAATGTGGTTGTCTAATTAAATATAGAGATCTATCCTAGGTTATTTGATAGCTAGTTGATTGATTGTTTGATGTGTGTAAGTTTTAATAAATACCCTCCATAACCTGCAAGCACATGGTTCGTTCACGTAGTACCTAAGGTCTTGGTCTCATGAGGAGAGATAATCTAATCCTAAAATCTAAGGCCAGAATAAATCACAAAAATTCAAAATGTATCGAAACTAAAAACAAGAAATTATGTTTAATCAATCAAATCAAATCAATAATCAATCACGAAAATATTAAAAATTCAATAATTGCAACACACACCCAAGAATTAACCTAAAAGAATAGCCAAAAGAGAGAAAGAGAGTTTTACCTATCCTTAATGTTAACCTGATCGATTATGAATTACTGGATTATTGGTTCTAGACGATTCTAGGGTTGAATACTCTCTTTCGAGTTATGCCCATTAACCCTAAATCATAAACCCTAATCAGATTATGGAAATTGCAATCTCTCGATTAGCATCCTATCCAAAATCCTAATTAGCTCTGAAGCTATGTAATAAACTATCGAAAACCTGTGCAAGATCTCTCTTTGCACAATTTACCGATTTAATTTAATTCTTGTTCTATTAAATCACCAAACTCTTGTTAGCCCAATTTAATTATTTTTCATTTGATTAACCCTCTCAATAAATTATCAAATTGTGCACGTCTAGAATTAAACCACAACAAATCCAATAACATATAAATAGTAAATTTCATTAATTCAAAGACAAAACTATGAAGGTGAGTTTAGAACATCTCAACATTCAAAATCCTATCATCAAACTGTTATTCCCAATTCTATACAATAATAAAAATGGAAAATAAATTAAATACGATTTGAATGGATGATGGGAGGTAGTGACGTCGGGAAACTCCTTATCTGGGAAGTATGTCGAGTCAGCTTCTTCTCCACTTCTCTCTTCCTTCTTCTCTTTCTCGTTCTCTCGATGAATTCTCTTTAGGGATTCTTCAAGGTGGCTGATGTTAAAAGCTTTTTTTTCCTCTTTTTTTTGTTCTTTAAATAAATTTTAGGATTCTTCAAGGTGGCTGATGTCAAAAGCTTTTTTTGCCTCTTTTTCTTGTTCTTTAAATATATTTTACGTTCTGAGCGGCCCTAGGTTTTCTTGAGATCTAAAAAGTCCAAAATATCCCTCGAAACATGACATTTTTGAGTGCCTCTGTGTCTGCTCGATACAGACCACAATCATGGGCCATATACAAGCCTTCTGTCACTCTCGTGGCATACAGGCCACGACTGTGGGCCATAAATTAGGCTTCTGTCATGATCGTGGCATGTGGACCACAATCACCGGCTAAATTTGGTGCTTCTCTCACGATCATGGCCTGTTGTGCCTCGTGGCTGTTGTTTCAGCCCGATGTCTCTGAAACTTCTTTGTTCTTCGATGTTAACCCTGAAACACTAAGAAACACATCAAGGTACCTTAAAAACATAATATTTAAGCTCAAAGACTTGTACTAACCCATAAAAACACTTAAATACAAATAATTAACAAACACATACAATTCTAACCTAAACATATACGAAACAATTGAATTAACAATTAAATACATATCAAACTAAGCCCTAAAACATAATGCAATTTACACTTATTGACATCCATACACTTAAACGTTTGCTTATCCTTAAGCAAGCAAAACAACAAACATATAAAATCACAAAGCACACAATGCAATAATGAGACATTGACTTCAACGTTATAAAATGAATTTAACTTTAAACACAATCATTCAAGTTATTTCAAATCATTAACAAGAAAAATCCACATCTAGGGGCTCTAGACTAAACATACATATTAATCAAAACCCAAATGTCAAGTTACTCACCCTTTTCAATTGTACACACACATTAATAATT
>JAOTAY010000007.1:21626191-21638334 GCA_025629805.1 Erythroxylum baracoense
ATAATTTATACCTAATCGCAACAAAATAATAAAATTTATCCCCAACATATAGTAAGAAGAAAATCGGGGTCCAACAAGATTATCTTTTGATTTCTGTTTTCCGTTAGTTGTTTCTGTTTTTTGATTTAGTAGTAGCTTGCATTCGATACTGAATTAGTTAGGTTAGATTGAATTTTAGATTTTAGATTTTTATTTCGTTTCTATTTTCTGTCTGCTTTCGTTGACTGAAATTTAGTTAACAAGTTTGACAATAGCTAGCATTCTATTATCAGATCTTCGAGGGAATGATCCCTACTCCCATATACTACTTGTAATTCGCATAGGGTCAATTTGCAAGAGTAATGATTTCTTATCAAATTTTGGCGTCGTTTCTGAAGATCTTTCTAACAGTTTGCTAACGTGTTTTCTAGCTCGTTTTCATTGTTTTTATGTTTGTTTTGTAGGTTACATATCTAGCAGCTCTGAGAAAGAACTTTCAGACAAACTAATAGAAAAATCTTACGACAAGCAATCATTCTTCATCAATCGCACCCTGTCGCGATCATTCCTCCTTGATCCGTACATTTTGCGCAAAGTGAAGGAAGAAGAACTTCCGAGTTTGGCACATCTTTTTCAGCAGCCTGATCATTTACAAACAAATTTTGTGAACATGGCAATCAATCCGCAGAGAACGTTGAAGGAGCTTACTGTTCCTAACCTTGACAACCAGCCTTTATGTATCAATGTAGAGCAAGCTAATTTTGAATTAAAATCTGGTTTTATACATTTGTTGTCTTGTTTTAATGGTCTTGCAGGAGAAGACTCACATGCTCAGCTCAAGGAGTTTCACATGGTATGCAATGGAATAAAACTGCAAGTGGTGGATGAGAATTTGGTTAAACTAAAAGCCTTTCCTATTCCATTGAAGAGTTCAACCAAGGAGTGGTTGTTTTCGATCCCCCTAGTTCAATGACGCAATGGAACGATTTGAAGTGCATGTTCTTGGAGAAATACTTCCCCGCTTCGCGAGATTCTCTGAGTATTGGGAAAGGTTCGAGAAGCTGTGCTTATAATGCCCTCATCACCAAATTCCTGATCAGCTTCTTATTCAATACTTCTACGAGGGATTGTTACCCCCAAATAGAAGTATCATTGATGCTACAAGTGGAGGGGCTTTGGTAACGCCTGATGCTACCCGTTACTTAATTTCAAACATGGCAGCAAATTCTAAATAGTTTAGCACACGAGGGGAATTCCACGCGAAACGCGTCAGCGAAGTATGTAGTGTTTCATTAGAAAATAAAGTTGATGAACTAACCTCACTAATGCATGTTATGATGAGTAGTAGTGTACAGCAAGTCAAGACATGAAGCATTTGTTCTCTTAATGGACACACTTCATATTTGTGTCCTACAATGGAGGACAACTCGACAGAATATGCCCATGCAATCGGTGGAGGGTTCAACGCAAATCTATAGTACAAATGTGATCCATTCTCGTCGATATACAATCCGGGGTGGTGTGACCATCCGAATTTATGCTATGGAAACCCACAACAGCTGATGAACAATGGAGGCAGGGTACCAATACCCCCTAGTTTCCAGTAAAATCAAACCTATGCCTCAAGGCCAAATCCTCATAATTTGGTTCCTTCATCTTCTTCTTCTAATTCTGAAATTTCTGATTTGAAGGAACTTGTAAAAAATATGGCCACTATCATTGTTGCAATGCAACAAAACTTCTTGTCTTTCCAGCAGAAAATAGATGCTAGTATCCAAAATCTTGAGAAACAAGTGGTTCAAATTGCATCCTTGATGAGTAGACTCGAGGCACAAAATAGTGGTAGGCTACCCTCTTAAGCCTTGCATCCCAAGGAATGTAATACCCCAATACTATAAACTACATACCGGAACACCCTGTAGACATTCTAGTATATAATCTATAATAATGGTGTGTCAACTAGTATACATAAAAGTCACAAAATATATTAAAAAATAAAATGTAATCCCCATTTCATTGTATAAAAACCCAAACTTACATTATAGCTTTACAAAACCATCCGAATATATACAATGTGAAAACCCTACACATAACATACTACTTGAAAGAGGAATTGAATAAAACTACTATTTACTTCTTTTAGGGTCTCTCAGTAGCTAATGTCCTCTCTCGGTCCTGAAATGTCAACGTGTAATTTTGGGTGAGTTTTGCAAACTCAATGAGGTAACCATCATCGATGGTTCACTCAATTCATACAACACATCACTACACGTAACATAAAATTCATATCTTTGCATTTTGCATGTAGCATTACATATCACATATCAAATTCTCATTCAAATACAAGATACCAATATGTTGCAATCAATAAAACACACGTATTACAATGTATATGCAATGCTCGTGAGACTCACATTCATTATTATTGTCGTTATGACCAAGTGCCTTTTTAACTAGCCCATATCTCTTAATGGATACCGAGTTGTATCAAATAATGTCCTATATCCATTAGTGGATACCGGGTACATTCACAACTGAGCCTAAGGCTCTGATCATAGTCTGAGCTTTAAGTTCTTTATACTGGCGACTTCGGTCACAACTACCTTTATTATTCACACATTCATGTAATGGATGCTTCACATTCTCATATTCTCAGTCCATCCCATAATTGAATATTCACATTCAGATCGCATTTATCATCGGACCTAAGTCCAACATTCAACAAAATTGTTAAGCACATTTATTTCATCCAATTCACATACAAGGAGCACTTCAATATCACATTCATCAAATCAGAACCTTCGGACCTTCATGTCCGGAAGCAGTATAATCAATCACACATTCATAAGATAATTCAAGAATAATCAAACAAACAATTAATTGAGTGAGACCGTCTAGGTTACTCACAATTGCTCCCTTTTTGCTTAATGCTTAGAAGTTCCAACAATATCTGGATGTGGTCGCTTTACTTGCTCTTCTATATACAATTAAATACATTTATATGTCACTCATGTGCATTTTCATGAGAATAGTCAGTCATAAATACATTTATGAATGTATCATATAACATGCATGTTCAACGACAATTTCTAGGGTATGTTTCTTTAATACTCTTTATAATCAATTTCAACACCTTCCAAACATTCTTTTAATCCTTAATCCCCTTTTATTCACTTTAATCCCTTCAGTCAACATCAATTAAATTCATTTAAGAGCTTATTTAAACCTACATACTTCATATGGTAACATTCTTACTTGAATTGGGTTGAAAAACATCCAAAAAATCACCCTTTGATAAAGCCTCTCAAGTCACGATCGTGCTTGTCACAATAACAACTGTTTGTGGTCAACTGAAAGAAGTATATCATACAATGAGAAGGAACAAAAGGGAATCATGGCAATAGAATTAGCTTCAGCCATACAGGGATAAATAGCAACGTTAACCAAAAAGCTGAACAACATCAATGCCTCATTTAGCTCAATAAACGCAATGGAACAGGTTTGTAAAATATGTGGACAATACGACCACACATCAACAGAATGTTATTTGATGAATAATGATGGAATGGAATAAGCAAATTATTTAGGTGTGCCATAATGGTTAGGTAGTAATACTTTCTCGAACACTTACAACTCTAGGTGAAAAAACCATCTAAATTTTTCCTAGGCTAACAATGCAGGTACTAGGTGAAAAAACCATCTAAATTTTTCCTAGGCTAACAATGCAGGTACAAATTTGATACCACAAAGACTGCTAAGATTCCAATACAAGTTTAGAAATTGGGAGTTAAAGTACGAAACCCTCGAGTCAGAGATATAATCCTAATTTTTCATAATAATGGATACGATATGCTCTATAGGCTTAAAGGTTAATAGTATGGATGAAGAATAGAAGAAGTCACAAGCACTAGCTTATGACTGACCTAATACTCAAGAATCATGCTTCTTGCATTCACAACCCGGGGGTAAAGGTGGGCTAGCTTACAACCACTTTGACAGTCAAAAATTCAGGTAACCTTCCTAGTACTACTGAACCTGAAGGAGCAAGTGAAAGCAATGCATTTGAGAACTAGGAAGGAGTTGGCGTAACGAGTTTAGAAGGAAGCCAAACATCAAGTTAAGACACTTCAAGGGAAAGGCAAACAGAAGGTAATAGAAGAGGAGGAACCCCATACATTCCACCTCCACTATATGCACCTAAGTTACCATTTCCACAGAGATTAAGGCAAAACCCTACAACGACTCAATTTGTAAAATTTTTGGAAATGCTTAAAAAACTGCATTTGAGTTTTTCACTTTTGAAAGTGCTTGAACATATGCGCAAGTATGCAAAATTCTTAAAGGAGCTACTTTCCTGTAAGTGGACTCAGG
Source organism: Erythroxylum baracoense (assembly GCA_025629805.1). NCBI lineage: Eukaryota > Viridiplantae > Streptophyta > Magnoliopsida > Malpighiales > Erythroxylaceae > Erythroxylum > Erythroxylum baracoense. The sequence goes on from JAOTAY010000007.1 coordinate 21,630,542, forward strand.
ATTCAAAGCAGATAGTAGCCTTAACAGCCAATTTTAGTTCAATGATTACCAACGACATGTCATCAAAATTAAAAGATCCAGGAAGTTGCACTATTTATGTAGAAGACAGGCACTTTCCACTCATTTTGGGACATCCATTTACGAAAACTGGGTGGACACTTATTGATGTTAATGATGGGATCTCAATTCTACGTATTGGTGATGAAAGGTCAAATTCAACATAAATAAGACATTGAAAAGCAAGGCTAAGTGAAAATTTTGTATGAAAGCTGATGTGATGGATGATTATATGGAGGAACAATATAGAGCAATGATTGAGCAGAAAAGTGAAGCATATAACAATGAGATAAGTGTAAAAGAAGGGGAGTTAGATGAAAATTAAAAGCAAGAACCTTTAGAGAGAATAGAGTCACCAATCTTACCTTCTTGTGAGAAACCACCAACCATTGAGCTCAAACTACTACCAAGGCATTTAAGGTATACATTTCTAAGTAAGGTGATAGTTGTCAATTGCATTATGTTTTAGGGTTTAATTTGTTATGTATTTAGTATGAAATTGAGTATTGAGTGTGTATTTAGGTTTTAATTGCGATAGTTTGTGTGTTTCAGTGTTTTTATGGGTTATTATGAGTCTTTGAGCTTAATTGTTATATTTGTTAGGTACCTTGATGGGTTTGTTAGTGTTTCAGGGTAAACGGCAAAAAACGGAGAAGTTGCGAGGAGTTTTCGGGCCAAAGACATAGCCCATAATCGTGGCATGGTAGGCCACGATCGTGACAGAGAGGGACGAGCCAGAGCAACCAGGCCATGATCGTGCACTTCAGACACGGTCATGATAGAGAGCTTCCATTCAGGCCACGATCGTGCATATTGAGCCATGATTATGATAGAAAGGTTTAGGCGTTAGCCATGATCGTGGCCTGTGTCAGGCTAAAGCAAAAATTTGAATTTCGCAGGATTTTTCAAACCGTTTCAACCTCGACGTTGACCTAGAGCGCCCTAAAGCACTCACTTCGTCAAAATTCCCTAGTGAGTTATTAAGAGATTCGAGGAAAAAGACGAAGGAAGAGAGATACGGAGACGAAGCTTGCGTGAAGTACTACCCAGAACAGGTGGTTTCCTGTAGTTGCTACCTCTACGAGTCCATCCCGACAGTATTTTTTATTTTTATTTCAATTTTATTGATGTACGAAAATGGGATACTTATTGAGGATAGTTTTGTGAATGTTAATTCTGTCTAAACTCACCTTCGGGTTTTTAATTCTTGAGATTTATGCAATTTGATTCGTTGTGTTTTAATTGAGATATTTTCATGATTCAATATTTTTTCGAAATAATTCGGCAAAAAACTAAGAGGGTGAGCTGAGTGAATATAATCAATTTGGGCTAACGAGAGTTAGGTGAATTGATAGATAAGAATTGGATCAAACCGGTGTAATCGTGTAACGAGAGATCGAGCATAGGTTCCTAGTAGGTTAATAGACAACTTTAGAACTAATTTAGGTTTTAGGTTAATTGTGAATTAAGAGGTCACAATTTCACAATTTAAATTAGGGATTATTAATTAGGGTTTAAGGATTATAACTCGAGAGAGAGTCATCCACCTTAAGATCATTTAAACCTGATAACTCAATAATTGCATAATTGATTAGCTTGTCATTAATTTCGAATTAAACCCTTTCTCTCAATTGGTAATTCCTAGGTTGATTTTGGATTAGGCTGTGTGATTTGTTATTGTTTATTATTTCCAAAATTTAATTCTAGCAATTTATTGTTTGATTTATTGATTTTTCGCATTAATTGTTTATTTTAGATTATTGTACTTAATGCCACCATAGATTTTAGGACTAGTTTAGCCCTCCTCATGGGATCGATACCTTAAGTACTACGTAAAAGACTCGTGCGACTATGGAATTTACCAAGGTTAATAAATATTAAAACTGAGCGTATGTAACCTTGCGATTGTAAGGATCAAACACTACCAATAATTATTTCAAATAAGTTGGATAAGGAACAGGAAAAGAAAGTTATTGAGATTATAAAGAGAAGAATGAGAGCTATGGGGTCGAAAATACCAGATATCCAAGGGATAAGTCCTAACATTGTTATACATAGAATAAATCTCGAGTTGCTGGACATAAATTTTATTACTTTTTGGATCAATATTTTGGCTACAATTAGGCATTTATATATCTAGATGATCAGGAGAAGACAACTTTTACATGCCCATATGGCACTTTTGTGTACCGACAGATGTCATTTAGATAAAGTTCTCCAATAATATGAAGAGTCGCATTTAGTTTTAAATTGGGATAAATGCTACTTCATGGTTTAAGAAGGAGTTGTGTTAGGACATAAGATATCCTATAATGGTATTGAAGAGGATAAAGTAAAGACCAAAGTCATCGATAAGCTTCCACTGCTAAGAAACGTCTGAGGAGTCAGAGCATTTTTAGGGCATGCCATATTTTACTAACAATTTATAAAGGATTTTTCATTAATTGCCAAACCCTTACCCATTTATTAGTAAAAATGTACCTTTTGTATTTATAGTGATTGTTTACTTGCTTTTGATAAGTTAAAGGGCTCATTGAAATTAACATCTATTTTATAGCTGCTAGACTAGAGTTTAACATTTGAATTGAAGTGTGATGCCAGTGACTACACAATTGGATGTGTATTAGGGCAGTTTAAAGATAAAAAGTTCTATGCCATCTACTATTCCAGCAGGACTTTAAACGGGACCTCAACTTAACTATTCAATCACAAAAAAAGAACTGTTAGCTATAATTTTTACACGTGACAAGTTTCATTCCTATTTACTGGGTTTGAAGGCTGTTGTGTTTACAGATCACACAGTACTGAGGTATCTTTTTTCCAAGAAGAATGCAAAGCCCCGATTGATCTACTAGATCCTACTTTTAAAAGATTTTGATATTGAGATCAATGATAAAAAGGGAGCGAAAGACATGGTTATTGATCACCTATCAAGGTAAAAAGGAGAGGAGTTACACCCACAAACAGAAATCAATGAACAATTCCCTGATGAAACGTTATTCTCAATTAATGAATTAAGTATCGTATGGTTTGTAGACATGAAGAACTACATCATAGGTGGTATCCTTCCACCTCATTTTTCTTACTAACAGAGATAAATTTTTACATGATTGTGCAAAATATATGTGGAAGGAACCAATTTTGTACAAAAATTGTGCTAATTGATTAATTAGGTGATGTGTTCCAAATAACGAATTTTGTGATGTTTTAACTTACTGTCATAGTTCTTTGTATGGAAGGCATTACGACGTCAACAAGATAGCTACAAGAGTGTTAGAGTGCAGATTCTTTTGGCCAACATTGTTCAAAGATGCACAGGACTTTACAAAAAGCTGTGATAGATGCCAAAGAGTTAGGAACATTTTGAAAAGAGTTGAGATGCTAATGTCAACAATCCTGAAAGTTGAAATCTCTGATGTTTGGGGGCTAGACTTTATGGGTTTATTTCCATCTTTATTCGAAAGTACTTATATCCTAATGGGTGTTGATTATATATCAAAAAGGGCTAAGGTTATCGAAACTCCAACGAATGATGGACGAGTAGTTCAAAGATTTATCAAGCAAATATTTAACAAGTTTAGAGTGCTATGGATCAGAATTAGTGACAGAGGTACACATTTCTGTAACAAACCATTCGAGGCTCTATTGAAAAGATATGGGCGCAATATCGAGTTACAACTCCTTACTAACCCCAGATGAATGGGCAAGTAGAAGTGGCGAACAGAGCTAAAAAAATCTAGGAGAATACTATCAACAACTTAAGAAAAGATTGGGCAATTAGCCTAGATGATGTAGTTTGGGCCTACTAGACAATCTTCAAGACAACCACTAGCACCCACCCTACCAATTAGTTTATGGAAAGGGTTGTTAGTGGAGTTAGAGCACAAGGCGTACTAGGCAATCAAAGTGCTAAACTTTGACTTAAAAGTAGTCAATGAGAGAAGATTAGTACAGTTGAATGAATTGGAGGAGCTGAGTTACAAGTGAATCAAAATGCCAAACTGTATAAGAAGCAAATCAAGAAATGGCATGATGCTCATATAAAAATGGAGGAGTTTGAGGTGGAAGATATGGTTTTATTGTTCAAATTTAGCCTTCAATTATTTCCTAGTAAGTTGAAATTAAGATGGAGTAGCCCATTTCAAGTTACTAAAATTTTCTCACATGGTGCATTAGAGTTGACCAATGACAAAGGTGAGACATTCAAAATTAATAGCCACCAGTGTAAACCTTATTTTGGAGGAAATTTCCCCAGGATCAGGAAGTGCTTTCCCTCTCCCCCCTTAAGTAATCCAAGCATGATAAAGAAGTCCTGCTATTGACTTTAAACCTAACATTGGTTTGTATATACATTTATTCTCTTTATGTTTGTGTGTTTTGCTTAATTAAAATTTTTTGAGTTTTTCTTTACTTATTATAGAAAAGAGTGATTAAGGCACGGTTGGCGAAGATGGAGAGCTAACAACATTACCAGACCAAGAAACTCAAATTTTTTGAACTTTAAGGAGTACACATGTCGTCGTCAACACCTTTACTACTAGAATCTCCATAAACATTCTCTTGCCTTTACTTTTTATATGTTTTCTATTTGTGTTATATGTTTAGTTGTCTCGTTACATATCACTTTAACACATACATTAAGGAGAGTGTGTCATTCTCGAGTAGGGAGTGGTATACAATTGCACTTGCATTGCACGTCGCTTGTATATATGACTCCTTATGTTTGTGTAATACATATTTTTTGCATGATTTTTCTAATTTTTCTTTTTCTCACTTGGTTTGCATATGCTTGATTGTGTGAAAGGGTTAATGACTGAAATTTTAATGAGAATTAGCTTATTTTGAAACAAAATTGTTTAACTTATGAAAATATATTAGTTTAGGAAGTTATTTATTAAGTGTCTTTAATATAAATTGTATGTTAATTAGGATATGACACTTAGTTTTACGTTTTAATCACTCAATTTCATATCTTTATCATTAGAATTCATTTAAATAGGTAAATAGTCCTAGTTACCTTTCATGTAAATAATTGTCTATAAAGAAATGAAGCAGGTTAAAAATGTGGAAAAAAAGAAAAAATGTGTATGTTTTGAATAAATAAATATTCCACTGACCTGTAAGATTCATAATAGAGCTAATAGTTAGTTGTGAATAGTGATATAGCTGAATAACTGGGGACATTTATCAAAAATGTTTGTTTTCTCATCAAAAGGTTAAAATGACTCTCTAACCAAGCTGAATAAAAACACATCCTAGTTGAGTAACCGGGGGACATTCACCATAAAATGTTTACTTTCGCATCAAAAGATTAGGTTAATGTTAAAAAACTTGAAAAAGTGACGTGTGTGAATAAAAACCTTTTGATGTTGTAAAAATAGTAATAATTTTAGTGGGAGGATAATTAGTGATAGTTAACCTTTTTAATTGATCAATAATAGTAAACACATGTTTGTATGTCTCATAGGTGTAAAACTAAGTTGTTTATATCTTGATTGATATGTGTGTTTATATTAAGAACCGAGTGTGTTTTACCAACTCATAAATTTCACAATGAAAATATGAAATGTTTAATCCTTTAAACATGTTAGGAAACATGAATTTAAGCACTATAAGTGTAGGATGACCAAGGCGAAGATGATAAAGCCAAATGGTCTCTTTATCGGAAGAATTAAGCAAAGACACAGATAAATTATTCATAATACTTTAAGAAGAATTAAGGTGATAGAGGCCATTCCTTTCCTTAGCAAGTCCAATCTTCCTCCTTAAGCCCTACTGCAACAAAACACAATAAGAAGGAGAAAAAAATTGAAAACCATTTGAGATCATAAGGTTTTTTATTGACACAAAATTGATTGATAATTTTGGCACATGAAGTACATTTTTAAGAGTGAGAATAGGTGTAAACATGATGTTTCCTACACCTGCAATGGTAGCCAATGATCTTCCTATTACTAGGATAAGTGTTATAGGTATTGAAAAATTGTGATGAATGAGTCATGTGGTTTGTGGCTCCAGAATCAATTATCCATGAATTGGTGTAGGTTGTATCTGAGACATTCATATAAGTGGAGAATGAAGACTTACCTGAGAGAGCCAATGAATAAACCCTAGATGGTTTATCAAGGAAATCTAGCAAGTTTTTCATTTTTTTCTCTCTCGTCACTGTTGAATCTGCCATTATCCACCTTTACTTCCTTATTGAATTGTTCTGCTGAGTAAGCTTGAGGTTGAGTTCTTTACTGGAACTGATGGCATATACAGTGTGAAACAATGCCAAATGGGCCCTGGAAAGGTTTGATAAAGTTTGGAGCAGTTTGGTAAATATTATGTCTCGAAGACACCAAACAGGTTCTGACTTTGGGACTAGTTTATAGGAAGATGGGTATGGAATTTGAGGTTATGTTCTTAATATTAGTTGTATTTCTATGTGTCTAGGTTTTGTAAAGGTATGGTTCGTTTGAAATAGATGAGTGGTTTGAGATTTATTCCATTTTTAGTGGAAGATGGTCTAGCTAGGCGCTGAAATGGAAGTTGTTGCGGAAATGGGGAAATTTGGACAGGTTATTGGCAGAATTGGAACCTGAGATAAAATATAAAGTTGTATGTTGGTGTGTTATCTTTAATTTGGTGTTTGAAACGAGTGATTTGGTTAATACATGAAGAAGTTATGATTAAAACAATGGCTGAAGGTCAGAATTGGCAGAAGCTGAGAACAATGTAGATTTGGACAGAAATGAGAATCATTTTACGAAAACAATCAAACCCGATTAATTAGTTTTGGAAACCAATAGAACCCATGGCAAGCTATTGCAACTTCAAAGCAAATGCTTTCTAATTTTTTGATTAAAAAGCTTTACCTTCTTCCCAAGGGAAACTTGGACAACCTTAAATAGGAAATGAAAGCTAAGCTAATGGAATGGACAGCCATACAGCAGGCCTCTCATTCCAACTTGGCAGCACCTTTAATTCCTTATTTAAGTCTAATAACTCCTAAATAATGACACTTCTTTAAGACACAATAACTCCTACATAAAGACTCTTCTTTGAAACACATTAACTCCTACATTATGACACCATTAAGAGCACCATAAATTTAGACATAATGACACTTCTTTAAGACATAATAACTCCTACATAAAGACTCTTCTTTAAGACAAATTAACTCCTACATTATGACACCATTAAGAGCATCATAAATTTAAACATAAAGAAACATAAATAGGAAATAAGACATACTTAATGAAAACACATATCGATTAAAAATCCTCATTGATGGCCGGTTGGGTAATGATCAGGTTTACTTGATAGTCAAGCAACATTAGTGGCCAGCTGGACGATAATGTGGTAGTCAAGCAATATTGCAACATTCTGATGGCATAATGGGTTGCTCAATGGGCTCGGAGAATTTGGCTTCAAATCTTGCAATATGGAACATGGCTTTTACTTCTAACGGCTTGATCAATGTGTGTTTAGAGACTAAACTTATGGTCATCTCCTCTCCATCTACTTGATCCATAGCTTGTGTGGATGATCCAAGACCTATGTTGGTTAAGTCTTCAGTGGCTTGTGTGGATGGTCCTCCATCAGGAACCTTGGTTTCTCTCTGTAGTTTCCCCATTCATGACTTGGTGGTTTACATTTAATTTCAAGCATCTTTCTGACACGACCCGCCCTTTTTGGGCCGTGTTGGCACTAGGGAATGGGTAGGCTTAATGCCACCAAAACCCGTAGTA
>JAOTAY010000007.1:21638434-21659437 GCA_025629805.1 Erythroxylum baracoense
TTTAGTGTAAATTTAGCACCCTATAGGTTGTCACATTCATTCATAATTTGAGGCCTTTCAACTTAAGTAGCTTAACTTGTATTTTTCATGGAAATGAGTAGCTTAAACAATAAGATAGGCAAATAAAAAAATATTTTTTAATAAATCACTATTCTACTGGCCTTCGGGTCATGAATAGAGCTAGTAACTAGTTGAAAACATGACATAGTTGAGTAATCCGATCGACACGCATCACAAATGTGTGCCTTCACGTCAAAAAGCTATAATGACATTTCAACCAAGCTATTTAATAAAAACATGATTTAGTTGAGTAACCGAATCGACATTCATTACCCATGTTTGCCTCCGGGCAAAAAGACTAAGTCTATTTTTAAAAACGAATTAAAAAAACCTAACCAAACTTCTAATAAGCTTAACTTTTCATAAAAATATACTTAGGAACAGTTACAGAAACTGAATGATCAAAGCATTATTAATGTATGTGTACAATTGAAAAGGGTAGATAAATTAACACTTAGATCTCGATTAATTTGTATATTTAGCTCAAATCCCCTAGACATAGATTTTCCGTGTTAATGATTAGATATAACTTGTATGATTGTATTTAAGATTAAATTAATTTCATGAAGTTGAAGCCATTGCCTCATTATTGCACTGTGTGTTGTATGTCTGTTGTTTGTTTGCTTGAGGACAAGCAAACGTTTAAGTATGGGGATGTTGATAGTTGTGATTTGTATTATGTTTTAGGGTTCAATTTGTTAGGTATTTAGTGTTAATTTGAGTGATTAGTGTGTATTTATGTTTTAATTGTGTTAGTTTATATGTTTAAGTGTTTTTATGGGTTAATATAAGTCTTTGAGCTTAAAAGTTATATTTTTAAGGTACTTTGATGTGTTTGTTAGTGTTTCAGGGTAAATACTGAAGAATGGGGAAGTTTCTGAAGAGTTTTGGGTTAAAACACGACCCATGATCGTGGCAAAATAAGCTATGATCGTGACAAAAAGAAGTAAGCTGACAGGACCTAGGCCACGATCGTGACACTTTGGTCACGATCATTGTAGAGAGCTCTGAACTAGGCCATGATCGTGTCCTTTAGGCCACAATCATGATAGAGAGGGTTAGGCGCTGGCCACGATCATTGCAGGCAAGGCCACAAACATGAAATGCATTAGGCAGACACGAAAACAACTAAAAATGTCAAGTTTTGTCGAATTATTCGGACTATTTAAACCCCGAATCAACCTAGGGCTTCCAAGATATAAATAGAACATTCAAGAATAGAAGAGCAGCCTTTTTGCATTAGTTAATTCTAAAACCCTAAAGAGCATATCAAGAGATTTGAGGAAGGAGAGAAAGGAAGAGAGACACGAAGAAGAAGCTTGACGTGAAGTACTTCCTGAGACAAGTAGTTTCCCACCATCGCTGCCTCTACTAGTCCATTCCAACAATACGTTCTATCTTTTTTCAATTTTATTGATGTATAGAATTGGGATAATCATTGAGAATAGTTGTTGTTGAATACCGATTTTTGTCTAAAATCACCTTCGAGATTTTGAACTTTAAGATTAATGAAGTTTGATTTATTGTGTTTTCATTGAGTTATTTGTGATTCAATATCTGTGCTTAATAATTCAGTAATAAACTAAGAGAGTGAACCGAGTGAATATCATCAAATTGGGCTAACGAGAGCTAGGTAGTTTGATAGATAAGAATTGAATCAAACCAGTAAAATCGTGTAATAAGAGATCAAGCATAAGTTTCCGGTAGGTTATTAGACAGATTTAGAACTAATTTAGGTTTTGGGTAAATTGGAAATCGAGAGATTACAATTTTGTAATTTAAATTAGGGATTATAAATTAGGGTTAAAGATTATAACTTGAGAGAGTAATCCACCCTAGGACCATCTGAACCCAGTAATTTGATAATTGCATAATCAATTAGATTTTTATTAATTTTGAATTAAAACCTCCTTTCTCTCAATTGGTAGTTTCTAGGTTGATTCTAGATTGAGTTGTGAAAATTACTATTTTGTTTATATTTTTTGAGTTCAATTCTTGATATTGATTGTTTGATTGGTCAATTTCTACATTAGTTGTTTATTTTGATTTATTGCGAATTTTAGTTAAGCCTTAGATTTTAGGATTAGATTAACCAACCTTATCGGAACGATACCTTAGGTACTACGTGAATGATCCGTGCGTTTGTGGAAACATCGAGGTTAAAAATATTAAAACTTAGCATACGTAACCTAGAGATAACCTTTTGTTTAAAAAGAGCACATCTAGTACTTGTCAATTCCTAGGCAATGCATTAGTTTCTTAGTTTAGTTAGAAATAAAATTCAATTGGTTTACCAACAATAAATGTCGTTATCGATAATTTTTATGTTAAATTCCTTTGGATTAAATAATAAATTAAAGATTATGGATTAGATCTTACTAAGATATCGATCAAGTGTGATAATACTAGTGCCATTTATCTCACAAAGAATCTTATTTAACATTATAAGACCAAACAAATAGAAAATAAACATCATTTCATTAGAGATTATGTACAAAATAGAGATATGGAGTTAGAATTCATAGATATACAACATCAATTGGATAATATTTTTACTAAACCTATGCACAAGGATAGATTTCATTCAATTATAAGAGAATTAGGGATGATTGATATAAATTCCCTTAGTTAAATGAGTTTTGAAATTGTTTTTCAGTTTAATTATGTTTCTACTATGTTATTTCATTTTGATTTGAAGTCTAAAAGCTATGTTCTAAGATTCCAGGACTTCCTAACTTAGTTAACCAATATCCTCAAAACAATGAATTTGGTTCACTTCTAAGAGTTTGATTTTTAGCTGGTTGCATTTCTAGTAACCGAACCAGTCACACTAGCTAACCAATGTTCCTAACTCTAGGATTTTTTTCTCTTTTAAGAGATTGGGTAGAGTTTGGTCAGATATATTGATCGACCAAACACCCTTAGTGGTCCATTAATATCACTTACTAGTTGACCAATATCATCTAATCCCTTAAATAGTTTGGTTTTAGTGAGCTTGTGGAAACATCAGTTGCCAACTTTAATTGACCAACAACATACTTTGGTTTACTAATAAATCATTTGCTTAACTCAAAAAGTCCATCTCTTTCTTCCTCATTGCACCTATAATACTTCCCTTTCTCTCTATAAAATAGCTTTTAGAACCCTACCTTCACAATATCATTCAGTCTCTAAATAAAATTCTATCTAACTCCCTTGATTTCTTCCTAACAAACATATCATCCCTTTACTATTTAAGACAACAGAACTCTCCCTTCATAGCACCACTTCTCTCTGATGTCAACTTCCTCTCTTTTGTGAGATTCCAGTGCTTGCTTCAACTTCATTTAGTCCAATAACATCTCTAAAGAGCTTGCTCATCAACCTATAACCTTCATTCTTCTTTTTACTCTGAGGGTAAACCCTAATGTCACCACATTTGAGGATTTACCCAACTTCACCTTTTTTCCTTCTCCAATTGATGATTCCCTTAGCTAGTAATCTCCCTTTCTGATATGTTTATGGATGCTCATGCATTACCTTTTCAATTGCATCAATTTGGCTTTTAGGGAAAATTAGTGTTTTAGAATTAGGAATTGCTTATTTTCATTATTTTTTTAAAATTGAAATTTTCCTAGTTTAATCAAAGATTGCTTTAAGGTTTTTAATAGTGAATTCCATTGAATTGTTTTGATTTTATCTGAATCAAAATTCTAGGTCATTTTTCTTAAATGAATTTTAGGATTTTCTTATTTATACACTAATTTTCAAAACTAAATATTTATTAGTTCACTTGAAGATTGATTTAAGGTTTTTCAACTACAAGTTGCATTAAATTATTTCTATTTTTGTTTGAATTAAATTTTTAATAATTTTGTATAAATGTTACCATGGAATTAGAAGTTCTAGGTTTTTCAAATTTAGTCCATTTTTATGACTTTGATGGCTTTCTAATTCAATTATAAACATCTTTTGCATAATTTATTCAATTTGAATCCTTTTTTATTGAAGAAAGTTATTTGGTTTCTTAAAGGAATTACGTTATAAATAATTTTTTATTTCACTTAATTCATATTGTTTGCATCCTTCCATTTCCTTTTTCACACTCTTCATGATTCTTCCTTTAGCATCTTAAGTTGTAAATATTCTTGCCTTTCAGCAATAGATGAATAATTGAACTTTATGGAATTGGAATTATAGTATTCTTTTCTTATATTTGTTTCTTCATACTGCCTTTATCATATTTTTGACCCATCCTCTCACTCCTTATCTTGTAAATCACCCCTTCTCTCAGGACAAGAACTATAGAGAACACTAATCATATGCCTAAGACACTCACACAAGATAGAGCTACCTGCACATCCTCTAAGACATATAGGACTTAAGAAAGATCACCAACCCCTCCTCCTTCCATGGCCCCTCTTCATAAGGATGAATATTCTGATACTGACTCACTTAGATTTCAAGATTATGCTTCTTATGAACTATATAAGAACCATATAATCCCTTCTTCCATTTTAGAAGAATCCAAGGATTATGGCCTTGTTCGTTATTTTGTTGGCCAAGTTTTGGAATCCCTCCTTACCAAAACCTGTTGTATTAATCCTATTAATGTTTAGTTATTCTATAAAGATCTCTATCCTATATAATTCATGGTGACACCTAAATCTTATCCACAGTCCATGGTATTGACATCTATCTCACTTCTAATCTCAAAAACAAGATCCAAGACATCTCCATTCTAAAGCATCCTTCGTATTATAAATGTCGCACCAAATACACCATTTGCCCTTATTTTGTGCCTCATAAAGTTATAATTATCTTTTAGTTAGGCCTCTATGAAAAGATCCATAGAAAACCTAATGATGTCTATGACCTCAATGTCATTCCTCATTTCCTCCATCTTTTCATCAAATATAATTTTTTCTCTACTTAAGAACACTTTACTTTTTTTATGATACGATGATCTGCGAATTTCTATGTACTCTTATATTAGGAAATTTTATTCATATTGGTCATTTTATTTTACTTAAGATGGTTAATTATCACCAAACTAAAAAGAAGAAATAAAACATTCCTTATGCCCTTATGGCCTCATCTTCTAGTTCTTTGATATTCCTCTTACTAATGATGAGATTGAATGCGATTTCCTCTATGATTCTGCTACTCTTAATCACATGGAGTACTAATTGATTGATGGTCAAATGACCAGACCATATTAATAACAACATCTCTACCCTTAGCAACTGTCACCAGTACGTGAGGCTCTACTATGTGGTAATGGTCCTAATGAGCCTCTCTTGAGCTATATTGTTGAGCTACCTATGGATGATGAGGCTACCACTTCATAACCATATCATCGCTCTCCATCAGATGCTTGTTTAGTGGCTATTAACTATTACCTCACCATCTTGTAAAGAGAGTTTAACTTTTTTCAAGACATTAAGATGCATAAACTTGATGACTTCTACAGTTTGATCGAGTCTCACTTTGTCTTCTTAAGCTAGTTGATTTTTTATGCTTACAAAAAAGAGGGATAATAATTTTTGTGATATTAGAGGGAAATGTTGCATTTTCGTGGAGTATTTATTCTTTTGTATATCTTACATTTTCTTTATGTGATGAACAATTATAAATATTTTTTATGAATTCTTTGTATGATGAACAATTATAGATATTTGTCTATGTCTTCTTTATGCAACGACCAGTTATAGATATTTCTTTAATAATGAATTTTTAAAGTTATGTTCTCATATTGATTTGTGTTTATGACATTGATTTAAATTTTATGCATGAATTAAGGGAGAGCTAATTACTATCTTGATATGTATAGTTATTTGTTTAATTAAATTCTCTTATTTCTTTCTAATATTAAAAATATTTTTCCATCATAAAAAAGGGAGATTTTTTAATTAAGGGAGGTTCTAATCAATATTTTGATGATGATTAAACATAGGTACTGCTAATGAGTTTAATGTTGTTGATAAGAAGGAATATGAGAATAAGATATCACTGTATTGAAGGAATGTGAAAGAAAAGACAAAGTTTGCAATCTTTAATATCAAGATCAAGTCAAGACAAGGATCGAGCTACATCAAGTTTCTTTTTATGTATTACTTATTATAAGCTCATCTTGTTTGTTTTTGATAGTCTAACAAACTCGCAATGCATAAATCTTTTCACTTTACTTCTTTATATGAGTTTTTCCATTCATTAAGAGGCATTAAAGTTTTTGTTTTTAATATAAAAGCCTTTTTATCTTTTAAATAAAGTTTTATAGAACATTTAGGATGTTTAATACATAATTGCATTAATTAAATTAAGTTTGACCATTTAAAGGTGTTAAAAGCATGTTTTTAGGGTGATTGGTTGACCTGTATGAGTTAGTGGTCAACCAATATAGGTTAAAGTTGTTAAATTTGATACATTATGAGTTTCCTATAACATTATTTGATTTGTTAGTCGACCAATATACCTACTGGTGGACCAATGCTCCAATGATTAGTGAAACCGAGGCTTTTAATCATACTAGTCAACTAGTATTCTATATCGATTGACCAGTGCTTTGCATATAGTCAAGGCAAAAAATAGTTCTTGGCTTCAGCAGCTACTAGATGTCCCAAAAACATTATAAATAGGTGTTTTCTCATTGATTTTAGTATCAAGAAGCATTTGAATATCTTTTATGTATATTTTTAAGTATTTTTCAATTAATTAAGCATTCATTTTTCATTTAGCTTTATGAGATTATCAAAATAATCAAGTAAGCAAGTTTGAATTGTAAGCTATTCTTGGGATTTGTGATCAAAGCATTGGGAGTACCTAAAGTGGTTTGCCTCTTTAACTTGAAGAAAGATTGAAAAGGAGGTTCCTTTTTGCCAAAATAAAAGATTATACAATGGTTATTCTTTGCCTTGAAAGAAAAATTATAGTGGAAATCTAAGAAGGGTCTTGGAAGTGGGACATAGGTAAGGATTGTTTGTCTAACTACTATAAATCAGTTTGCACTTCTTTTCGCTTACTCTTTACTTTATTGTTTACAAACATAGTTAAATTCCTTTACTTTTATTTCATTATTGCATTTTTGTCATCTATAAGCATTGTTTTATAAGTAGGTATCCTTTAATTGAAATCTTGAATTCACCCAATTCACTCTCCTCTTAGGCACCATTACGGAATAATAATAAGATTATAAAGTTATTTACAAAAAATCATCATTCTATTGTCCCTTGTGTTATTTATAATGATATATTAAAAATATATTGTTGACATAATTTTTTATGATTGATTAAAGGATAAAAATAAATTTAATAAGGCTTATAATGATGTAGTCTTACTTCTAAAAAAATAATGTAGTCTTCACTTTCAATACATCTTTTGATTTGATCTTTCAATTTCAATATTATGTGAAGGTCGCTTAATTTGATTTTATTCATGTGTTTTACTTGTCTTTGTAAGGGCTAAATGATTGTTCTCTTTTCAATGTCAACCGGTTTGCAGTTTTTTTATTTTTTCTTTATAAACTTGATGAAATTTCAAGGTATTTTAGAATTTAGAAGCACTTTTGAAGCTACAATAGAGTTCTAAGATGCTTTTCAATTTGATTTTTTTCTTTAAAATAAGTTGAAGCCTTCAATTTATAAAATATTTGATGACATTAATTTAAATGTCATATATCACTTATATATAGTTATCAGATATTTTTTCCTTTAAATTCCTCTTAACTTGTGTATATCATTATAAATTACATCATATGATAACTTTTAATTAAACGAAATCAACAATACAAAGAAATAATTTTATGTAAATGTAATTAGGAAGCTAATATAATTAACTAATAATGACAAAATAGTCAAATTATTTACTTGAATCGGTATATAAAGTAATTAAGCTTTTTAATAAATGATATAATTACTTTAGTCAATATTTATAATAATTAATTTAATATTAAAATTGATGTAACTTATTAAAAGATCAAATAATCAAAAACTCTTCATTATAATACATAAAATAATCCTTATTCCAAAAAAAAAGAAAATTTTGTTAAATTAGTTAATAATACATATAATTACTTACTACTTTATTTATTGATTTATTAATACTAATTTAATGAATAGAAGGCTATAAATTTTTTTTTTGGAAATCAAATAATTGAATTAATGCAAGGAAAAGGCCAAAGGAATACAAAATCCATCAAATAAGAAGCACTAATTCACAAGTCATAGAAAAAACAAAACTAAAAATAGCCAACAGGAAACAAAACCTTGGTGATTACTCTTGCAAAGAACTACTATTTGTTGACCTTGAACATTTCTCTTAAAAAGGAGAATAAGGTGTATATCTTTGCTACTGGAGACCAATAATTAACCTTTATAACTACCAACTGGATAATATTTGAGGTGATAAAGAAAGTTTAGCTCCCCTAATCCTTACCATCTCTCATATCATATCGAAGTTAGTAAGTTGTAAATCCTAACCTTTCATTGCTTATATCCTCGAAAACTGTTTTGTTTCTTTCCCTCCATAAATTATACATTATGCAACCCATTGCCATTTGAATGAATGTATAATCATCCTTGCTCATGTTATGCAGCTTAATACTCCACAAGATAATCTATTTCCATATATAGTAAGGACAAGTAACTATACATCTTACTAGAATGTCCTGCCAGTGTGCTTAAAATCATAATTTAAAAAATAAATGGTGTACAAATTTTATATATTCATCACAATACTTATATTTGAGGTTTGACATTGTCAAATAGGAGCTCCTAATTCTATTATAAGTAGTTATGTAGCATCCCATCTCTCAAATTGTTGAGAGATTTAAAATGTTAAACTAATGAGTCATATGAGTGGTACCATATAGAACAAAATTGGTACAACTAGTACATGATTTTATAATTATGTTCAAATGCATAATATTAGCATACACACATTAATTGTGTAAAAGACAAATTTCACTCAATTGACATATTCTAGGGTATGAAGCTAAGATAAATGTGATAAATGACTGAGCATAATGAACATGATACAAATGAGTATTTCCAACGTCTTGTACTTTGGTTTACCAATGACAAGAATCGATGGATCATAATTAGTAACTTTGGAATCAATTGGTACGATTGAGAGATTTATGAATTAATGTGTATTTATGGATTAAGAAAAATACCAAGTGACAAGACAATTAATAAATAGCAGTAGAAATAATTGAGAAATGGCAACAGAAATAATTGATAAGTGGCATTAGGATTTGTTGACAAGTGACATAAAAAATTGGGTGACATTTGGTATAAAAATTAGAAGGCAAATGGACTAGTTATTAATTGATTAGGAGTACCATTTTATTAAGACATTATTTTGGTTATTAAGGGGTGAGTGTCATGACATATGTCATGATACTCACCAAGCATTTTAATCTCCATGTTATAACCCACAATTATTTACATCTATTGAAAGACGATCCTTATCTCTCCATTGTCTTTCACTCTCATGAAATACTCTCATCTTCTTTATCTCTTCTTCTTTCATACACGATGCTTTCATAACCCAATCATCAACATTGAGTTTTGCTCTCATCTTTCACCTTATCACTTCAACACCTTGTTACCTTCTTCATATCGATGAAACCCACTGCTATTCCATCTTGTTCTTGAATATGATGACGATTATGTAGCATGGGAAAGCTAGGGTTTCATGGTGATTTGAAGAAGCTTGGAGTTTAATCAAGTAAGTTATACATCAAACTTCATGGGTTGTATTAAATGAAACATATATGGTTATTTTTTTGATGTTAAAGGATTATGAAAATGGTGTTGAATATATATGTAACGTGGATGAAGAATGGCTAAATATGTTCTGTTTTTAAAGGTATAAAATCATGGATTGATTAGTTGTTGTAGAGATAGATTAATGGTGATAATGGAGTAGAAAGTGTGTTAGAATATTGATAAACTAATGTATACATTTATGTCTTGTTTCTGTTTATATGATGAGAAATAACGTATGATAGTTAAGGGATGATTGATAGTGAAAATAGTGATGAATGTTCTGTTTTGGGTATATGAGAAATGTGAGTTACGAGTTGTTATGAGAGAAAATAGATTGAACCTTGTAAGTTAAAGAAAATACTAGTATAGTGTTCTTAAAATGAGAAGAACTAAAATGATAGTAATCAATAAAGATTATATTTGAATTGTATGTGATTGATAAACAATGATTTATGATTTTTTGTGGATGTTTTTAAGTTGAAATGGAAGTGAGAATGAAAAGGAAATAAAGTATAAATGACAGACTATACATAAGAAATATTGGACATATTATGAAAGAGTTCAAATCTAGAAAAATGAAGGAAAATGGGTGATCCACAATCGTGGCACTTATCCCACGATCGTGGGTAGAAGCATGAGCTAGGTCTGGGAATGGTGACTTTAGTTTTATGCAATTGTTGAATCAACTAATGATAAGATACTTTCCTATTTTGCATTTAGATTAGAATGAGGATTGAAATGAACTAGTTTGATGTTTGATTTGTTGACAAAAAGCGTGATATGTTAAGTTGATAATTGATGTAATAACATAAGAATGAATTGATGATACATGTATCCAAAGTGTTATATGAATGAAAGTGTTCTTAGGAAAGTAAATGAGATCCAAAGAAAGAAGGTAAGGTGTATTAAGTAAGGTTAAATTATGTGATCATTACAATGCTAGAAAAAGGATGTAGAGACCATAGGATTGATGAACATATGAAATATGGAATGAGAGTGATCAAGTATACTTAAGGTATCAGCCTAAGTGTAAACTAGTTATATCTATGTGACAATGATAGAATGATCAAGACTTGTGATTTAAGGATACATACCTGGAAATAGTCATTTGAGCATGCATAGTGCATCACACATAACATATGTATATGATTGATACTTATGTGATTAATCAATAATGTGTGTACAATATGTGTATTGTTTGAAGATAGATATACATGATTGAACATCATCGTTCAGACATTTCCGGATAATGAAGGCAATGGATAATATGGAGCGTAATGTAAGTAACCTAGATATTTCTCACTAGGATTGACTTGCTTTTGTTTAAATAGCAACTATTGAATTGAGATTGATATGATTGATAATTCCAGACAACAACAGTCCGAGAAGTTTGATAATTATGAATGTATTGGAAGTGCTTCATTGAATATGAATGAGAAAGAAATAAGTGTTCTCAACAAACTTGTTGAATGCCAGACTTAGGTCCGATAAAAATATGAAAAGTGAAAGTGTATACCGAAAGAAAGTGATTGATTGCATATATGTGATTTGATGCATTCATTACATGATATGCATGATCAGATAAAGACAGTTGGACCGGAGTAACTAGTGAAAAAGAGCTTAAAGCTCATAAACGTGTATAAGAGCCACAGGCTCACTATGTAAAATAAGGCCGGTATCTACAACAGATATGAGATAGTTATTAATAAGCCCGATATCTGCAATATATATAGGACAATTAAAAAGGAACTTAGTCACAACAATTAACAATGAAAGAGGAGTCACATAAACAATTGCATATACAATTTGATATATGTTTATATGATTGATTGAAATGAAGTGTATAGACTATCTTAAAATAGAAATGTAAATAGTGTACAAAATGGTAGCTGTTGAAAGATGATGAAATGTGAAGTGATGCTTAATACGTGATATGATTTATCTGTAAATTGAATATGAATTGTGAATTATTCCATATTTGAATTGAGTGAGTGCATCGAGGATGGTTCACCCACTGAGTTCGCAAAACTCACCAAAATGGCAACGTTGTTTTTCAGGTTCAGGGGATATCTAGTTAAACTAATTGGAGTATAACCACTGTAATTGGACACGAGTTAGTGGTCAAGATCAATTTGCATCTGCACATGTCTTCAATGATTTTTGTATTTGAATTGTATTCCGCAAATTATTGTACAATGAATTTGTGAATTATGAATGTAATGACTTTTCTGACTGGATATGTGTTGTAAATGAAATGGTCTAAATTGAATATTGATTTATTTAAGATGTGTTTACAAAATGAAATGGGTCGTAAATGATTACTAGTTTTTTAATGACGTGTTTGATGTTTGAAAAATTTTGCAATGAATCAACTGATTGTCTTAACATGCCATCCTCGTAGAGTATGTTATAAAATAATTGTCAATACATTCGGGATTATGCTCTACGAGAGTGGTAGGTTACAAGTTAACTTTTCCTTTACAGATAGCCACAATATAAAGGAAACCTTAGGGGTCGTTAGTTTGTTCTATATCATATTATGCTAGGGGGACTTAGGTGCAAAATTTTGAATATTTCCCTATATGATTTGGCTGAGAACTACCCTAAGGTACACCTTAACCATATCACTCTATCTTCCCTCAAAGAATTATCAGTGTAAGTAAGGAGATAGTCCTATAGCAAGCTTGTTAATTTATTCAATTGATTCCACCCTTCATTAGAGATGATGCAGTTGATAAAGGAATCCTTAGGATAAAATTTTCTCAAAGCATTAAAGTTGGATAAGAGATAAAGGGGCATACAGGGACTCCAATTATCATTTAAAAGAGAAGTGGAGAGTTCGTTCCCTATATGTATCTAAATATATTGTTAAATGGAGTCTCTTAACTTCAGAATTTGAATTATGCTCCAATAAGAGTCAGCTCTTACTTTATATATCTAGATTTTTTTCCTTTTTAGATATTATCCGTTGACCCCTTTAACCTATAGAGATTTTGTCTCAGTGATAATTCTATATAATCTTTTATCTAGTAAAGATTTGCTCATCAACTATAATGAAATGATCCCTAAGACTCCCTCATCCTTTGGTAAATATAGATTATCCAAGTTAACTTTAGCAAAATGCTTAGTGTTAATATTACTAGTCCAAATGAAGTTTCTCAAGAGCTTTTTAACTTTCTTAGTTTTTTAGGAAGTGATAGGAATGATGACTAGTTGATAAGTTATTTAACATTAAGATGACAAGCTGGAGTCCACCAGTAAAAGAAACACATTTATTTTCCTAACTTCCAACTTTTCCCTTAATGGAATCAAAAGGAACCTAGTAGTCTTAGTAGGATAGCTTTATTAAATAAATAGATAATCCAAGATATTTGAAAGGTGGAGATAAAGCAACTGCTCCTTTTATTCGACTCTAATTATCTAGTTGTTTGCTCACAATCCCTCGAGACCCATGGACAACAATTCTACTTGTTAATGCCAATCCCAAATAATTGAATTAATTCCTCTAAGGATCTCATTAGACATTGTAGAGTGGGCTCACTAGCTCCACATAAAAGTATAAGGTCATCTACAAAAACAAGGTGGGTGATTTGCATCATAGAACATTTCTTATGAAATTTAAAGTATTGTCCCTATTAATATTGGTTTGAATAATTCTAGATAACACTTTTGTACAGATTGTGAAAAGATATGGGCACAAAGGATCCCCCTGTCTTTTGCACCTAACCCTTTAAAGACTAGAGAAGCTTCAGCATTCACAAGCACACAAAATAAATTTACTGTTATGCATTAACTTATCCACTTAAAAAATACTTCTACAAATCTTATAACTCTCAAAGTGAGTAGGATGAAGTCTTATTCCACTATATCAAAAGCTTTATGACTATCCACCTTGAAACCATAATTTTTACCTAAGCCTTGGATGTGATAATTTTTGAATAAGTCTTAAGCTAACAATATGTTATCCTCAATGCATCAGCCCTCATTAAAGGTAGCTTGAGCTTTATTCAACAAACTAGGAAGGATTAGCTTTAGTCCATTAACTAGAATCCTTAAGATGATCTTGTAAAACATATTACATAATGAGATTGACCTATATTTCTTCAATAAGAAGGGGTTGGATGATTTAGGGACCAAGCAAAGAAAGGCCTTACTCCAAGACCTCAACATTCTAGAGCTTGAGAAAATTTCTTTTACATCTTTACTAATATATCTTTTAATGAGGTTCTTAGGCCTTATGGAAGAAAATTCCATTAAATCCATTAGGCCCGGGGGATTTTTTGGGGCTAATACTAAACACCATTTTGAATCTTCTCATTGATTACAAGATTGCATAGAGATTCATATTGAGAATCAGAGATTAATCTAGGAACAACATCAGCAAGGTTTGATAGGGAAATTTTAAAGGTTATTAAGGTATCTAGGATCTTTCCAAAGTACTCCTTATTATAGTTCAGGAGTCTCATTTACACTATAATTACTTCCCATTCTCAGTAATGAGTGTTTTCATTTTATTTTTATTCCTTTAGGAAAGGAGAAATCTATAAAAAACTTAGAATTAGAGTCTCCATCTCTTAATCAATTGATCCTAGATTTTTTTTCACAATTACTAAATTTTGTTCCTGTAGCATCTCTATATATAACTTTAAAGCTTATGCCTCAAACTGCTTCCTTATTAGATCTATCAAGTAGATCCATCTTTGCCCTATCAACTAAAGGCTTGAAACTAATTGAGGTTTTCTAACTCTAATTTAATAGTTTGGAATTTTTTGTAAAGCTTGAAAGATTCATAAATCTAGATTTTAATTCCCAAACCTTTATGGATAGCCTCATCAAAGCCCTCTTTATTGAAAAGATAATTAAAGAATCTAAATAGGACTTCTTTACCCTAGTATCCATCAAGCATGTCATTACTATATGACTATGATCAAAGTATAGATTGTCACTGAAGTTTTCAAAACTATTAGGAAACTTGATAAGCCATTCATAGTTACCCAATGCTCTATCCAATTTCCTTCTTTTTGACCAAGAAACTCTTGTTTGTTACTCCAAGTAAAATTACATACCCCTAATTTTATATCTTAACTTCCAATTTAGTCAGACAAAAGAGGAATCCTTTGTTAGGTCTAGCATCACACTTGGCACCCTCTGAGTCCGTAGCAGATAGAATGCATTCATAATCTCTAACAAACAAATGGGGATACTTAATAGAAGATTTGTAATTTAGTAGATCTTTCCATAACAATTTTTTTTAAAATTAAGCATAAATAAAATTGATACATCATGTGCCAAGTCTTTACAGCTTTACCAGTAAGTGAACTTAATAAAATAAGGAATTTACACTTTTAATATTCACAAAACAAGGGTCTCATGTTGCTAAAATGCAAACAAGGTGATGATAAGCATGATTGGAAACAAGTTTCTGCTTATTTTTAAGAAACCAAACCTTAGAATAGGTTTCAACACTCATTTTTGTTTTTGACCGGTCAAAAATCAAAGGTTTTAAAGAGTTGACAAAATCAGCTATTGTTAACTGCTTTTAGGACTGATCATCCCCTATTATTCCATGTAAATATTGATATTACTTAGATTTTGATATTACCTTTGTGTTGTTCTTACGTCCATATCTCCTCCTTTCCATAGTAGTAAACTCAACCCGATAATTAGGGGAGGTTATTAGTTCAGCTAGTGCAAATCCTATCCTTGCAACTTTATAATCCATCTTTGCATTTAAAGCACTTTGCATCACTTGTTCTCTAAAGGGAGAGACATTAATATGGTCAAGATTAACCTTATTATAAAATAACCTCTGTTTAGTTTATATTCTTTTCAGTACTGCAGTGTTCCAAAGTTAAATCTTCCCATTGAGTTTGGTCTACATTTGAATCCTTCTCCAATCTGGTTGTTTTATCCTGTAAGGTTGAGGCCACCAAGCATAAAGCATACCCTATTAGTTACTTAAATTCACCATAATAAGAGTTTTAGATATTGGATGTCAAGCCTTGCCTTGGTGACTAAACGAATGCTTCATTGATAGGTTACTCTGATTGATTCCTTTGTTAATTTTTCTTTCTTACCTAATATGAGTACTGGGATCTCTTATGGAAGGTCTTGCTTCAAGTCCATATTAATACAAAGACATGTATAGGTCACCCTTCTACAAGAGGAGGTAGCCTCATCCATACAAATTGACCTTCGAATTTAACTTGCTAGTAAGTTAGAATCCATTTATAGACCAATATTTAAGGGAAATTTTATGAAATTCACCCAAATTGGATCTTGTTTCTATTTCACTTCTTTAGGTTTTATACTCCACATTTGTAAGAAAATAGGGTATACTGAAGTGCCTTAGACCCTTTTATATTATCTCTTCAACCTTCTTTTTACAAGAAAACTTGAAAAGGAAAAGACGATTTTCATTAAGCAGGAGATTGAGGAGCCCTCTTGTTTTCCAATGCAAAGTGGCCCATCGCTTAACTAAAGGGAATGATGGTTTTTTTCTAAAGAAAAAGTTAACCATAATTAAGGACCAAGAAGCAACTCCTTGCTTAAGAACTTTAGTGGAGGGAAGCAATGGCAGGAAGGAGGCTGACAAACTTCTAGCTAGTTGAAAGCCTAGATAATCTTAGAGCCATTTGTTAAAGGGACAAGCATATAAGCTAGGGCAAAGAGCATGAGTCGAGAAAGGAGGGCTACTCCTAAAGGGAAAAGGGAGAATGGTAAAATTGGAATGTTGCCCCAAGTTTGCGACATGTTTTGTCCATTTCCAAACAAAGGAAAAGTAAAGGTTGACAAGAGAAAAGAAATTCAAAACGTAGTTACCAGAAATGATAACTAAAACTACAAGAGAAAAAAGATTTTAAAATAGCCCCTAGAGTAAGCTGCACTTCTAATTAAAACTTTAAACCAAGGTTGAGGTTAACCACATTACAACCCCAAATTAAGAAAAAAAATTTGATAGAATTTTGTGAGCAAGAGAAGGAAGAGTCATAGAACTAGGCTACTTCAATTAACGAGGAAAGAAGAATAATTAGCATTCTTGTTCTTCTTTACACAAATTGTAAATAGTAAAATTTTGAGGAATTCTAAAATTTGGTGTTAATATTTAATTTACTATTTAAAATTTTAAAGTTAATTAAATTGAATTTTGTTTTATATAGTAAAAGAAGCAAACGTCTTTTATGTTATTTTTACTATTGTTCTCTTTCTTTTCTTTTACGTGCTTATTTTTTTCTCCTTTTTACTATGCTATTTTTTGGAAGAAAAAAAAACCTCCGTACCAATATAACAGAGAAGTATTATCTGTATTTTTTTTCTCTCTTTCTTACTATGCTATATATATTTTTTCTAGCACTACGTATTAATAAAACAGACAGGTATCCTCTATGTGTCTGCTATTCACATGGTCATTCATGCTTTAAGTCAGCAAAGCATGCTTTGGTTTGATTTAAATAGTAACTTGTCCGTTTGTTATCTCTTGGACAGGGACGAATCATCCTCCACGTTCACCGTCAAACTAGTATGGAGGTATGGAACCCAATTAGTCGTGTTCGAGGAAGCATCTTCTGAAACGGCAACACATGGAAGTCAGATGTTCTGTGCCGTTCTCTACATTATAAAAGGCCAAACATGTTTGAAGTACTTACCAACGTATTAAATAACCTTCTCAATCAACAAGTTGAGATGGCTGAAACGAGCATTCCAACTGTTGATCTCTCACCTTTCTTCAGAGAAGGTGAGGAAGATGGCAAGAGCAAAGCGATAGAAACCATATGCAAAGCTTGTTCCGACTATGGATTCTTCCAAGTTGTGAACCATGGTGTACCACTTGACTTGATGACCAAAGCCCTCGAGCTATCAAGGGAGTTTTTTGATTACTCCGATGATGAAAAGAGGAAGAGCAGTCCAAATACCGATGCACCTTTACCTGCTGGTTACAGTAGGCAGCCACAACACTCCCCTGACAAGAGTGAATATGTGTTGATGTTCCCACCACGGTCCGGCTTTAATACCTATCCCGAGAACCCACCCGAGTTCAGGTAATAAAGATACATTAACTTCAACTCAATAATAATCGCATTCCTGATTGTACCCTTAAAAAGAGTTCTTTTGATAGTAATTGCGTGTGATGCTTCGAGTTAACACATTATCCGTTTCCTGATGTCTCGACAAGTTAGATTAGAACCCATTCACAAATTCTGATATCCCTGTTTTACACATTTCATATTAGAAAGCTCAACTTGAGAATAATCATTTCCTTAGCATTAAAATATGCCCTTTTTGTAATTAGCGAATCAATTAGGCATGCATCAGATAAAATAAGTTGAAAATCATATATATTGATTGAATAATTTAATGAATTACTCAAAATTAAGTGATATTTTGTTTAAATAAGTGTTAGAAATTTTTAATACAGTACGACTCAAACCTCTTTAACTTTTAAAAGAAACTCAAAAACACAAGATCTAATTCTTAGAAAACTTTTGAGAGTCCAATTTTACTATTCCACAACATCATTATGTATAAAGTTTTTGTTGGTTAATTTCATTCATTCAGCACACTGTCATAGTTTCCAAATATTTCCAGGGAGACAATGGAAGAGATCTTTTCTCACTTGGCGAAGACAGCTTTGGAGATTGAGAGCATCATAAACCAATGTCTGGGTTTGCCAACGAACTTCCTAAAGGAATTCAACAATGACAGGAACTGGGATTTCTTAACTGCTTTAAGATATTTTCCAGCCACTGAGAACGAGAACAATGGCATAACACCACATGAAGATGGGAATTGTATCACGTTTGTTTTCCAGGATGAGGTTGGAGGCTTAGAAGTTTGCAGAAACGGAGAATGGATCCCTGCAACTAGTGCACAGGGCACATTAGTAGTCAATGTTGGTGATGTCATTCAGGTAATCAATCATGCTTGTGCTTGTTTACTATTTCTTCTTTAAAGGAATAATAATACAACAATACGTAATACGCGATACTATGTTTTTTCATATGTAACTTGATTCGTTTACACACTGGTACTTATCCCCATAAAATTTGTGGCTTAATTCATGATGATTATCTCTGCAAAACCAATAGTTTTGATGACACCGACACTAGCTATCTTGTTTGTTGAAAATTGCTTGTGGGACCATGAACATATATATGGGTATGGGTATGGGTATGGGTGCAGGTCTTGAGCAACAACAATTTCAGAAGTGCTACGCACAGGGTGGTGAGAACGAAAGGGAAAAGCCGATACTCATATGCTTTCTTCCATAATTTGCATGGAGACAAGTGGGTGGAGCCATTGCCAAAGTTTACCACAGACATTGGAGAGATTCCTAGGTACAGAGGCTTCTTGTACAAGGATTACCAGCAGTTACGACTAAGAAACAAGACTCGTCCCCCTTCAAGGACTCAGGATGAAGTCCGCATAACCCATTATGCAATCAACACCAACACTTCGTAATTAACAAAACTATTGTTTTCTAGAGATGGCTCTATCTTCTCATAAAACTTAATTAATGCTGTTCTGATAAATGTTCCAACTGCTTTCCTTGGTATCAGAAATAAACGTTGCAGCAAGTATTGCAAGTTGATCTGCGTATGCTAGTTTATATTTGTGTCTATTGAAATTCAGGTCGGGTTGAAACAATTTGGTCAAGTTCAAGCTTGACTATTATTTGTCTTGGATTGGAATTACGTAAGACTTCTAAAAATAAACTTTATACGTTGATTGAGAAAATGCTAAAAAGGCTTATGGCTTCCTAATTGTTATCCCATTATAATTTGATGCCAAGTTTTTGAAGAAGTTATAATAGTAGAGTCTAATTTAAGTATGCACTATATATATTTTTAGACGAATGTAATAATTTACAAATCATACTTTTTGGACGAGTTATCTAGTAAGTTAGTAGAATTTAAATTAAGTTATATGCAATTTTCACCCCAAAAAAAAGTTACATGCTTGATTTAAATAACCAATAATAAATTTTAAAGTAAATTCTATTAATAATCTAACTTGTAAGGTGTTACGAAAAAATATCTTAATATTCATTTTTACCACTTAATAGTATCAACTCTGGGAGCATTCTAAAATTGACAATATTACTAACTTTTGTTAATATTATTGATATTTTATCCTACCTAATATTTCTATATTAAAATCTTATTAAGTTATATTCTAAATGACCTACATACCTCATGCTTAAATATATATGTCCTTGGTCAATATATGTTCTTCCTCAATTTTGTCCTAAAACATACCCTTTGGCTCTTCTTTGTATGTTCCTGTTATTAATGTTTCAATGCCTAATATATTGATGTTGAATAAGTTGGTACAAATTAATGGAGGTTCCAAAATAAGCTAATCTACTTAATTAAAGTTAATGAGGGCTAAGTGTTGAAGTAATTGGTAAATTTACTTTTTTGTAATTAGAAAATCAAAGTTCGAGTTATAAAAACAGTTTCTTTGTAAGGTATAAAGAGAAAGTTGTGTACAATTGATGAGTGTCTCCCAAAACAGCCTCTTTTATATACATTTGATTCACAAACTTGTTGATTTAAATATAATCCTCAAGCGCATAAAAGGAAAATCTTAAGCTGAAAGAGTGCAAAGGTAAAATGCTTCTTTTTCATCCAATTGACAATCATCTCTTAGACCTTGCATTCAATTCACAAACATGTTCATTTAAATATAATAATCAAGCGAAAATCTTAAGCTAAAATAGTACAAAGGTAAAAAGACAAACATACCTTATCCACAAATCCTAAGATAACCCGCAGCGACAAGGTGCCTAAAAAAGGCAACACAAGAAGACATTTTTATATTAAGGAAACAAAAGACAAAAAAATCATGTGACCAATAAAAATTGCAAATTAATAGAATAGATCAAAGATTCAAAATATTATAAAAGCCAAAAAAAAATTATAAGCGCAATACTCACCTTCTTCAATTACTTTTGACCGAATCACATATTACATGTGTTTTTATTTAAAATCTTTAATAGCTATTTCCTTGTTGATTTGAATGAGTTTTAAAGAAAGACAATTGCGGGACTTGATCCTCTGTCCCAACAACCCTGGCCCAACTCTGTCCCAGTGCATCCAAACCATCCATTCATGTGGGGGACTTGATCCTCTGTCCCATCAACCCTGGCCCAACCCTGGCCCAGTGCATCCAAACCATCCATTTATGTGGGACC
>JAOTAY010000007.1:21672946-21687207 GCA_025629805.1 Erythroxylum baracoense
CATGACGCGTTGCTAGACGCCAATCTTGATCTATGATTATAAATTATTTAATTAGAGAATTAAAGATAAATTAAAAGAGTTTTAATTTATCTAATTCTAATTATGAATTAGAGTTAGAATTTAAAATCATTGCCAACATATTTGGGAACCTAATGGGTCTCGCATATAGAATGGGTTGAAGAGAGCAAAGTTAATTTAATCAAGTTGGACTTGACTGTAATGTTTGAGAAACTTTATGATTAAATATAAGATATTTAATAAATAAGGATCAATATGGGATATTTAATCTTATATGGACATAATTGGTATTTAATTAGAAATATTTGTAATTGTAATTAAAGTTTAATTAAAATTAGAATTTAATTTCAATTAAATTACTAAAACATCCAAAAGCTTATTATAAACAGGCTTAAGTTCTATGAAGCTAGTACTTCATGCTTAACCCTCTCTGTAAGAATTATAGAGTTCTCTCAACTCATTCTGTGGATACCATTATAGGTTGGACATTTATGCGGTTATAGTGGTTGAAACGGATCTATTTTGAGAATAGTTCGAGGGATACGACAAGATGAAGATTAAACTTCGAAATAAGGTACGAATTAAGTTTCTGCTTTATTATGATTGTGTTAATCATTTTATAGGATTAATAGATCTTCGTTTTTAGGAAATCAAAAATTACGAAAACGTTTGTGATTATTCAGCTATGGTCGAGATTGGATCTGACCTGGTTTCCAAACAGGGATTTAAACCAATAGATTCAAAACACAAATTTCTATATCTCCACCAAAAATTATAACCATTTGAAATCATTCGGGAGAGTTTGAGTGATAAATTTGAGACGAAATTGATGGAGTTCTAGAATTTCATAATTCGAGTATTTTCACTGAACATGTTTCGGTATTTGACAATTTCTTGATTTGTATTTATCCAAATGGAATAATTTTTGATTTGGAGTAAACTAGAGACATAAGGATACAAATGTTTTGAAGAAATAGAATTTTAACGTTGTCTCTAAGAATTTCAATTTCTAGATAGAAGTTGAGTACAAGGCACTGTTTTAGTATAAGAAAAATCCAAAAAAGTTTGGAGTATAACTTTCAAAGTACTAAACTGAATTGAATGATCTTGGTGTCCTTAGAAACTTAAGAGATAGCATAACAATGTTTTAGAAGAAAGTATTGCCAAATTATTTCATTTTCGTGGTCAGATTGATCATAAACAGTAGACCCGAAGGTATGTTTCAAGAAAAATCTGAATTGATGAAATGAGTTATGAATTTCGATTTTAATGGTTTTATTGAGGTATAAACCATAAGTATAAATGATAATTATGTGAGTTTGGAAATATGAATGTTTACACAACGAGAATAATAGAGCAATACCCGGGATTGTCATGAACATGCATTGTGCATATTTCATATACATATATGTGCATTAACAATCACTTATAATTATGCAAAAGTGTGATATGTGTATATTGCTTGATATAGAGGAGCAATTAAAATGTCAATATCCAGACGTTGTCGAAGCTTCGAGGCAATAGCTTCGAGAGCAATCGGTGAGTAACCTAAACGGTTTCACGCAATTAATTGTTTACTTTAGAATATGTTGTGAATGATGATATGAATATGATTTGATTATGATGATGCCAGACAATGAAGGTGTGAGACTTGATGCATGAATGTGACATTGAAGTGGTACTTGTATGTGAATGTGACGAGCTAAATGCTTCTTGATATGATTGATTGATTATGAGAGATGCATTCCATATATGAATGCATGATTAGATAATGAAAATTGTAACCTAAGTAGCCAACGAAAATGAGCTTAAAGCTCCAAATGTGATTAAGAGCCAAAGGCTCACTATGTAAAATGAGCCCTGTATCCCCAATGGATAAGGGACAATATAAATGAGTCTGGTATCCACAATAGATACGGGACAGTTTAGGCACTCGGTCACAACAATATAATAATTAGAAAAGAGTCACATAAGCATTTCATATACATTTTAATAAGTATGTTTGATTGTTTGAAATATAAAATTGTCTTACCCTTAACTGAGAATGTGATATGTGATAATTTATGCAAAGATGTGAATTATATGTGATATGTGTGATGTGTTGCATGAATAGAGTGAACTATCGATGATGATTACCTCATTGAGTTTGCAAAACTCACCAAAATTGCAACGTTGATTTTTCAGGACCGAGAGACGACTTTAGCTACTAAGAGATGCTACAAGAAGTATAGTCTTGTACTTTTAGGGAAAAAGAAGAAATGGCTCAAAGGTTGGTCAGCTGAGATTGGAAGATTAGATAGATATTTTGTGTATTTCCTCTTTCATGTAGTGTATTTTGTATTAGGATATGATGATGTTCGTATTCGGATGATATTGAAAGCTGTCAATGTAAATATTTGATTTTATGAAATGAAAGGAGAATTTTGGGTTTTTAATATGGTGCTTTTCATTATGATGTCTTATAAGAAAATAAAGAATGATGACGCCATGTTAAGTGAATGTTGTGATTGAACATAGCGAACCATTATCATAGGTTATGTACTGGAACGTCCTCAGGGTGTTTCGGTACGTACCTACAGTAGTGGGGTGCTACACAAAGCGTCCGATGCTTCTTTCTCTCCATAGTGAGTATACAGCAAGACCTAATGCTAAAATATGTATATACTGATTTGGTGGTCGTCTGATGGATAGTGCTAGTAAGTGTTGGAAGATGTCAGTGATGGAGTTCCCCGGATCAGTCAATAAGCACTTTTGCTAGATATTTTGCCAGATTATGTGATTGACAAAGCATGTGAAGAAAAGATGGTTTCGTGTTTCAACTTGTACTTGACATATGGGACAATGTTGATCAATGTGCAGGTATGGCAGCAATCAACAGTGAGAAGTTTGTTATAGATTGCATAAAAGAAAGTCGAGGCGTTAATGTAGTATTCCAGACGATATTGTGCCAATCAACGATAGGTTGTCTGCGTTGTAGTAGTTCTTTGTTTGTTTTGATGGAAAGTGTATAGATTGCATGCCCTTTCAAAGTATCAATAGAATTGGGGTTAGGCAGGTAAGATGGTTGTAAATGTATCAACTGTTGTGGGAGTAACCAAGAGTTATCTTGGATCACTGAAGTCATACACATATGAAGAAACGAGGATGAAGTGGGGTGTCCTGTGGTGATAAATGCTTTATGCCTCGACCAATTATCATACCATAATGATGTTAATTTGCCATTTCCAACTCTTCTTGTAATGTCAGCTTGAACCATATCTCAAAGTGCGTAGTTGATTCAGGAAAAATGAATGTAAGGTGCGCTTGGTGATTTGCAAGATACATCTTCCTTGAAGGAAGTATGAGTGGAGCCATCTAATCCACAATGAACGTTTGTCAAGCAAGATCCACCATAAGCGTTTAAGGATTAAGGTCTAATTTGTTGCTCAAATGGAGGAGATATTTAGGACACCTTCTTTCTTGGGTAAACACAGATCAGCTCATTTCACCTTGGTAGCTCCCCTGGAGTTGTCTAAATGATTTCATAGAAACTCTCTTAACAATCTTTCGATGGCTTTGGTAATGTTTAGGGAGAGAAAAATATGCGAACTCTAATATATATGCAGTGAGGTAAGCATTGATTTAATGAGATGTAACTTACCAGTATAGGAGAGGGTCTCGTTTACTTATGAGCTAATACATTTTTGCAGTTTTTCGATAAGGGGTAAGCACTCAAGATAGTTGAGGCGTCTAGTTGTCACCAGAAGCCTTAAGTATAGGAAAGGGGGATTAATGGATTGTATGCCCGTCTATTGTGCAATATGTTGTTTGAGATCAAAAGCCTTTTTGGAGACAAGAAAGTGACTTTTATTAAAGTTAATCTGTAACCTTAAATAATTGCAGAAAGTTGAAAGAGCTTGCATGAAGGTGTTGATAAAGGTCATTTGGGCTTTACAGAATAAGGGAAGATCGTCTGCAAACCCAAGATTAGTCAGATCAATTTTTTTGCATTTGGAATGATATCAAAATTTGGGATTGTGAGCTTCACTTGTTAAAAGATGATAGCATTAAGAATTTCCACGTTGACGATAAAAAGATAAGGGGATAGGGGATCCCCCTAGCGAAGAAACTAAGCAGTTACAAAGAATGTGGTTGGACTACCATTGATGAGTACGGATAGGGATGCTGAGGATATGCACTCTTTTAACCATTATATGAAGATGTGGGGAAAACTGAAAGCTTAAAACATTGTCTAAAGGAAGCCCTAGCTGAGACTATCAAAAGCTTTGTGGAAGTCAATCTTAATGTTGCAGTTGGAAGAATAATTCAGCCTGGAGTAGCCATTTAACAATTCTTGGATGATAAGAACATCATCACCAATATGCCAACCTTTCAAGTAAGCAACCTGACTATCATTGATCAAAGGAATGATAGCTTGTTTCAATCGGCTAGTAAGGATTTTAGAGATGATTTTGTCCAAAAAATTGGTACATACTATGGGTCTTAAATCTCCAAATGTGGAAGGGTTTGAGTTTTTGGGTATAAGGCAAAGGTATGTTCGATTTATCCCTTTAAAGAGTACTTCATTGGTAAAGAATTCCCAGACAGTAGGTTTTATGAAAGCTCCAGTGGTATCCCATGAGTTCTGAAAAAAAGTATCTGTTGAAACGATCAGGCCCTGGGGCTTTTTTACTATTCATTCCAAAAACAACTTGCTGGATTTCATTGCCATCAACATGTTTGGTTAAAAGGTCAATATCTTGAGGAGATATTGCTGCAAAGAAAGTGATTTTAAAGAAGGAAGTGAAATAATCAAGGTATTAGATGTACTAAGAAGAGTGCTGAAGTATCTCAGGGCCTCTTGCTATATATCATGGAGTGCATATAGTTGCAAGCTCATTGTAGAGGTGATGGAATGGATTTTATTCTAATTATGATGCGTAAGAATTGAATTGAAAAAGAAGTTGGTACACTGATCCCCATCAATGAGCCACTGAACTCGAGAGTGTTGTTGGAGTAGGAGTGATGATTATTGATTGCTTGCATATAATTCGAAAGGGAAATTTTCTCCAAATATAGTAATATTTGATTAGTAAGACATATGGCTAGTTGTAATTGAACTTCTTCAATAGTTGTTTTGGTGGATTAGATAGCTTGTATCATTATCTTGAGCTTATGTTTAATGAATTTCAGTTTTTGTACACAGCAATATTTCTTAGTACCTGTATATTGTTGGTGTGCCCCACGACTACAAGCTGTAGGGAAGCCAAGATTATAGACTAGATAATTATTGAACGAAAAAGGAAAATGGGTCACTTGTTTTTGAATCAATCTCTCAATAAAGATTGGGGGTGGTCAAAGAAGAGGGAATCCTTGATGTTTGCAAAGTTGTTGGGAAAAGTATGCAACCATATATCATTAACTAGGGCACGATCACGCTTTTTTTGATGTTCCAAGAAGATGTTTGCTTATTAGACCAAGTAAAAAAAAGTCCAATAGATCGTAAATCAGTCACTCTAAGCTCCTGAACACATTCATTGAGATTTGTTGAATAATTTTTGAGGTTACAATGACCCTTAGCTTCAGTAAGATAAAGAACTGAATTAAAATCCCCAATTATAACCTATGGTGTATTAATGCTTCCTCCAATGGTGCATAGGTTGTTCCATAGATATCTTATTTGAAAGGAAAAGTTGCTGGCATAGATGAAGGAAGCAATGATGGCAGTCTATTCCTATAGCAAATACAAATGCATATGTATAGCTTGCTCATTTAAATCCACCAGAGTGACCTTAAGCGCATCCTTTTGGTAGCAAATGATAACACATCCAAAAGCATGATGATGATGGTTAGAGAGCAGATCGTATTGAGGACCTAGTATCTGCAGTTTATTCAGGTTATCTCTCCTTATTTTGGTTTCAAGTAAAGCTACTATTAATGGTTTTTCCTGAAGGATGTAATCTGAAGGAGCCAAAAGTTTGGAGGGGCAATTTATTCCTCTCACATTCCAAGTAAGGATTGACATATTATATTGGGGAATTTATGGGACATTTTCCTTTGCCCCGCTTAGATTTTCTCCATGTCATGGGATGAAAAGTCTCATCCTGGACATTTGCTTGAGAGTCGATAGTAGGTGAACTATCAGTAGGAGCATTTAATGAGGTCAAGTGGGAGGGGTGGCAACTGGATTTTCAGATTTAGGGGTGTGAGTTTTAGTGATAGCCACAGGGAAGGGAGCAACAATATATGTCTCAATTAGGGGTACCTTTAAAGGTGGGACAAGACAATAAGCTAATGGTTTGTCCCCTTTTTGGGCAGAAATAAAACTACAAGTAGAGGAGTTTAGTATTGTATGAGAGTTATTAGAGGCAGTGGGATTAAGATCAGTCTTGCCAGAGGAGTGCTATCATGAAGTCTCATCAATTTTTGGTAACACCCAGTTTTAAAAACCTTCCCCGTGGGTTCCTAGATCTTGTTCAGAGATGTGTAAGGGGGCTTCCAATGGTAAGAGATAGCAACAGAATCTTCCCAGAGTTTGTTGTCTTCGCTTAACCTTAGGATAGGAATTTCAGTTAGGAGTTCCTTAGAAAGCTCGATAATGATACATATTTTGGCATGACCTATGTGCTTCTTCTTAAAGGTGTGTTCATCCATACATAAGGGTTTTCTGATGTAGCTAGCTAACGAGCTAACCCCTGAGTAGTCTAATACTTAAGTAGGACACTATGGAAGTTGATCCAAAGGGGTATATTTTAGACCTTGATTGAGTTAAATCGTAAGCTAGGTTGTCATATTTGCAAAAATATAGGTTGGTTGTCGAAATCCTAAGGGCCATCCTCTAAAACTTTGTTCACTTTAGAGGTAGTGGAGAAAATAAAAAGAATGAGATTATCCTCTGAAAGCAATATAGATTATCCTTTGAAAGCAATACATCGGTGAGTCCTCTTAGTTTCCCTAGTTTATTGGCCCAACATTAGATGAGAGGAAAAGCTAGCCAATGATCAAAGAAGAACCCCAAAATAGTTTTTTTTCCAGCTCCTAGCTCCTTTTTGAAGTGTTTTAAGATTTGGACAAACCACCATCTTCCTTTAATCTCCTAGGGAGGCCTGAAAGTAAGGGAAGATGTAAGTTGATCTTTGATAAATTACTTCCATGTTTTCTGGGTGAGAAGTGTCGTAAGAGATGGAGTGGAGGAGACATGTGCTGGGGAGGGATCAGAGGTGAGGGCTAAGGGTGGAAAGTCAGTAAGGTGAGGAGTGGTCATATCGCTGGAAAGGAAGAGAGCAGATTTGCAGGGTAAGGCATTGATAGGAACATTGGAAAGAAATAGTAAGTAGTTGTGGTAGGAAAGAAATATTGTAGAAAGAAATAACCAAAGAGCCCCTGGATAATCTAGAGATGGGGTAGGAAGAAGGGGAAAAAGAGTATGGTGGTTTGGATCAAGGAGTGTAGTGGTTGAGAATGCACCTAAAGAGAAGTAGGAGCCTCTCTCTCTAACCCAATTGTGATGTGCATGTGATGTGCAACTAATAGCTATAGTTTTAGTGTTATGAAATTGGGGCAATTTTGATCTCATACTCAATAAACTTTTTCGCCTTTGTTTCCTAAAAGTCAAGATAATTTCAATTTTTATAAAATGATTAACACATAAATCATAATAAATCGTGAATCTTAATTCGTATCTTATTTTGAAGTTTGATCCTATTTTATTTTATCCCTCGAACCATTTCTAAAGTTGATTCATCTCAACCACCGTAACTGCACAATTGTCTGGTCTCTAACAATATTCACAGGAAAACTTAAGAGAATTCTGTAACTATTACAGAGAGGTTAAATAAAGAGTACTAACTCCTTTAGAGCTTAAGCTTAAGCTTATCTATAATAAGCTTTGGACATTATAGTAATTTAATTAAAGTCTTGATCTAAAATTTGAAAATATGAGATATCATATCTCATTTGGGCATAATTAGAATTATTTGTAATTATAATTATAATTTAATTAAAATTAAATTATAATTATAATTTCAAATAATTCTAATTATGCCCAAATGAGATCTGATATCTCATATTTTCAAATTTTAGATCAAGACTAACTTGATTAAAATATCTTTTCTCTCTTCAACCCATTTTTTATTGTGACCCATTAGGTTTCCAAATATGTTGCCGATAAATATGAATTATAAATCTAAATCATATATATGATTACATAAATTAAACCCGTTTAATTTATCTTTAATTCTCTAGTTAACAATTTATATCCATATAACAAGATCGACGTTTAACAATACATCATAACCACTCAAATACTTAGAAATGTCAAAATGATTTTGATTAACCTTTTTATACATCACTTTTTTGTATAACTCAATCCTTTCATTATACAATGTTCCGATTAAATATAAAATATGAAATTAATGTCTACCTTATTTGAGTCCAATCATATTAGTTCTCCACCATTGGTAATTAATTTAATTAATGAAATTTGTAAGCAATTTTACATAATGTTATTTCACCTTGGCCAAGGATTTTCCAAATAAAAACTAATCAAGAACAACAGAACATTATCCCTAATTAATTTAAGGTGATGATCACTCAACTACCTCTATATAATTTATGCTACATCTGATGACTACTGACTTAGCTATCCTTGACTGTAATAGGTCATAAGTAGTATCAAGACATAGCAATCCATATACAAGATAACTTTGGAGATCTCAATTCAAAGAATCACTTATACAATCATCATAATGAGAATTTTTATAGACATACAAGAATAATCACCCATACATTTGTTTAAATATCTCCATATTTTAGCCTATGAAATCAACTACTTCCTTTATAAAAAAAACATAATGAGTGCTAGTCTTTTATATTCTATTAATGTCTAGTTTTAATATAACAATGAATATGAACAATTTAAGAATAATATATAAATACAATATGAATTTCATAATTATAATCTCAACATGATTTCATTTGCAATGTATATTTATCCCATGAAATTTATCATATATATCTAGGTATGTATAAGATAAAGAATATCTTTAAATAATTTTCACTGAACTATAACCAACTGATTAGTTGAGGGCATAAACCAACAATCTCTCACTTACATTAAGCCAATTGTTTAAGTACCTAATACCATATCACCATATGATGATCATACTACCACTAAGAAAGTGATTTAGGGAGAAAATTTTATAAGATTCTCTATCACTTGCTCAGATCTTACAACTTTCATCTTAAGTATCATTATAATTAAGAGAAATTGCCTAAATACATAATTGAATCTTTGATAAGACCTTAGCTCCGTTTGTATGCCCAAATACTCTAATGCGTTACAATACATCACTATTTTGAACAATGCAAAGAACTATGCCAAGTTCAACAAAGAACTTATTATCACTTCTACTAAATGAAAATGCATTATGACTTAATTAGTAACCATTGCTACATTGAAACCTTTCCAATTAAATCAATCATGATTTACTTTTAAAGTTAATATCCATATAATCTTGAACTTAAACATCAACTTATACATATTATAATGGATATCTTTAATACTTTATAAGTATCAAATATCTCAACTACTAAACATCTTTAGTACATTATCTATGTACTTGGACTTAGAATAGGTAAACAACTTCCAATATATCAATATATATCTAATTCCCAAAATTAAGTTGTCACCTTTTTATATCCAATATGAATTATTCTTAAACAATTATATTTCAACAATTAAAAATATGAATTGTTGTTCTCTATAAGTAATATTTCTTTATCTACTCTCAATGAAGAGGACAATTGTACTTCCCCAAACCTTCTTGTAGACTTAATAAATTCACAATCATCTCCAAAATAAACTATTTGAATTCATCATCAAATGAATATTTCAATGTCTCGTATCCTTTTAACTATACGTCAAATGTATCATTAAAGGCACTAGTTCTAATTGGATGCATTGTCATGAAATTTGAATTGTTCAAATTTCATCTTAATCCCACTACTAAGCTTAAAGAACCATTCTCTTATAATTTTACATTGAAACAAATAAGTTATTCAATGAGTTTGTAAGATTATATCCAACCTTTTGGATATCTCATAACCGTTTATTATCCAATTTAGTTCTAAACTTAGTGGGCTAATACATGCTTCAGCTAAGCATAACATCCTAAAATCATCAACTTTTTTAAAGTCTTACTATTTTATAACTAATATGAAAATTTTCCAATTGATTTAATTAGAACTACTAAAAGAAAGTTATATACTAGGTATAATTATAGAAGAAACAAATATTGTATCAAACAATATCTTATATTATTTATCCCTTCTTACACAAATTTATGTTTATATGAAATTTAGTTATGAAAGTGTTCATAAGAGAATCTCGTTCCCTATAGATAACTAAATATTTTAAAACTCATCACATCAAGCTCATTGAAGTGCTTCAACATTTTCAATTCTTAATTTCTTCTTAGATTTAAATAATTTGAATTTTTCAAAATTTTTAAATCTATATTTCATTTAATACATATGACTAATCACATAAAGTCAATAGTAATCTAATAAAATACAAGTATCATCCTTTTATAAATTGTTATCACATCTAACACCTCGCATGTATAAGATTTAACAATTTAATGCTATCATTATTCTTTCACCAAAGATTGATTTGATTATTTTTTAACTTAACAAGTTTCATATGATTCATAATCAAAAGGATACATATATCCTTGCGTGTAATTTTATGGTTCGCATCATGTTTATTTAACCATATGACATAAAAGGATAGTCTCAGTTATCCAACTTTATATTCTTACTACTTATGTTAAGCATAAGTCTCCTTTAATCGTTATACAAACTATTAATATAAACTTATATCAACTATTGTTACTCAACAATATATTTTTATCATGCTTTGAACATTATAGTAACGTTGAATTTGAATTTGGTGTTAAATACTCATCAAAAGCATGAATTAGAAATACATATAATCACTATATATTATACTACTTATAGGTAATAAAAGTCATGCAATCATTTTCGTCTTATGAAAACTTTTATCATACTATAGAAAAGCCTTTAATTGATGTCCATATTTATGCTTTTAGTAGGCTAAATTGAGCAGAATAATTCTATTGAGGTATTAACCTTTCGACTCTACTCTATGCGGCCTCTTGCATCTTGTTAT
The DNA here is from genome assembly GCA_025629805.1 of Erythroxylum baracoense. Taxonomy (NCBI): domain Eukaryota; kingdom Viridiplantae; phylum Streptophyta; class Magnoliopsida; order Malpighiales; family Erythroxylaceae; genus Erythroxylum; species Erythroxylum baracoense. The sequence continues at coordinate 21,684,135 of JAOTAY010000007.1, forward strand.
CATAATACTACATACATCTTACATATTTTTATCAAAGTTTACAAGACATTAGTCCACTCAAAAACCTTAACATTAAATTTTCAATAAGAATTATAGCAAAATTGCATAATGGGCATATAACTTTTCTATTTAATTTTGAGGACTCGTCTTAAACATAACATATCTCTAATAAACTTGGTTCACTAACTTAGTATCAACTATACTAAACAAGGTAAATTATACTTAGAACAGAATATAACTGTAAGGAAAGAAAATATTGCTTATACGTCATGACTACCAAATAAGATCAAACATTTAATTTTTTTCAAGAAAGATCAAACCTTTAATCGATTTGATTACTCCCATTATTTTATTCAAAATAATAGCCCTCAATACTAACCAAAAGCATTACTCTAATCCTCTTTTTGGTTTGTTATTCCATTCAAATTTAGTTGATCTTCATTTTGCTCAATAAATAAATTAAATGTAAATTAGGTAGATGACAATTTTATTAATCAGATCTCATATGACTCCTAAATTTGCTAAGTGATAACTCTAGCCAAAATATATCTTTTATGTTATTCCTAAACCTACCTCTAAATTCATGTAATCATAAGTTTTCTCATCCAAATCACACAAATTTAGTTAAGTAAGACCCACTGTTATAAGACTAAACATATTCAAGTTAAAGTAGTCTTGAGTTTACTTAACAAACCTAATAATAATCAAAACTCTGGTTTATTCTTACAACAATAGAAGGCCATAATTATGTTCTTAACGAGTACTTGATATTTTAACAAGGTTTTTAATTTTGTTCATCTCATCAAACAAAAAGTTACATATAAAATATCAAACATATAAAATTACAATTCAATATATACATATCAAACATATAAACATAGTAGGGAACTTGTGCAATCAAATTATATGCATAAAATATAAAGCTTCGTTTGATTTTAATTGTTGATTTTCATAGTCTAAGATAATATTCTTAACTCTTTGGAAAATTTAAATTAAGTCAAATTCATTGATTCCTCAATAAACTAAATTTTATTCCAAATAGAAACTTAATTTAATTTTAAAACAATTTTGAAATCTAAATGGAAACTATTTTCAATTATCTTGTCTTTTAATTGAAAATAATTTTCAATAAATTACTCTTCTTACTTATTATAATTTAGAAAAACTTATTTTTCAAAATTAATTGAAATAGTTTTCAATAAATTACTCTTATTACTTATTATAATTTAGAAAAACTTATTTTTCAAAATTCAACAGTAAATTATACTCTAATTAGAAAATTATTTTTACTTAACTAAAAAATATTTTCTAATATTAAAAAGAAACTACTTTCAAAATTAAATAAAACCTTTTATTTAATTAAGAAATTAATTTTTTTTATTTATTTAGAGATCGTTTTCTGAGTTTATTAGAAAATCTTTTCTTAATAAATTAGAAAACTATTTTTCAAAATTATTAAAAAGCTAAATTTTCTCAATTGACAAATGAAAGCATTTTTCAAAATTTAATCAAGAAAATATATTTTCTAATAAATCAAGAAACTTATTATTCATAAATAAAGAAACAATTTATAAATGAATATAATAATGATTCTCTAAAAAATAAAATCATAAAATTAATTTATCTCAATCAAATTGAAATAAATAAATTTAATTAAAAACACCTTTCTTAATTACTCAAGAAAACACTTTTTAATTTAAAATTTTCTAATTAATTAATTTCAACAAAATTGAAATAAATAATTTTATTTTAGAAACAACATTTCCAAAATTTAAATGAAGAACTAATATAATTATTTCAATATAATTAAATAACACTTTAAAAATAATTTTTGAAAAATTAGAGAACAATTTTTCAAACTTAGTAGATATTTAAACTAATTTAATTTTAATTAAAATAATTTTAATTAAAATTAAGGTTTAAAACACAAAACTAAAAGAAAAAAGGTTAGGACACTTGCGTGAAATTTTCCGTTAGGCGTGTGGACTGTACGTGCCTCAATCAACTCTAAATGTCGATTGGCACGTGTTATAAACGCATCACAGTGTCTCCCAATAGTCATTTGTCACGTTTGTGGGGCGAATGTACCAGAAACCCTATTATTTTGGTTACTCTATTTCTTCTGCACCGCCAGCTTCTTCTAAGTGGCTTCGGCCTCCTTCGGTGCTCTCCTTTCTTGGGATTCTAGCCTCCTGACCAGTGTTCGGAATACCGTTTCGTTCCGGCCGGTAAACGGAACGGTAATCTCGCCTTCGGTACCGGCCGTAAATACCGGTCAGTACCGGCATTTACCGGCCAGTACCGGCCGGTACGGCCGGTACCCAAAATACCGGCCAGATACCGGCCGGTATTGCAATTTCTAAAAGCTCGAGGACCAATTTGTAAAAATAAAAAACCTAACCCTAAAAATCACGACCATCTGCTGCCGTCTTCTATTTTTCTTCAATCTTCTCTGCTTCTTCATCCTCCCGCACGTCGCCTGCCGCCTGCCGCCTGCCGCCTGCCGGCTGCCGCCTGCTACCTGCCGCCTGTCCCTGCCGCCTGACTCTCCCCGCAACCGCAGACGCCGCCGCACCATCTCAGATCTGTCTCACACTCTCACTCTCAGATCTGTCTCACACCCGCACCATCTCACACCCGCACCATCTCTTCGTCTAGCTTTTCTCCCCTCACTCTCACTGTCTCACACTCTCACTCTCAGATCTATCTCACACCCGCACCATCTCACACCCGCACCATCTCACTTCACTCTCCCACCGCATCACCGCCCCACAACGTCAACGCACCACCACCGCGTCACCGCGTCACCACCGCACGTCCGCACTGTTGCTCGTCTTCTTCTTCTTCCTTCGACGTCGCCGCTACTGTTGTTCACCGCCACCGCACGTCCGCAACCGCAACTCCACCACCACCGTACTGTGTTTCACAGATTTTTAATTTTTTGTGTTTGAATTTTTTGCTGCTTAAATAAATTTCTTTTCTGAATTTGTGATGGGTTGGATGTTGGAGTTTGGATTTGTGAATGGGTTATGTGAATTGAGCTGAATTGAATGAGATTTGGTGGGTTGGTTAT
>JAOTAY010000007.1:21692564-21719598 GCA_025629805.1 Erythroxylum baracoense
GACGACTCCTTGTGCGCAGAAGTGTACAGGCTACGTAGGAACCTGAGGGGTCTTGGGGTTTCAGATTTACATCCTCTGGGTCTTGGGGTTTCAGATTTACATCCTCTAGAGTTCTTGAGGTGGGGTCTTAGAAGCTTAGGATTAGTCCGACTAAACTGGGATACCTAATGTAATAAAAAAGAAAAGAATTCATCATATATCATCCTTTGCCGCAACTTTATGGGTATTCTAGTCAATATTATAATGTCCTTAAATAATCCAAAAGATGTTGGGATATAGATATTCTGTTCCCAAATTTCTATACCACCCTGTGCTCAAGCAATCTTAGTTATTCATTACAATAAATTGGATGGGTAGGATTTTTTAGGCACATAGGGCACAACATTAAGGAGCAGACGATCTCCTTTCAAAAAAGCCTGAACAATACGTATCCAAAGTACTACTAGGTAAGGCTAACAATGAATCTCCACCACAAAAAAAAAAAAAAACTTTGGTTATGAAAACGCACACCAAAAAGCCATTTTGGAGACCTTGCTTGGAGGGGGGAAATGAATCAAAAGGATTAACAGAAACCCTAACCCTAAAACCTGGCCATAACCAAAACGCAGAGGGGCAAAAACAAACTTCAAGTTTTAGAATCATATCACTTAATTTTGAGTTTTAGTTTATATTAGTAGATGTAATCATAAATTTATCCGGAAGGCAATTGGAAGATTAGTTACTACGGACAAAATTTGGAAGTCCTGTTACTAACTATTACACCTATGTATCTTGATATTAATAATAATACTTGGTTACCAGAGGAACCCCAAAGTTCTCCAGCAAAGGTGCAAATTGCAATACAAACTACAAAGGCAAAATGAAATGATGACTTGAATGAGATGGGACCGGCCCTGATAACCTTTCCTTTCTAAGTCTCTAAAAATTTTGACTTGATATTGGATCCCACCTCGGCCACCATCGTCTTTACGGATTGAATGATAAAAAAGGGCACCTCACGTGGAGTCTGAACCAAAGGGGTTGTCCATCTCCAATCACAATTAAAAGGAAGGACCTAGCTCCAGATTCACAAAATTTTCTATACATACATATATATATATATATATAGATTTTTCTCTTACTTTTCATAAAAAGAAAATTCAACTTATTAATGGTTTTTGAAATAATTAAGTTGGAATAATTTAAAAATATCAAAACAATTTCTTATGATAAAATTAAAAAATAAAAGATAATGCTTTTGAAAGGTTGGCCCAGTCATAATTATCTTTTGTTGCTTAAAGCTTGGCCTTACCCTCCTACCTCTCTTAACATCAATTCTGATTTCTGAATGAGAACTCCAGGGCACAACCCAAAAGAGGAAAACAAAAGAAGGAAAAAAGGTGTCTCTCTTAATAGGGAGGGACTAGGGAGAGTCATCATCTAGTCTCTGGCTACCCGAAAGGAGACCCACAAAAAGAGATTAAACTAAAGCCTACTCCTTTGCTCACTGAAGAAAAACAAAACAAAACAAAAACAGTCAATAGAGAAACCACTTATTTCCATGCTATCATGGAAGGAAGTGACGATCGTCAGCTCCACCACCACCACAACCACCGCCGCCCAAACTTCCCATTTCAATTGCTTGAAAAGAAAGAAGATGACCCTTGTTCTTCTTCCTCTCCTTACTCTTCTCTCCCTATCCAACCTAATACCAACAGCGACGACGGTAACAATACTAACATCACCAGCCGCTCCACTTCTGGTCTCCAAATTGCAGCACCAGAACCATCCAAGAAACCTCCGCCTAAACGAACATCAACCAAAGACCGACACACCAAAGTTGAAGGACGTGGTCGCAGAATTCGTATGCCAGCTCTCTGCGCTGCTAGGGTTTTTCAGCTTACAAGAGAACTTGGCCACAAATCCGATGGCGAAACCATCGAGTGGCTACTTCAGCAAGCAGAACCAGCAGTGATCGCAGCCACTGGCACGGGTACAATCCCAGCAAATTTTACTTCTCTCAACATTTCTCTTCGCAGTTCAGGTTCAAGCATGTCGGTCCCTTCTCAGCTAAGATCGGCTGCCTTTAATCCACACTTTTCGATGCAACAACGTAGGACTTTGTTCCCTGGTCTAGACACAACGCCCCCACCAACATTCCTAAATTTTGGGACTAATAATCTGAATGCAGTCCTCCAAGCGAAGCAAGAACTGCGAGACAGCTCTTCACTGGAGTTGTCAACAGAAACAGAAGAAAGCTTGAGCAGGAAGAGAAGGCCAGAACAGGATTTATCATCGCAACAACATCAGATGGGGAGTTACTTGCTACAGTCGAGCACTGGGGCGATTCCAGCGAGTCACAGTCAAATTCCGACGAATTTTTGGATGGTCGCTAACTCAAATAATCAAGTAATGAGCGGAGACTCTGTGTGGACATTTCCGTCAGTTAATACAAACAACGCCGCTTTGTACAGGGGCTCCATGTCTAGCGGATTACATTACATGAATTTTCCTGCTCCTGTTGCTTTATTGCCAAGCCAACAACAACTGGGGTCTAATAGTGTTAGTAGTGGTGGTGGTGGTAACAGTGGAATGAGCGAAGGGCATTTTAACATACTTGCTGGACTTAACCCTCATCGGCCTGCCGGTGTATCGGAGTCCCAGGCAAGTGGGTCCCGTTCACATCACGGTTGTGGCGGCGGCGGCGATGATCGACATGATGCGGCAAGTCATCAATCATAGAGCAGCATCATCATCATCGTCATCGTGGGGTTTTCTCCAACTGTGTGGTTTGATTACTTGATGCATGTGTAACACACGTGAGGTTTGATTGTTCTTGATGAACTGGGCTTTTGTTTTCTTTTTTCTCTTATTTTTTTCGATTTATTCCCAAATTTTTGTGTGTGATAAATTATAAGGTTTTGAGGGAGGGAAGAACAACAAAAAGAGTTTCATTATTTTTAACACTGGGGAATTGGCTGATTCTGATCATGAAAAATGCCTTATCTCAACTTGGGGATTCTACTTCTCTTTTTCCTCTCTCTTTCTAAGCTTTTGATTGCTAGTACACCAATGTCCCATCATCATGGTTTGTGCAATTCTTTTATGGACAAAGCTGCTATGGCCTGTAATTTTATACCTTTAATCTTGTTGGTGAAAATGACTCTTTCTTATCCTCCTAGATATAAAAAAATAATAATAAATGAAGAGATTCCCTCCCTCTTCAGTCTCCATATATATTATTGGTGGGTATAGCATATGGTAAGTCTTCTAGTCCTAAGTAAGCGGCAATTCATTTCTCCTCTTTCACTCCTTTACCTTTTTTATTGGGCACAACCGGTAAAAGAGGCTACAAAGTTTGCGTAGTGAAAAGGGAAGAGATAAAACAGTTTTGACTGGAACTGTTATACGTTCGGACTTAAACAAGAAAGCGAAGAAAAGGAGCTGCTTGCTTTTTCAATTCTAAAAATCTCGGCCATGATTTAAGAAATTTTAGTCCGTCAATGATTTTAGAAATTTTCCTGAGAGGAGGGGTTAATAGGACTGTGGGACCCATACCTTATCAGTTCCAGGTGTTGGCTCAGGTGGTGGGACCAAGATGCTGGTCATCGTCCAAACCAATGTACAGTGTCACTGACGTACACGTAGATCATTCCTCTCTTGCTTTTCCTTTTCTTAAATATGTCAATTAGTTATTAGAACACTTGATTTGATTTATATTCAATGCATCTTTTATTATAATATTTTATCAAATAATCTCATCCATTTTTAATTTAATATATAAAAAATTTATATATGTATAAATTGTTTAATACCCGCTGGCACCAGGGAGATTGGTGGTGGGTGTTAATGAGCCTACCTAGAGAGATTGGCCCCACTGATTCTTATTAGCTTGAATTTGGACCGTTGCATTTTCAACCAGTATTTGATTGGCACATTCAATGATTGGGCCTTAAGAGAGCCTTTGCACCACTCCCCGCCAACAAATCCTTCCAATCTCTTCCTGTTCGTTGGTTTCAATTACGTTTTGGTTCGCGAGTCGAGAGGTATATTCCACGTCTAATATATCAATTTTCTAAAACTAAATACTATTAACAGCGTCGGATTAATTAATCCCTTGTGTACATAGTATAAACTACATATTTAAATGCTTATTTTTCTACTCGAAAGAATCCAAAACGCTGCTTGTACTACCACCAAACGACCTCCTGCTTGAAAAGTAAAATTAGATTGTACAAGACCATATACATACTCTCTTTAAGATGTGCAAAACCATCTTCTAGAAACCATTCATCCAGGTTTTTGCTATAGTTTTAGGCCATATTTATTTTTATTTCGGTTGTTCAAATTGATTTATACCTTTTATTTCTGTATTTATGATATGATGTTGTGCATAATTGACGTTCTAAACTAAATTAAATTGGGGTTTGTTTATTGGAGTTCATCAATACGGAAAATATGAGATTGATGAAATGGAATTGTTCCTGCCTCTCCCATGTAATGCGAGTAATATTTTATATCTATTCTTAGAAACGATGCATGTTTAAGGCACATTCACTTGTCACGGTGAATTTTCTAGACCTTGCCTTTGCTACGTCAAAATGGCAGCCCATGTCTACTGTTTGCCATTTAGCAGATGGTTGAATTATAAGCTTACTGAATGTTAGGACCCATGATAGTTAAAGTGAGAGCTAGTTATAGCATCAATTTTGTAGGGAAACAATAACACAACTCTTCAAAAGATCAACTAAATATAACGACAAAGGAAAACTCTTCAATTTCCACCAGCAAAACAATATAAGAATAAGAAACTTAATGATGAAACAAAAGCCAATATTTATGTGAAAATTTAGTGTAGAGGTAAAAACTACAAGACAAACTGACAAGCAAATATACTAAATTCAGTAACGATTTACAAAAAAAAGTTGATCTCTCACCGTCCAACAACAAGTTGTTTCACAAATTTTTAGAATTGAAATCAAAGTTGATGTCATTATTAACAATCACTTAAATCAATCCCAAAACTAATTAAACACTATTTGCCCTTTCTCTATTTTTCCTCACTTTTGCATGTTATGACCTTATTCTCTACAAAAACCTACATCTTTTTTTTTCTTTTATATTACGAAATAAGTTTTTCTGGACCGTATATATAATCACTTACACGATCGCGTAACCGTATATAATCACTTACACGATCGCGTAAGTGATCGTGCATCTTCAGCGTTGCCTCATTCACAATTGTGTACGGTTCCAAAGGGTTACACCATCTCCAAGCATGCCTGTGTATCTTCACATAGGCGTGTATACAATTATATATGTCTTCGATCTTCATACATTCCTCCACATGGTGGAGTGATTTGGTAGATTGAGAGATTGCTTAATTTTTTTCATTTAATTTGGTCAGGGACAATTAATTACACCTTGAGAGAGGGTAGTTAATACATCTGGACCTCTTAAGTGAGATACAATTCAATTAGTAAAATAAGAGGGAGACAAGATAGGGAAAAAGTGATCTTTAGTTATTAAAATCTTGAATTTCAAATTTCTACATTTTGGTGTTATCAATTGTTCATTTTTAGTCATTTAATTTTAATTTAATTTTCCAGTTTATTTCCACAAAACAATTTTGGGTCTTAAATAAAGATTGATCTGAATTAAGTGGTGCTTAAGCACAATCTTTATGGGATCGTTATCCGCTTTTTAACTACAAGTCATGACCTATATACTTACAGTTTTTTGAGCATAAAACTAATACACTGTTTTGCGATGAACACTTGCCAACGGACATTTTCTATTTTTTCGCTATATTTAGCGAGGGTAACTTTTGTGCTGTCGGTAAATTTAGTGACAGATTTTATATGTCCATCGATAAATTTAACGATGATGAAAGTTCTGGAAATTTGTCAAAAATGTAACGATGGTAAGTTGTGTTCTGTCGATAAATTTACCAACGAATTTTTCTTATTTTGTTAGTAAATTTACTACTAAATTTATCGACGAATATTATTATTCCATCGGTAAATGAACCGATAATGTTTTTTAATTTTTTCCTACATTTAATTTTGATTCATAATCTTATGATTGATAATTAATTTCTACAACCATCTGTTGATAATATTTTGATTTTTTTACATTTAATTTGTCTAAACAGTAAGTTGATTGATAATATAAAGTAAAAATCATTTTAATTATTAATAAAAATTATTATCTACAACAATAAGTATCTAATTCATACAAAGACTTGAGAGTAGCTACAACTAAGCTACGCAGTTGGTAAATGTGGATGCTTTGACTGCTGCGATGAGGTGTTGCCACTCCCCTTCAACTCATCCATCTCATTACAGAGTTGGGTTATATATTCCATCGACTATTGCAACTGAGTTTCTAGTCTCTTTACTGTGCTCTCAAACTGAATGACCCTCTCATTGGATGTAGACACCTATTAGATGCAACTATACTAGATGTGGAGGATTGCGAATAGCATGTGTTCTCAAATGAACCTAAGCCGAAGATACTTCCACGACGATTCCTACTACCCACTGCATCAAGATATGTATGATTCTCATCAACAGTTTCATAGTGCTTTGACTGTCGTTGAATGATTTCTTGTATTTGGTCATATCAGGAGGCAATGTTTATATTCATCAGTGATAATTATTAAGAGTTAATATTAAAGCATAAATTTCACATACATTAAATTCTCTACATCGAGTGTTGATGAAGGTCACATCATTATGCTTCTTAGTGTAAGTGTTCAAAAAGAGCTGACAGAGTGTAGGCTTCCTGCCCATAGACTTTTTCTACATCAAAATAAATTGTTATAAGTGAACTACAATTTACAAAACTTTCGAGAGAATTTCCTCTATTTTTATGATATTTACCCCTTGTTGAACAAAGAAAGTAACTCAACAACACAACTATATATGAAACCAGACATTTATAATATTATCATCATTCTCCATAATACATATATATTTTGATTCCAAAATTCACACGTCAAATTAAATTGAATTCAAATTTCATACATCAAAGTAAAAAAGTCAGAATATAAGTGTAAAGTGTATATACTTACAAGTTTTTCTGCATACTCCTGGTGGGTAATAGATCCTCCAGTGTGTACGGAAAGACTCTCTCCCTTCAATCCTCCATGTCTATTTGTAAAATTACGCTCTGAAATGGATATTGCCTTAGGTGATGTCCAATACTGTTGCCAGCAACTCCATATTTCTTCAGATATATAAGGAGGTCGTACACTAGTCTTGTGTATCGCACCAAGAAAGTCTCTATAACGTGTACGAGTTAGCCTCTCCCATACTTTATAAATAACCGCGTCAAATTTGAAATCCCAAAAAAATTCTTTCTAAAAAAAAGGAAAACATACCATAAATACTTATAACCTACAATTTTTATCTAATTAATGTTTAAAATTAATTAGATAAAAATACAAAAGAATATATTTTTGTACCTCAAACTCCTGTTATTAAAAATCCTGTGTATGGCCTGAGAGATATCCTTCCACATATAACCCTTAAGATCAATCTTCTCTTTGAACTGGGATGTCATGTTTCTTGAGTACGTTCCATACGAAACCAATCTACTATAAGCAATTTTAGATCATTTTCAAATTAAAACCTATAACTTTATTATAAACCTATGGTGTTTCATGTATTTTCACTCACAGATTGTTGACAATTATGATGTAAGTTCTTCCATCAACTCCTTTAGCTCTAGGCTGGAGGTCACCTTCTTCATCCGCAATGATTACCCCTGATATCTTTGTTGGTATAGGGGTGGTGGATGAAGGAGAAAAGGTGGATGGTGTAGTATCAGGTAGATAAGGTGACTATACACGGATTGTAGGTCGAGAAAGTGATGCCTCATCTGGATGTGCAGTAGGTGGATGTACAGATTCTAAAGCATTTACAGAAGAAGATGCTTCACTTAGACCTACATCGGCTGATGGAAATCATGGTAACCTGATATTTGGTCGAATTATATCTTGTTTTCTCTTTGGTGACATATTTTTAGCTTGAAATTCATATATAATTGAACATTCCAGTAATATAACAATATGTATTCAATATATAACAATATATTGTTGATGTAATAATAGATTATTTCATATCATATTCAATTACAAACATAAATTAATTGCTATCATGATCACTTAATTGTAAATTAAACTCAGGATCGTACAAAGGTTCATTCTCGTCATATGAAACACATACATTTACTTCATAAACATCTTCCTGAAATGTTTCACTTTCAATTCTCTTATTTTCTCCTTTTCTATGTAATTCAAAAACAATTCTAGGTTTAACTTTGCAAATGGACAACTAATCTGACTCCTTTCGTCGTAAGCTGGAAAAAGGGACATAATACATTTGGATCACTTGCATCGCCAACACAAAAGGTTTAAATTGTCTAAATCTTTTTCGTTGGTTGATTTTAACTAGATTATATTGACTGTGCACTAGTGTACCATCATTAGGAGTTGGATCAAACCAGTCATACTTAAATATTACACTTTGTTTTATTGGCAATGCAAGGTACTTAATTTCAAGCATCTCAGTAATTTTACCATAGTGATCCATCAATTCTCCCTGTATACAAACCCCACCATTTACCATTCTTATGCTATGACCATGATATTCTGTATGAAATTTATATCCATCAACGAAATATGAAATTTGTATCCACAAAATTTAACAGTTCTCAAAGGTCCTTTCGTAAGATCACATATAAGCTTGTTTTCTATTAGATTTCCCAAGGCCTACACAAAACACAATTTATCATATTAAATAGTATAATGTCATCTAATCACTTTGATTTGATAATTCAATCATTTCAATTATTAGAAGTGAAACTTACATATTTCTCAAACCATCGAGGAAAGTGTCTTTCAACTTCTTTATTGATATCATCCTATATTGTTTCAGGCATTTGCTTAAGTAACCATTGCTCATATAATCTAAAAGCATTATTATGTATTTTAGTTGTGAACAATAGTAACTTTGGAAACTCAAATGATCTATTTCAAAATCAACTTAAACTTACTGCACAAAAGGTTGAACATCTTAATAATTCAATAAAATTTAACCATGGGCAACCTTTATTTCTTTTTCTATTAAAATTCTTCTTGTTGAACATCCATATGTTCATCCTAGATATGTGAAAATGGATAAGTTACCATCGACATCACCCGTTTCTCCCCCATCGTCATTACGAGGAACTTTCTGCAAGTGCGGCTGAAAATAATGTGAATAAAATGTTCTTGCTTCCTCCGCTAAATAAGCATTACATATCAAACCTTCAACTTTAGCCTTTTTTTTGACGTTTTTCTTCAAGTGATACAAATACCTACATTACAAATAGGGTTATTACAATTCTATGATTAAAATATACTATAACTTTTATTTAAATATTAACTATAATTAACTCTTAAATGGATACATCCATTGATATTGAACCGAAACAGCAAGTTTAGCCTCGTGTGCTAAATGTACAGGTAGATGCTCCATACAGTCAAAGAAGCTTGGAGGAAAAATCTCTTCTAATTTGCACAAGATAACTGGAATTTCCCTTTTAAGTTTTTCCATTTCAGCCATCTTATTTCAGATGATGTTAAGCTTTTAGAAAACAAACTTAATTCTGTTATAGCTTCCCAAAACTTATTTAGTAGCAACTCCTGAAATATAATTGGAATTAACCTTTCCATAAACACATGATAATTATGACTTTTTATCCCAAATAATTTATATTTCCTTATGTTCATACATCTTGTCAAGTTTGAAACATAACCATTGGGAAACTTTAGACTTTTTAACCAATCACAAAAAATTTCCATTTGTTTTTTGTCCAAAGTAACATGCTTTTGGATATTTACCAGTGCGAAGATCTTTATCTAACTCATTCCTTCTACAAAAAAAGTTTCAAATCAGCTCGTGATTTTGTATTGTCCTTTGTCCTCCCGTCAATGTTTATTATGATGTTGAACAAATTGTCAAATATATTATTTTAATATACATCAAATCTAGGTTATGACGTATCAAATTACTTTTCCAATATGGCGAATCCTAAAAAATACTTTATTTTCTCCAATCGAAGTTTTTACTAATGCTTTTGTTATCTTCTTCAGCTTCAAGTTATGTAACTTTCAGAAACCTTAATTCGCCAATCTCCTGCAATATCTCTTCACCAGCTTTGTGAGGGGAGGAGGTATTTATGCTATCCTATTCTTAATGAACTTTTGTTTGTTGTGTCCAAATGGATGGTCTGAAGGAAGAAATTTCTTGTGGTTGTCAAACCAAGATGTTTTGGCCCTGCTAGGAAGATAAAACACTTCAGAATCACTGCTACAGTAAAGACAATTCAATTTCCCTATTGTGCTCCATCCAGACAACATAGCATATGCAGGGAAATCACTAATAGTTCACATCAAAGTTGCTCTCAACAAAAAATTTTGTTTAAGAGATACATCATATGTCTCCACACCAAATTCCCAAAGATGATACAATTTAGAGACTGATGGTTGTAAGAAAACATCAATTTTATGCTTTGGATTCATAGGCCCTAGCATAATCACCGTCAAGAATATATATGTGGAGTAATTATGATTGACCATGATGAATATTGTTGGCCAGATTGACCAAAAGGTTGGAATTCGTCTGTCGATAGTCTCAACCTAACATTTCGACTTTCAACTGTAAACTCAAAATAGGTGTTATTAAAATGTTTTCATGTGAGTGCATCCAATGGATGACTCATTATTCCATCTTCCTGTTGATGTTCATTATGCCACCTTATGTGAGATGTAGTAACATTAGAGGAATATAGTCTTTGAAGTCTTGGAGTTAGTGAGAAATAATACATCCACTTCGAGGGTACTAATTTATGTTTCATAGAATGCTTTTAGTGAGAAATAATACATCCACTTCGAGGGTACTAATTTCTGTTTCATAGAATGCTTTCTAGGTTTAAACCTAGATTGACCATAAAATTTGCACTATTCTAATTCCACATCATCTCCCCAAACCAACATACATCCAAAATTTCAACAATCAATTTTTTCAATTGGCAAGCCAAGACCCCTAATAAGTTTCTTCATATTGTAAAAATTATCAACCATTGTATGATCAGAAGCAATGATTCATTATATGAAGCAAAAATTTAGTCCAAACTTTGATCAGAAATATGCCTTTAAGACTTTATGTTCAATATTTGAGCAATTGAAGATAATTGAGCCATTGTCTCACAATTTGACTATAATTCTTAGTCAACTAATTTTAGCAAGTAAAAAAACTTTTTTGCATGTGGATTTGGTTCTTCTTCAAGATTTTCTATATTTGCTTAAAAGGTATAATCGATTGCGTTATAAACCATTTGGGTATAAGGATTTTTCAGTTGCAACACACATTATTTGTTATAAATCCAGTTCCCTTTCAAACCTATCCACATTTATTGATGAGTTTACTTCATTAACCCTTTAGATGCTACAAATTAATGGCTCTCCATGTCGTGTCTACTCAAAATAATTTGAAATAAACCATTTTCTCAATAAATGGAGATTCACTTCATCAATAGGAAAAAAAAATATGTTTGCACTTTTTATATGGATGTCTGATCTTTGGACCATCTATATATGCAAGTTGAGAACATGTATAGTGAATAAAAGCTTAAACTCCCTAAACAAACTTAGGATTAATGAAACCATCTGGTGTTAATTGTCTACACATCCTAAATCTATCAACATTACTCATTTATACAAAACTGTTATTTAAAAAAGTGATTTCATAGTTAGTATCCCTCATTTCCCCTAAGTTTACAAAATATGTAATCTTTACTTTACAGAACATCCCCTAAGTTTTTACAGGTCTGACCATTTCTCTCCCAATTTGAAACCAACCTATCCTACTATATGAGTTCACAATTACACAAAATGAACATATATGAGTATTAGTCAAATAAAACAATAGGCCAACCAAGCATTATGATACGTAACATTATTTATACCTGTGAATTGAGAAAGCAAGTTCTCACTGTGACTCCTAGGCCCATGAAATTTTTCACCGATAAGCCTCATAAGAGTTGCGTCACTAGTTTCTAACATATATACCATCCTAGGGGTTTGTTTGCCTTAAATCATCCGTAATTATACAAACTCATTAAATATGCAGAAATACTTATGTAATTCATACATCTAGCTATCAATCATTCTAACAATATTCCAAAACAATAATATACAAAACCAAGATAACTATATTTGAATTAATCACCAACAAGTTGAATTCCAAAATTTGATTTTAAACAAGCACTATGGTACGTGGCATTGTTACACATATGAGTCGAGAAACCAAGTTCTCACTGTGACTCCTAAGCTCATGGAATTTTTCACCAATAAGCTTCAAAGGAGCTGCATCTTAAGTTTCCAGCCTATATACGATCCTAGGGGTTTGTCATGCAAAGAATTGTCATGTCAATTACGTCGATTTCTTATGTTAATACTAAGTTTGAATTAATTACCTACAAGTTCAACTCTTTATGTTTCAATTTAAACAATGCCCACACATAAACATGTAATCTATTAAACCCTAGCCTAAAATCTCATCAATTATTATTATAGGTAAAATTGCAAAGAACAACACAAAATCTATTACATTGTAGACATTAATTAGTTGAATGACTTACCTTGATAAATAGACAATCGCAAACTATAAAGAAGATAAATGATGTTGGACAATTATCGACATTCCTCAACATAGAACACAACTTGCAAGAAGTATAATATTAATCCTTGTTAAAGAGTGTATTATGTCATTTTGATAGCATATTTTGTTGAACTCTGAAATATAGTTCAACATTAATCCCTGTTAATGACTATTATCAAGTAAATTGACATAACTTGACGCATTTTATGTTTCAACAAAATTAGTGACATGTGGATTTTTTTTTAGTTTTATTGCAGTATAATTGGCCTTATCTTGGTTTTTACACTTGACATCTTTGTTCAAAATGATTTGTACTATATTCAATTGGTTCAGTGGAATATGGATCTTCATATTATAAATTAAAATTAAAATAGAAAAAGATCTTTGGGATTTCTTTGTTTTTCTCTTTTTGGCCCCTTGATGAAATAAATTATAATTAGATAAAGTATTTTATTAGGTTTCTCACATTTTAACACTATGTTAATTATTTACCTTTGTGTTGTGTCCTTAAATTTACGGTGGCATGTTATAGTAGGAGGTTTATAATTTCTTGGGCCTCTTATTAATGCTACTATAAGTTAATGTTTTGGTTAATGTTTATAATGAATTAGATGAAAATATTGTCAAGACTTGATAGGTCACATTGTGTCAATTCTCTTTGTTTTTGGTTATTTGGCTTGATGTTTCTTAGTATAAAAGTTTATGAGGTTCTTCTTCAAATTCCAAACTCTAGCAAACTCACTTCTTTAATTTTTGTCTAATTTTAAAATATTTTTTAATTATAAAAAGTTTTAGGTCAATTTTCTATTCATCGTTTTAAGTACATTAAAAAGATCTTAAAACATAAATATCAAATTTCTCTAGTCTTCAAATTATTAGCTAATCTTAATTATCTTAAAACATAAAGGTCACATTTCTCTAGTCTTCAAATTATTAGTTGATCATAAATTATTATATCTAAAACAACATAGTTTTACAAATCCTTCCCGAATCTTTTCTTCCTCAAATCAATCCCCTTAATTCACTATATTTGTTTCAAAACCTAAATAACAATTGCAGAATCTTTAACACCTTTCATCGACCATTTCAACTCTAAATAACATTTCATCAAACATTTTGTAGGCAACCTAAATTCATCTTTAAATAACGAAAAAACCATTGTATTTTTCTATCATTTACCAAGATAAACATGTTCAAACACATTTAGTTTTTTTTAAAAGGACATGAATAGTAAACGTAAATTTTGAAAGCACTTCCAAAATGTCAAATGGATGTACCAATTTTATCAAATGTATAGATTAACAAATGCCCGTTTAACAAAAGAGGAAGTACTTTGGAAACTGATACATGATACAAACCTTATTGAAGAAATCATATAAGCTTATTGAGCTGAAGGGGTCCAACAAAGCCAATGCAATCATTAAATACCTGTACAAAACAATTGAAATCAGAACATTCCAGGCAAAATTAAATATGTCAAAAGAAAAATAATCATGGAAGTGAGTAAAGATGAATACAAACAACTAAGCATGGAAGTGAGGAAAGTGATAGTACTCAAAACTTGGTAACTTAAATGAAACAGAACTCTTACTCAAGCAATGAAGATTCTGAGTTAAGTCAAATCTAGTATTTCATTTCTGGTTAACTACGACATTGTAAAGAAATTAAGTACAACAACGATTGATCTAAGTATCTCATAAGATATAAATGAACTTGTAGTCTAGAAATCAATTTGGTCAAAATTACAAGACATAAAGATAAAGGTGTCTTAGGAAAGATAAGGTATTACAAGAGATTTATTTAGAATTTTTCAATAATTATTGCATAATTAACTAGGCTTAACTATAAAAATTGTCAAATTTAATTAGAGTGATTGATATGAAGAACACTTTTAGAGGTAGAAATAAAGCCTTATCATTGTGACAATTTTATCCCTTTCTTCTAAAGATGAGTATTTTGTACAATATTTTGATGCTTCTTGAGTTGGTTTAAGGTACATTTTGATGCAAAATGATAAAAATTACCTATGTATCAAGGTAGCTTAAGCAATAGAAAGTAAACTATCTTACTCATAACCTTGAGATAACAATCATGAGCAAGATGTCAAATCAATCTTTAGAAACTTTATTTGTGAAATGTGAAGTATTACATGATTCTAAAGCAATATATTACAATTTATTGGTAAGGTGCATCTAAGTATCAAAATAAGATTTGACAATATTATCTCTATAAAGTTACCTCTAAAGTATATATTGATTATAAGAGTTTTTAAATATATTCTATTTAGAATTAGTTGGCTAATTATCCAAATCAATATCAATGGGCAGTAAAGAAAGCATAATGCATTATGACTCTACTTTAAGAATATCATAACCCTATATAGAAAATGTTAACACCTTAAATAAGGTATATTACCACTCTTTAGAAAAGTACCAATACTACAACAAAGTTAACATCATTTATATTAAAAAAAATACCACCACCATATAAAAAAATACTACCACATTGTATAAAAAAGTATCATTATTTAATTTTTCAAATACTATGTGTTTAGATTGAAAATACCATTACCCTATTTAAAAAACACCAATCCACTTAACAAAAGATACTACTACTCCTTACAAAATATAAGACTAGCTTTCACAAAGAAAATTTTTAGTTAGACTTATAATAAAATTAGTATATTACTTAAGAACATATATAGATTTTAACATAGTTACTAATTGGATTATGTTCATATGTTTTATACATATAAGAAAAATATAGGCAAGTACTAAATCATGTTTGTAGATTGTTTTCTTAATGAACTTGGTTTAGTGCATGCCTATGTACCAAACTATGTTCATGAAATATTTTCTTAGGGAACATTGATAAAAAAAACCTATTTGTTAAACTATGTTCATGAATGATTTTCTTAAGGACACAATTTAGTACATGTGTTTCAAAATTGTGTTAAAGGAATTTCCTAAAGAATCCGTATTGGTATATGATCCTATGCTTAACCATATTAATGAATGATTTTCTCAAGGAACATTGTTTAGCACACATCTATATGATCAACCATGTTAACAATAACTTAATATGAAAAATTAAAAAATAATTTGTGACATGCCTATGTTGTTAAAATCTACTAATTTATTTCGAATCCCTTGCATGTTCTGATTCTAAATCTATTTCTACCAAAACTAAAGCACTAATTGAGGACATACTCATCCCATTTAAACAAAAATTTTAAAGTTAAAATGAATTAATGAAAATAAGGAGGGAAATGTACAAGCTGAAGTTCAAGGAACTAACTACAAGACAAGCAACAAGCTTGATAATGCTACACATAACATCAGTATTACAACCATTCATTCCTAATTAATTACGTGTAAAAACTAATTGCTAATAAACAAATCAACAACTTAAGCTTCGAATCACAAGAATAAATGTTTAATAAAATTATATCAATTTCATTCAGCATTTAACATTCAGGATAGTCTTAGGATTCATCTTTTATTCTCTAAGAGTTAGCAATTTTAGGATGACAACTACTTGCTTCCTATCTAAGAAACAATTTCTCTCTATCTATTGTATACACTCCTCTAGGATCTACTACTTGGGTTTATTCACTCGCCTAAAGCACATACGGTTCCTCTCCTTCCATATCTTATAGATGCATAAACTGAAACTAATAACATAAATAATTAAGTTACTTTAAATTACAGTGATCAACTTATAACTAGTTTACGAAACCTTCATAATTCATGACAAATCTTTTCCAAAGGAATAAATCTTGGATAGTTTTCCAATTTTTTGTGGTGAAGTTACAAGCAAAGAAAATATGGATTAAACCAGTACCTCAACTGATGATTAAACTTGCACCTCAACCCAATAAAAAACAAAAATTGATGATTACTAGTAGTACAAAAAACCCAGAAAAAAACAAAACCCATTAACATCGTTAAAAAAATAAAGATGGACCACTTACCTCAATCGATGATTAAACAAAGATGACGACAATGGCGCGTGATGGAAGAAGATGGATGCAGAGAAGGGCAGACAGCGAGGAAACCAAAGCACACATGATGGACAATGGAGAACCACGGACGGCAATGACAACAGAGAAGAAAATCAAGAAAAGAGAGAGGAGAAAATGAGGATGGACTGAGGGGGGGTTCGTAGGTAGGTTTAATGTTTAACAAAAACAACATCATTTTCGTTTTTTTTTAAACGTTGAAGATGAAGCTAACGATGGCATTTAGGTTTTAATTTTAGCGACATAATTGTTATTTCATCGATAAATCATTGACAAAATCCAATCCCATTGGTACACCCCGACACTTATTTATGTCGCCAAGCATTCCCGCCTAATTTACCGACGGATATCACTCTTCTGTCGCTATATTCCGTCGAAAAAATTGTTGGAATAATTTTCCTCCACTTTTATGGACAGATAATTTTTCGTTGTAAAATGAAATTTTTTTGACAATTTTACAGACAGAAATTGATTTTATGTCGCTAATTGACTACGGTATATTTACATTAGTAATTTTTTGTTGGTAATTTTAAATTTTCTTATAGTGAATAATTCAATTTTATCCAACACAATTCATCAATAAGTCAAAAACCAACAATTCAAGTATTCAACATACACAATTACACAATACATATGTCCATTTTATGTAATATAACTCGTTTTGTATGATTGTATCATACACAATTCAATTTCATGAATCATAATTCAATTTTGTCAATTACAATTCATCAACAAGTCAAAAACCAACAATTCAGGTATTCAACATACATAATTACACAATACGCACATCCATCTTATGTAATATAACTCATTTTATATGATTAAATTATACATAATTCAATTTCTTCAATAACAATTCATCAATAAGTCAAAGACCAAAAATTTGGCTATTTTATATTTATTCACCAAAATTTTAGTCAATATAAAATAAATTAAGCTAAACCTAGGAAAAAAATGTATAAGGAGTTAAAAAAATACATTGAATTATAATTTATAGTGTACTTGCTACAAATTGTGCTAATTAATATTTCTTTAATAAGAATTTTAATGATATGTACTTACTATTAAACTTATAGTTATATTATTGCTTTTTCATAGTAAGGTCTTTTTTGGTTAAACAAAGGCATTTTAAGTGAGAATTTAAAATTGAGTCAAAATAATTGTAAATTTCGCACTATTGATGTATAAACTATTTTCATATGCGTTTTAAAGATGTTATAAATGTTGCATTCGATCTTTAAAAAGGTTGAATATTGTTAGACAATTTTTATTTTTAAACATTTAAACCAACCTAAATAATTCAAATCAAATTAAAATTACATAGATATGCTTAAATTTGATTTAATTTGTTATCTAATTTATTTATAATTTAGTTTGTAATTGTAATAAACCAATCCAAGTGCCTAGCTCCTCACCCTTCTATTTCTACATGACTTATGAACTTCCAAATAGACAAACAAAACACTAAATGCATTTCATTCAATTCCAAATTTCCAATCCAACTATTCACAACAATTCAATTCCAAGTTCCAACCATTCACAAAATTCACACAAGTTTCAACCATTCACAACCTCACAATCACAAATGCAATTCAATTTCAGGAGAAAAAATCTAATTGAAAACACATAAAAAATATCACAAATTCAATGAGTTAGGTCAAGTGAAAACCAAATCTAGTTTCTCTCTCTACATGATCAAGAGTAGGTAGCGATGGTGGATAGAGGGGAATGCGGACAACAACAAGTGGAGGAGAAGGAGGGAGAGGTAGAGTGAGGCAACAGCAGGCAGCGCCACGGAGGAGAAGGAGGGAGAGACATGGTGGAGACTGGATAGTGCAGAGGGAGGCAAACTAGTAGGTAAAGGGGGGAGGGGGAGCCGCAGTGGCTTAGTGGTGGAGGACGACAGCGACGAGTAGTGATAAAGAGAGGTGAGAAAGAGAGTGATGATAGACAGAGAGAAAGGGTGGTTTTATTAATACTTTTTTTTTGCTATTAAGTCCTTGAAATTTTCAAAATTAACGGTACCATCTGGTATTTTATTGATATTTCAAATTCTAGATGGTATCAACCTGTACTCAAGGTAGATATCAAAAAGCCTAATGTCGTTCCGTTTTTCAGTCGGTATGGAATGATATCTGTATCATTGTTTATTATTTGTAACATTTTAATTTTATTTAAATGCTTTATATTTTATTTAAATTTATACAAGTAATTATATAATATCTAATTATCATCTTTTACTAATATAATCATGTAATATTTTTATTTAATATATGTCTTTATTTTTATTTTATTTATGATATTTAGTTATTAATTGCAAAAGATAATTTATTTCAAAATATTACCTATAATCTTTGGCATACACAAAATAGTTTTATAATGTTAAATGACATTTGCAATATTTTTATAATTTAAATAATTATATTTTATAGAGAAAGATGAAATAATTGAATATGGTTAAATTTAAAATAGTTTATACAATGTGAATATAAATTATTTTTATAAATATTGATTTACTATAAAAATTAATTAAAAATTAAGTTATTTATACGTTCTTATGTAAATATAAATTTAATTTCAAAAAGAGTTAATAAATTCATACTAAAAACTCTTATCTTTTTGTATATTTATCAATATGTATATTTGATAAATTATAAGTATTTATTTCAATGAGTGCAAAGGAACTCAAGTGAGGAGACCCTATTTTCCCTTATTTATCTACTCTAAGTATAGAGGTTCTCATTAGACTTGTAAGTCATATAATTCAACAAGAAAGGAGCTTCAAATATCATCATAAATATATATAGAAAAATAGAATTCCCGACTTGTCTTTTACCAATAACTTGCTTCTCCTTTAAGCGGTAGACTCGAGTTCAATCAATGTCTTATGTCAGCTCTTTAATCATTTAAAGATCCCAGGTCTCTCTATGTACAAAGCAAAGAGTGAATTGTTTATTTCAACTATTGCTAATCATCTTGCCAGTTGGTTATCAAACCAAGCAGGACTCAAAGCAATGAAGCCTCCATACATATTTAGGCATTCTTATCTCCATGCAGCGACTAACTTTTAAATTTTTTCATCCTTTGATTAAAAAAAATAACAATTGGTGCAACAAGAGCTCGTCTTTTGTAAGCAAAACTTAACTTATAAATTTTATAATCAATAACTAGTATGTGTATTGGGCTTCTCATATGATGTTTCCATAGATCTTAATCAAAACTTTGGATTAAATGATGAGGAATGTCTTATGGTTAGGTGATCTTGTAAGAAAAACAATGACAAATGTGAAATGGATCTACATTTGCTTACCAAAGGAGGAATGGTGTCTAGGAATCATTCCAATTAAAATCACCAATAAGGTCTTATTGATTATGTGAATATGGAGAATCCTTATAGATAAGTAAGCTCTTTAGGTAAGATGGATCCATATTCATTACTTGAACGAAGGGAACCTTTGAGATATCAAACTTAATAACAGTTCATGGACTATATATCCTTAAGCTAAAAAACCAAGTCAGGTTGGAAATCAAACATAAAATTTGTAACGTTTTAATACAAGCTTTTGAAATGATAATTTGAGTAACAAGGGTCTTACTTATAATATTAATGAACTCAATACTCTCAAGAACTTAATTCCAAATAAGGCTACAATCAAAGATGTCTTTAAGAATAGTCAATGCAATCTTAATGAAAGGGAATGATCAATTTTTATAGACATCACCTCCTCTCCCATACTTAATTATAGTAGAGAAGACTCAATATATTGGTTAAACTTCACTAACCATTCTTATAGATAAATTTTAAGGAACTAAGCCCCTAATGTGAATTGGAATAAAATAGTGTGGTTTAAGCAGACAAGTCCTAGATTAGGACTTATTGCTAAGTGTTTCATTCACTTGTAAACTGAATTGTTTTTCAATGCTTTTATTTCTAAGATTTTTTTCATTGATTTTTAGCATATCCAATTTGTTTATTGATGAAATGATTATTTGCTAGATTAAATATTGAATACATAAAAATTCAATTCCTTTAATCTTTATAGCAAACAGGAGTTTTTAATTTGCTTCATTAGAAACAATTAACTTTTAGGAAAAGCGCTTAACTAGATTAAATGCAACGACAAATGTGTGTTTTCTTGTTTTGATCGTCTTTCTTTTCTTAAAGCTACTGCTTAATTAAATTTTAGATAGTTTATAAGGTTGTTAAATAATAAGAGTTAATTAAATTACATATTTTTTATTGACTAATCTTAAGGAAAGACATGTATTTCATATCAAATGTAAGATTGATAAAATAATAATTTTTTTATCAATGATCAATTGTAGTTCCAACGGTGGAGGCAACTAAATTGAAATTTATTTTATTAATAATTCTCTTTTTATTAATCGCAAATTTTAATTTATTTTTCCATCATAAAATTTTGTACAATTATAAACCCCGTTTTGTTAAATATCTCTTTTATAATGATTGACAAATTGGAATTCCTCATGGGATCAATTCTTACTTTCCTATACTATAATTGTTTTATTACAAGAATTTATGATTTAATTTGGGTGTAGACAAAAACATCACCAAATTTTGATACCATTGTCGGGGAATTCCTAGTTTGTATGTTCATTATGAGAACCTTGAAGTAGGCTAATTTATATTATAATTAGAATATTGAAAAGACTACGAAAAAATAAAGAAAGAAATAAAAAAACATAATACTACAATTGGTAAAACAATAGACATCATGGCTGACAATTGAACTCTATAAGAACTTGTTGAACTAGATTTGAACTAACAACCTCACTGTATAACTCTTCCTAATTTAGATGTAAATACTACTTTTGAATTAAAATCCAAGTTAATTCATTTGTTACCAACTTTTCATGGTACTGTAGGTGAGGATCTATATAAGCATCTTTAGGAGTTCTATATCATATGCATTAAAATGAAAACCAATAATGTCACCGAATATCAAATCAAATTGTGGTTGTTCCCATTCTCTTTGAAAGACAATCCCTATGATTTGTTGTATTACTTACCCCCTGCTAGTATTACAACTTGGAATGAGATAAAAAGACGAATTTTAGAAAAATTCTTTCTAGTTTTAGGAACTGCTAGTGTTAGAAAGGAGATTTACGGCATTTGAGAACATATTGGAGATTCTTTGTACCAGTACTAGGAGTGTTTCAAAAAGTTGTGCTCCAGTTGTCTACACTATCAAATTAGCAAACAACCCAATTTAGTATTTTTACAAAGAACTTCTACCACTTGAAAGGAGTATTACTGATGCAATTAATGGAGGAGTACTCATTGACAAAACACTACATGTGGTTTGCACATTGATCGCTAATACGGCATCCAATTCCCAGCAATTTAGTGCTAGGATATACTATTCAACTTGATGGTTTACTGAGATAAACATTTCTTATCTTGAAAAACGTATGGATAATCTTACTGCATTTATCGTAAATTGGCCTCAGGAAAAATAAAAGCAACAAAGGTATATGGGATTTGTTTAGTTACAATGAATCCACTTATATGTCCCCTATCCTTCAAATACCTTATAAGCAAGCTAATGATACGAGGAAAATAGTCCACTTTTTATACAATTAAAGAAGCTCATAGATATGCTAAATTCTTGAAGGAACTATATACCGTAAAAAGAAGGTAGAAATTAAAAGGGATTGAAAAAGTAAGATTGGGAAGAAGTGTGTTTGCTAGCATTAAGAAACCTCCCAAAAAAGTGTAAGGGTCCATGTATATTTTCCATACAATGCACTACTGATGGTTCTAAAGTAGAAAAGGTCATGCTAGATTTAAGCGCATCCATTAATGCCATACCTTATTCTATTTATCTAGCTCTCAATTTAGAAAAGACAAGAGTAAATATTCAATTAGTGGATAGGTCTAATGTATATCCTAAAGGGTTAATGGAGGATGCTCTTATTCATGTTAATGACAAATTAATTTTTCTGCTGACTTCTATATGTTAGATATGGAGAACAATGATCAAACAACGTTAATTTCATTAGGGAGATCATTTTTAGAAATGGACAAGATAAAATTGATGTCCATAATGATACTTTGACTATGAAATATAGTAAGGATATTATTTAATATAATATATATGATATAATGAAATATCCTTGTGTTGATTTTCTTATTTTTGCAGTTGATGTTTTGGATTCATTGGTGCAAAACTGGTTCGAACTTAATAAGATGGACGAGCTAGAAATAACTTTGAGGTAAAGTCTTTTTAATAAGGAAGATATTGATGTTTCCATTAATTTTTATTTGCTAGAGAGTTGGCAACCTTGAATAGCTTCAAGGAGGTGAAACAAATGTTAACAGTACAGGATCTGGAGTTAGGCGCGCCCATGCATAGTGACTAACTCATCCTTTAAGTTATGTAAGCACCAAAACTAGAGTTAAAACCACGGTCAGAACACTTAAAATATGTGTTCCTTAGAGAGGTAGTTATTTTTCCAATCATAATCTCAAGCAATTTGGCTTTTACGTAAGAGGAGAAAGTGGTGGAGGTTTTGAAAAACTTCAAAATAGCCATTGGATAGACTGTACGGATATTAGAAGGATCATTTCTTCTACTTGTATGCATAAGTTTCTCTTGGAAAATGCAGCTAAACCCATAAGACAACTTTATTGAAGATTAAATCCACCAATGATAGAGTTAATGAAGAAAGAAAATTTTGAAGGTAGTCCAAGTTGGGATAATCTACCTAATTTCAGATAGTGAGTGAGCTAGCCCCGTACAAGTAGTTTCAAAGAAGACTAGGATTACAATTGTCACCAATCAAGATAGAGACTTAGTTCCTACTAGAGTTCAAAATAGATGACAAGTTTGTATCAATCATAGAAAATTAAATTATGTAACTTGACCATATTGCAGTTACTCTGGATAATCAGGAGAAAATAATTTTCATTTGTCCTTTTAGAACTTTTGATTATAGGTGAATGCCTTCCAAAACTTGTAATTCCCCAACCACTTTTTAAAGGTATATGATAAGCATTTTTTAAAAATTATGTAGAGCAAATTATTGAAGTTTTATAGACAATTTTTCAGTTTATGGAGATTCCATTAAAAAGTATTTTCATAACTTGGGCTTGATTTTGCAAAGATGTGTAGAGACTAACCAAGTTATTAAATTTGAAAAATGTCATTTTATGATAAAACAAGATATAATTGTAGGGCATGCTGCTTATTTTAAGGGAATTGAAGTGGATAAAGTCAAAATTGATGTTATTCAATCATTTTCTAACCTTACTAATGTTCGTGAAGTTCCCTTGTATCTT
The DNA here is from genome assembly GCA_025629805.1 of Erythroxylum baracoense. NCBI lineage: Eukaryota > Viridiplantae > Streptophyta > Magnoliopsida > Malpighiales > Erythroxylaceae > Erythroxylum > Erythroxylum baracoense. The sequence continues at coordinate 21,716,578 of JAOTAY010000007.1, forward strand.
AGTCATGCAGGTTTCTATCATAAGTTCATCAAGTATTTTTTAGAAATATCTTTTTTATTGTGCAAGTCACTATAGAAAGATGTTATTTTTGAATTCAATAATGATTACAAAGAAGCCTTTGATAATCTGAAAAATCGACTAGTTTCAACCCTTATTATTTAACCGCCAAATTGGGAATTGCCATTCAAACTCACGTGTGATGTAACTGATTTTGTAGGAACTATTTTGGGACAATGAGTAGGAAAAAAGCCTCATGTCAATTACTATGCATCTATGACCTTAAATGACACCTAGAAGAATTAGTCAACAACTAAAAGAGAGTTGTTAGGAGTAATTTTTGTTAAGGTTATTGTTTTTTCTAATCATATAACTCTTAAATCTGTGTTGTCAAAGAAAGAGGCAAAAATAAGATTGATCGTTGATGCTAAGTGAGTTGATTTAGAAATAAAAAAATAAATAAGGCATTAAAAATTGATTAGTAGATCATTTAAGCCATTTATCTCATGTTCAGACAACCTTTGGTTTACAAGAAGAATTTTCGAATAAGCAACTGTTTTCTGTGAGCATCCAATTGTAATGGTATGCAAATATAATAAATTATTTGGCTACTAATATGTCACCCGTAAGAGTACTATCAAAAGCTTAATGGAAGTACTATGTGTGAGACGACCCATATTTGTGGAAACCTGGTAAGATAATTTGAAGTTTTCTACTTGAAAATGAAATCACATCAATCCTCATATTTACCATTTATATGTTTGTGAAGGACATTTTTAAGGTTAATGATTGTGAATTTAAATTATCCAATTTATTTCGGTGAATGAATGACTGCACTGTCAAGCTAAGGATGCTAAACAAAAGTAATAATCATCCATAATTTTATTAATTCTCTTTATCAATTTTATGATCCATAATTTTTATTGGATATAAAAAAAAAAGAGACACTGTAGACGTCACTGTAGCATCATCTAAGTTTGTGCAAAATTGTTAGAACAGAGCTGTTTAATTGTATTAGTTACGGGGGAGTATTTTATGCAAGGAAATAGTAGGCCGTACCTTCATTCTTTTTTTGATAAAAAATAGACATCTCTCTCTTTTTGTCCCTTATTCTGAAAAGAAAACAAATATCCTCATCTGCTGCCTGCCGTTCTCCAAAGTCGAACGCTAGATGACGTTATTCTAAATCTCACAGCGGTTACCAAAATCGATATCATTTCAACCCCGTCTTTCAATTTTGAATTTTCCTCCACACTGAACCATTACCCTTTAAACCCAGCCGCATCACACTGCCCTTTTTTTTCTGTAGAACACTTATTTTTTCAGCAACCATGATTAAGACTCGAAGTCGGAAACAAGTAGATACAGAGCCTTAATCTTATTCCAGAGCACCAAGGATGCCCACAATCCCCTCCGACTCTGGCCAAAACCCAGCCACACCACACTTCCCTCTTTTCTGTAAACCACTTATTTTTTCAGCAACTATGGTTAAGACTCGAAGTCAGGAATAAGTATATACAGAACCTTCATCTTATTCCGGAACACCAAGGATGCCCACACTCCGCTCCGACTTACCATCTTTGTCTACTCAAGTGTACAGAATAAGGCAGCCTCAAGAGCCACCAGCTGTGTCTCCATCACCCTCACCACCATCGACTTCTGCCACACCGACAAAATGAGTGAGAACCTCAATTTCACCAATCCGAAAGAAAATAAGAAATATGAGGTTATCGATAAGAGCAACATTTGCCCCTGTAAGTATCACCATTCTAAATCTCTAGAAACTTTAAATGTGAAAACTGAGATTGATGAGATTGTGACTAGAATAGGTTAGTCTAATTTTGTAAATATTCATTATCATGCTTACTTTGAGCTCACTTGCGAGTTCTATACTGCTTTTAGGTGTGATTATCGTAATTATGATTTTGATTTGTTTAAGGAGGATGTTGTAAGGATTAGGCTTATACGGAAAAGGTTTAGTTTCTGTATTGCCCAGTTTGATGTCATTATGGGTTTGTCACTAAGGAGGATTTTACGGGGGATGCCAATGCGAATGTTATTATGAAAATTGTTCTAATTTTGATCCTTATGAATTACGGCCTTCTTGGTTTGTTGATTCTGTTTGTTATAATCTGATAGGATTTACTCTATATTTTGGTAACCTTAAGAACTAATTAAGTGCAATAAAAATTAAGAGAAGATTAAGGAAGAAATTGAGACAACCAGAATAATTTTTTATATCCCTTTTGTGCTACCATGACAACCCTATTTAAACTAAGTGCCTGTTTAGATGAGCTTATATCAGTAGAGTTTTTGTCAGTAGAGCTTTTGACAGTAGAGTTTTTCTAAGAAGAGATTGTCTAAAAAGCCAGTTAACTGTTTGGCTGTCAATTAAAAAAACAGCTTTTTAAAAAGAGCTTCATCCAGTAGACTGTTTAGCAACATAAAAATAAAAAGTACTTTAATTAATTTTAACTATATTTATCGAGATCATATTAAATCCAACTAAGAACGTTCTCCGTAAAAGACAGGACAAACAGAAAAGTTGCTTGCTTCAAGTACTGGTGTGATAAACACTCCAAAATACGGTTCACGCAAATTCAACTAATGATGTTTGTAATTGTAGCTATTCCCATGATTAAAAAAAAACACTTGCTGATATTGTACAAGTATTTTCTGTACGAAGCATAAAACCTAGGCTATATTGTTGTCTGCGAAACGCAGACCTCGTCTGCATTAAATGGGCCTTATATGAGGCAACTTTGTAAATCCATATTGGAGGGTGACCATCTTGCACCGTTTAGTGATCTTATTGCAAAACTCAATGAATGCATGATAGGATCAAGGACAATGAAGATATAAAATTCTACTTCGGGTGAGAATTGAACCATAAGAATTCTACTTAGGGTGAGAATGAACCACAAGTGTTTTAATTAAACTTCTTTTCCCTTCATTCAATTAGTTCAAACATTTAAATACAAGGAGATAACTACTACTGCTCCTTAATTTTAGCAACCCACTAAT
>JAOTAY010000007.1:21719698-21742067 GCA_025629805.1 Erythroxylum baracoense
TGATTCTTTAAACCATAATTTAAGACATATGCAATACATGTTCAATGAAACATTCCAACTAGGGTACAATTTGGGGCATTACAAATGAGCTCTTCTTAATTAACTAAGACCTAAGGAAAAATTGGGATTAACAAAGCTTGTTGTTAATCTATGACCAATAGTTTAAGGAGAGGTAAAAGAACAACAAATGAAAGAAATATATTTAATTAGGGTGTAGGCCGAGATAGAATCAAAGAACCGAGTCTCTAATAAATCCACCACTTTCATCATTTTTGCATGTTTTATTTACTTTGGTTTCAATAGGTTAGTTTTATTTTATTTTCTTGTTTGATAAACAAACCGACACCCCCCATAACCTAAACACCGTTTAATTTCATTTGAAATTTTTTACACATACTCTTTGTGGAATCAACCTAGACTCACCACTGTTACAGTAGTAGGTCTAGTTTATTTAGACAAGTGCTATGACATGCTACGTCAATTTTGGCACCGTTGTTAGGGAGTGCGGTGCTTTAGTTTTTGCTCTTGATTTTAATTTGTGTTTTGTATAAATTTGTTCGTAATTAATTTATTTTTAGTGATTTCTTGAACTTTTTACTTTTTGTTTCATGTTTGAAAAAATAATTAAAAAATTACAACGAAGGAAGTAGCTTCTTTTATAACTCATATTCCTAATATAGCTCAGATTGGACTGATTTTTCTAACTTTAGTTTTAGATGGGATAATCAATAGAATTACTTCTTTGATAGTATATAGGACATATAACAATTCCTGTATAGACCAGAAGCTTCTTATTACGACTCAGGTACATTTTTGGAAGATTTGCTTAATATTATGACTGCTAACAATATTCAACTTTAACAGAGTGTACAAGAGTTCCAGTAGGATGTGAGGCATTTTCGCAGGGTCTAACGTCAAATATTTGGAAAACCAACAAAACTTTGGTAGTTCTCTAGAGGAATTAGATAATGTTTGTGATGCTAATACTTTGTGATTACAACAGGAATACATGCAATTCCATCAAGAAACAAGTTTTAGGATCCAAAACTTGGCAAGCCAGATGGGTTAATTAACAAAAACTCTCGACCGCCTAGCATCACAAGGTGAAGAAAAGCAACCATCTCAACTTGAGGCATACCTAAGGGATGTCAGCACAGAGGCCTTACAGAGTGAAGAGGGGCTTGAGAATCTTTAGTGGACTACTCAAGGAATTGCTTGTGTCAAAGAACTGAAAAAGGAGCTCAAAGCAGAAAATGATACATCTTTTTATCTCAGAGGTAAATACTGAGCTCATAATTATTGTTAAGACTAACCCTTCACCTTTACTTAACAATTTGGAGAAATTAAACGAGGAAGAAAAGGGTGAAGAGATATTTGAAATATTTCCAAAATGTATGGACTCAGTAGAGTTTAAGAGCTGGAGGATAGGGAAGACGTTGTAGGTGAATGATCATCAACTAAGAACCTATCCTGAACAACCTTATGTTCAGAAAGCGCAAAATATTATACCTAAAGACCATAATTTTGTCACGTGAGGAGAGTATGGAGTCGAGCCAGCGACACTAAACGAAGGTCTTTCTTAGGAGGCAAGCCGAGAGAAGTAAATTTCTTTTCCTTTACTTTTTTGCACTACTTAGATATTGTTGATTGCAAAAAAAAACTACTTGTTTTACGTTAAAAACTGCAAGTATACGGGTCATTACTTGTAGTAAAAAGTAGATATCATCCCACATAGATTATGCTTAGGCACCATTCAATTCAAGTTGTGCTTTGTTTAAGACTCAAATTCGAATAATAAACTGAAAAGTAAATTAAATCATACAAACTAGCAATGAACAAACAATGTACTAATGAAAATCTGCTAAGAGAATTAATCAAGTTATGAGAGAGGGTATTTTACCTATCATTAATGCTAATCTAGCCATTTATGTGTTTATGGGGTGTCAGTTCTAGATGATAGTAAGGTTGATTACTCTCTCTCGAGTTATAACCAATCCCTAATTTGTAAACCCTAATCGAATTATGGACTTACAATCTCTCAATTCACAAATTACCCATAATTCTAATCAGTTCTAAAGGTCTTTAATAAACAATCGGGTCTCGCATGAGATCTCTCTCTATGAAATTACCGACTAGATTGATTAAGTGGTCAATTAGATTGCTTAACTCTTATTAATCAAATTTAATCATTTTATTTAGCTCACCCTCTCGTTTTATTACCGAAACATGCAAATTACATTAATCAATCATAACAGCCAAATCAAATAAACAAAATTCAACTAGATTAACATTAAATATAAGCAAAATTCCAAAGAAAAAATTAGAACATTGTTATCAACTCAAAATCCATAACCATACAACCCATCTTAATCTTACACATTAAATAAATAAAAAGGGAAATCGGGAGGAAATAAAATTTAGGATGGATGATTAAGGGAAGTAGAGGGGTCGGAAGATCACCTAATCCGGGAAGCTTTGGCATCCTCCTCTTCTTCCTCATCTTCTTTTCTCTCTTTCTTCTTTCTCTCTCTCTTTTGAGTTTCAAAATATAGGCTGAATGTAGAGTCCTTTCTAGGGTTGCCTCATAATACTTTCATAGTCTTTTCTAATTAAAGTAACCCTAGTGTCTTTCTAGGGTCTGAAATGTCCCTCGAAAACTCGAATATGAAAGTGACCCCACGCTTATCTGCTCTCTGTCACGATCGTGTCTAGTTTGTCTACTCTTTGTCACGATCGTGGAAGATTCCCTACAATCGTGACCCTGTGCTTGAGCTTTTGTCACAATCGTGGTATATTTGCCATGATCGTGGGCCTATGTTGTTGTTTCTGCCATGATCATGGCAGATTTACCATAATTGTGGGACTATTTTTTAGTTCGGATTTCCTCCGAATGCTCTAAAACACTAAGAAACTCATCATGGCACCTCATATATATATAATTGAAGCTTAAAAACATGTTCTCACCTAAAGAACACTTAAAACACAAATATCTATGAACTAACACAATTCTTCACGTAAGCATATACTAAACAATCAAAATAATCACTAAACACACATCAAATTATCTATAAAAATACAATGCAATCTACGCCTGTCAACATCCCCATACTTAAAACTTTTGCTCATCCTCAAGAAAAGATCAAATACAACCAATAAATTTCTATCACTTTATTTTCACAAAGATTAGAACATGTAATCCCTCAAACCTTGGCCAACTCAAGTGTCAAGCTACTAGACACATTATAACTAATTTTCATTAGTGCATATAAGCAAACTCAACCCATGAAACTGTCACTCAAAGATAAGTATAAATTCAAAATGGACCTTCCTTATAGATTTCACTCATTTCTCTCTAGTGTTTGATGGTTAGTGTTTTGCTTAAACTTCCTATAGGAAACTACATTATTATAGGCTTGCTACTACACTAATTCTCCTCCACAATGATTACATGGTAGGATAGATCAAAAGAACTTTTTTTTAGGTTATAATATGGTTAGGGTTAAGGTGGGTTAAATAGGTTTTAAGGGTTTATAATCCACTAAGTGTACAAAGGGATGAGAAGATAAACTTCTAAGATATGCATATGGATACGACTACTACTTTGCACTTATTGAAGCTACAACATGTTATTCTTTTTCTTTTCTTTTCCCCTTTTTATTTTTTTCTTTTTTCATTTGATTTTGATCTTTTTAAACATAATAAAGAAAATATGAACAGAAAACAACAACTATGTGCAATATGCTCTTAACTTGTGCTTCCATACTCAAGTATCACTTAGCACTCTTAGTGTGGGTTTTAAAATTAGGTGATTTTGAGAAATAAAAGGTTAAAGGCTTAATGTGGCTAGCAAGGGATAATAAAAGGGTAGGTCATTTAAGCCAAAGGTTGAAGTAAGAAGGCCTTAATCATTTCTATCTAGTATGCATCCGATAGATTTAAACTGATTCAAAGTAAGTTATGAAGGTAATTACCTAAGGAAGTCTCACACAAACAAGGAAATGAACAGACTATATAATGGATTTATAAAGGCTCAATTCCTCACATTGGCTCAAATGAAAATCTATTATTTTTCTATACATTACCTTATTGTTCAAGTGTCAAGTTTTGAGTAAGCGTATATGGCCAACTACATTCATCACTCCACATGGTTCACTCTCCACTCAAGTAGCCTAATTTAAGTTCACGTATGCATTGAATCTCATTCCAACTAGTATGATAGAATCTCATGGCAACACATTCATCATAAAGATTCAGATGTAGTGGAAATGACACACCTAATACTAATAACCCAACATGCATCCTAAACGACATGTAAAAATGCAAGAATAAATACAAAGACTACCTCACCACACTTGAACAAAACATTGTCCTCAATGTGCAAAAGAGAACATCCAAATCCAACAAACAACACCATGAAAAACAAAACACAAAACACCAAAAAAATAAAAAAAAGATATTAAGGGAAAGATGGGCTTATGGTGGTGGTGCCGGTAGAAGTGGCACATTTTTCCTCTCGCGCTTTAGTCCTCCAATAAGCTATGATGCATAATAAATGTTCAAGTAACCTCAAAATGTATCATTGGGGACCTAAACAATAAGAGAATGCACGGTGAAACAAGTTAAACCAAAATAAATATTATCAAATTAAAACAAAACCACATTAACACAAAGATAAATAAATGGAAGACAAACATGCTAAGTTAAGGTCATTAGCTTGACCATTCCATATGAAATCATAAAAGAACGAGTAAAAGAAAAGAAAGTACTTCCCTTTCTTGTGGGAAAGGTCCTCCAAAGTAAAGCTTACACCTATGTCCATTAACTTTAAAATTTTTGCTTACACCTATGTCCATTATCCTTAAAAGTTTCACCCTTTTCATTTTCTAACTCCAAAGTTCCATAGGGAAACACTTGAATAACCTTGAATGGGTCACTCCATCTTGACTTGAGCTTTCTGGGAAATAACCGAAGTTGTAAATTAAATAAAAGCACTAAGTCCCCACTCTTGAATTCCTTTTTCTTAATGAGGCCATCATGCCACTTCTTATCCCTTTCTTTGTACAAATTGGCATTTTCATATGCATCATATGTTAACTCTTCCAATTCATCAAGTTGCAAAAATCTCTTCTCTCTTGATAGCTTCCAATCCATATTCAATTTTCTAATTGCTAAATAGGCTCTATGCTTTAACTCCAATGGTAAATGGCAAGCCTTGCCATACACAAGTCGATATGGTGCTGTACCTATAGGAGTTTTGATAGCCATCTTGTAAGCCCACAACATATCATCCAACTTTAAAGCCCAATCTTTCCTTGAAGTGTTCACTACCTTCTCCAAAAGCTTCTTCAACTCTCTATTCACCAGCTCCACTTGGCCACTCGTTTGTGGATAGTAATGGGTTGCCACTCTATGATGAACATTATATCTTCTTAAAAGAGCCTCAAAGGGTTTGTTGCAAAAGTGGCTCCCACCATCACTTATGATAGCTTTAGGCACCCCAAATCTAGTAAAGATCTTCTTAATGAACCTTTACACCACCTTGCCATCATTTTTTGGAGTAGCTATTGCTTCGACCCATTTAGACACATAATCAACTCCAACCAATATATAAGAGTTACCTAGGGAAGATGGGAATGGTCCCATGAAATCTAAGTCTCACACATCAAATATCTCCACTTCTATGATGTTTAAAAGTGACATCTTATCTCGCTTCGAAATATTCCCCACTCTTTGGCACCTATTGTAATGTAATACAAGATCTCGAGCATCCTTGAACAAGTTCAACCAATAGAATCCACACTCTAAAATGCGAGCAACTGACATGCTTGCTCCATAGTGTCCTGCATAAACTGAATTATGACACTAAGTCAAAACTTTAGGCATTTCATCTTTAGGGACACACCTACGAATCAAACTGTTATTATATATTTTATAACACAAGTTCATCCCAAATATAATGAGAACACTGAAATAAGAAACGCTTCCTTTGTTGATGAGAGAGATTAGGGGGAAGACTATCACTTGAGAGATAATTGGCAATATTTACAAACCAAGGAAGAAAAGGATTTTCTACCATCATTAAAGCCTCATTAGGAAAGCACTCTTCAATTTCCTCTTCATCTTCATTTTGTTCCCCTTCGAGTCTTAATAAGTGGTTAGCTACAACATGTTATGCTCCTTTCTTATCCTTAATCTCAATGTTGAATTCTTGGAGCAGAAGCACCCATCGGATGAGCCTAGCCTTGGAATCCTTCTTTGCAAAGAGATAACTCAACGACGCATGATCTGTAGAAATGATAACTTGTGAGCCCAAAAGGTAAGAACAAAAGTTTTCTCATGCAAATACCACTGCAAGCAACTCCTTCTCAGTGGTGGTGTAGTTTAATTGTGCTCCTATCAAGGTCTTACTGGCATAGTAAATTACATTTAACCTCTTCTCCTTCTGCTATCTGAGTACACATCTAATGACATGGTTGCTTGCATCACACATGATCTCGAAAGGAAGTGACCAATCTAGTGACATCAAAATAGGTGTTACTGTAAGTGCCATCTTTAACCTATTAAAAACATCTGAACAATCATCATGAAACACAAAAGACACATCTTTAATTAACAAGTTAGTGAAGGGTCTAGCAATAAGAAAAGTCCTTTATGAACTATCTATAGAACCTTGCATAACCAAAGAATAGTCAAATGCCCTTGCTGTTGGTAGGAGGTAGGAGCTTTTCAATCACTTCAGTATTAGCTTGACTTGCCTCAATCCCCCTGCATGAGATCTTATGGCCCAAAACAATTCCACCTTGGACCATGAAATGACACTTCTCCTGATTCAAGACTAAATGAGACTCCTTACATCTTTGTAGCACTTTATCCAAATTAAACAAGCAATGATCAAAAGAGTCTCCAAAATAGAGAAGTCATCCATAAATACCTCCATGAAGTCCTCATTCATATCCACAAAGATGGTCATCATGCACCTTTGGAATGTGGCTGGTACATTGTGGGCTGGTGCATTGTGTAATATCTGATTTTCGAAACGTACTTAGGGTTAGAACCCTAGACCATTGTAAATGGGTAATAGCATTGGGAATTTATGAAAATACATATCACTAGCATACATGCATGAATTATAATTTGTACACATTACAAAGATAGCATATGCACTCAATTGACATATTCCGGAGTATGAAAGATTTGAAATGAACATGGTGTGAATTGTGAATTGTTATGTCTTGAATTTTGGTTTTATTGGATTACAATTAGTAGTTTGGAATTAATTGTTGTTAATTAGGAGAGTGATGAATTAATATGTAGATTTGGGCTAAGAAAAATTCCAAGTGGTAAGATAAATTGATACATGAAAAATTAGGGTTACTAACTTATAATTGAATGACATTTGGCATAGTTAAATGAGTGACAAATGAATCAGTAATTAATTGACAAATGGATCAATTATTGTGTGACATATGGAAGTAGGAGGCTAATGGCAACATATTAAGAGGATACATGACTTACATGTCTTAAGACAAATGTCATTAGAAAAGGATGACATCTTGCACATTGTTTAGCTAAGCTAAGGTAGCGACATTTCTGTTATCTTCTTCATTGTTTCTCTACTGAAAAATTGTTCTCAACTTATCTCTATGTATTTTGTTTTCATCCTTTTCAAATTGCTACATCAAAACTAAATTTTTACCCTTCACAAAACAAGTAAAGAACTAGCTGATTGTTGTTCCTTGTCTTTGCCAAAAATCAACTTGTTTTCACCTTGAGTTTGTAATGAATCTTGCAAGAATGAAGGGCAGTTTAATTTGAAATGTTGAGCTTAAATTGGAAACTTAATAAGTAAGTATCAATATGATCTTCATGGCATGTTTAATGGAATGAGAATGATGAGTGAATTGGAATAAAATGAATATGATGTTGATGATGAAGTGTGCTGGAATATATTGAACTTAGAAGTTTTTATGCTTGTTCTTGGTGTATGAAAAACTATATGGATGAATTGGACTAGAATTTGAAGTATAAAGAAGGTGAATTTATGCTAAAGAAAGAAGTTAATATAGTGTTCTTGAATTGAGAAAGAACTAAGGCTATATGCATGATAATGAATGATAGTTTTCTGTTTTGATTTTTAATGCATGAAAGACCATGATTTGTGAGCTATCAATTGAATAATTTTGAGTTGCAATTGGTGATGAGGAATTGAAGTTTAATTAAGGTCTACTTAAGGTATAATTGATGGACAATAAAGAAGATGTTTTGAATTTGGTATAAAGATGACAAAATCTGGAAAACTAACAAAGGAAATGGGTGGGAACCTTTAGATAACCTATCCCACGATTGTGGGAAGCCATACATGATAGTGGGAATTGCATGAAAAGGAAGAAAATTTTTTGGATGGCTTAACCCATGATCATAGGAAGCCATACACGATCTTGGGAAAGGCTTTGAACATGAATCCTTTTCTTTTGAGTGATGTTTGAACCAATTAATGTTAAGATACTTTCCTATAGGGTATTTAGACTTAAATGGGGTTTAAAATGAAGCTAATTTGATGTTGAATAAGTTGGTTAAATGTTTGATAAATTGAAGTTGTTAATTGATGTCATAATTTGAGGAATGGATTGTTTGATAACAATGTATCTAAGTTGGAATATAGGTGTGAAGATATTCTTATAAATGCAAATGTGATCTAAAGGATTTGAATAATGTATTAGCTATGAATGAATGGTTTGAATGATGAAGACTTGTGATTAAGGATACATACCTGGGAATGTCATTAAGCATACATTGAACATGACATATGTGTATATGTGCATGATTGAATATGTATTTGATTGATCACCTTAGTAATATGAAACATGTGCGTATTGTATGAATTTAGATGTACAAGTCATGCAACGCTGGACTCTCTGAGCCCTTTTGTATTGATCTGTACTTGGAGATACTATTGTATATTGATATATATATATATATGATTGTATACGAGTTCAAAAATGTATTTTAATCCTCTCATTATATATATGCCATTTATATATAACGTTATATGCCCTTACAGGAACTTAGAGTTTGTCGTTATGCGAAATCTTGGAGATTTATAACATATAAGCTTCTAAGTGTGAAAAACTGAGTCCATTGGATGGATATTGCCATGGTGGTGAGTTAAATATGTTTTAATGCCTTAAAGGTGATTAGATATGATTTATAGACTTATTGGACACTTAGAAAGCTTAATTGGAAAAGTTGATGTACATAAGGGCTTAATTGCAAATTTAGGAAAAGTTTCAAGGGTACAATGGTAATTTCACATAAGATAAGGCAAAAAAGGTAAATTCACCATGCATGGTCAAAGAAGAGTCAATATTTTAGACCCTTTTTTCTTGTGTGTGGCCACGTACCCCATCATGTAGCATTAAAACACATTGTTTTAATTAAAAGAAAGGAGAAGAGAGGAGAAGAAGAACACTTTCGACCATCACCCAATTTCCACCATTTTTTGATTCTCTAACCCAAACCAAGGTGTTCTAAGGTAATTTGCAATCAAGGAACTCAAATTTATCATTAGATTTGAGAAATTCTAAAAGGATTTTAAGATATCACTAAAGGAAAGTTTAGATAAAATTTGTCTCATCTCTCTTTACGTTATAATTTTGGGTTTGGTGTTAAGATATGTTGTTCTCCATACTTCAATATGCATGAAACATAGTTTAGATGAATGAAATGAGTCATATAGAAGTTCTCTTTAAGCCAAAACCAAGATGCCCTCTCTTTGGTGAATGTTTGTAAAATTTTGAATATTTTTTGAAATTGATGGTTTAAATGAATTCTATGGTGTTAATTGTGTATGTATAATGTGAATTAATGATATAAAATGAGGAAGATGTACATTGGAAAGAGCCTTTCAAGTTCATGACTTTAGGTGTTTGATAAAATGCCTAAGTGAAGTTGGCTTAGGGTTTAGGGATTGCAATGGTGTGAATTGGAAAAAGGCTGTCATGTTTACTTAGAGTAAACTTAAATTTTTGTTTAGATTGATGAGTAGTGGCCTAATGTTCTTGGATAAAAATGTGCTTAATTATGTTTTGAAAAATGTGTAAGTACTGGATCAAAGGCAATAAATGCTTTGGAAAATGCAAAAGAAGGCTTATGTGAATAGTAAGGGAAGTAACCATGTGAGAAGCTTAATGTCTGAGTCATATAGCCTAAAGATTATGAAATTGTGTTTTGTACACTTATACGGTGCTATATAAATATAAAACACATGTTTGAGTAGTAAATACATTGCATATTGTATGTATAAAGGCTTCGGAGCTATGGATCAAGGAGCTTGTATCGAGGATTGTTGAAGTCAAGGGAGTGTACATCTTCCTTTGATGTGTGTTAGGGAAAACATATCTCTCAAATGGGACTAGGACAAGCCAAGACATACATAATGACATATGTGTGAATTTTGAGCCCAGGTAATGCAAAGTAGAATTAAATCTCAAATAGATGCTACTATACTTATGCATTTAATAAACGTCATTTTTTAAATAACTTTTGCACTTAGAGTGAAACTAATGTTTTTATTTCGTATTTTGAGGAATGGTATTATTTTCAACAAACCTACACTTGAAGTGTAAAGGACAATGTTTTGTTTTCTAAAACTACATTTTTAAACAACTTTGCACTTAGAGTGCAAAAGATGACTTTTACTACATAAAATAATGTTTTGGAACTTACTTCTACATAACCAAGTCATATATGTTCTCTTTTGGCTTAGAGCCATGGCAAGGTTCCATTTTATCGATTGGACCAATAAATAAAGTTATGGTACCTTAGTTGATTTTAGTATTAAATATTTGTTTATGATTTTTTTTTTGTGATTGGTGAGGTAACGATTGGCCATTCGTGTGCTAGGTATAATAGATTAAGCAACCCCTGTACCCTTAACACGGTACATAAAAGTCGAGTCCTCGTATCGACACTTTTCTATAGGACTTGCGGGTGATAGAACACCTACAGGTCTTGTCGTTGACGAGGTCATCACCTAGGATCATGACGCTCTTGTTGATGTTAGTCTGGACTCATTATAGATGAAAGTCGAGCCAACTTCAGGAATTGGTGGGTGTGCACACTAGTTTGACTAGTGGTGACACATATAACTATTTTAGCCTACTTTGAGATTTAGCTTCCTGACAAGATTTGATTTTACATGCATTGTTTTTCTGCTCTTGTGTACTATAACTGTAACCTATGTTCATTGAATGAGTGATTATTTTTTAGGCTAGGCTTATATGGTTCCTAACTAGTATGGGTTGAGTCATAGACTAGACCTATATGTTTCTATGTCATGTATATTCACTTCTTAGGTGGTTATATGCATGTTAGATGCGTAAAACCGTCCTTAGGTTATTTAGACCTTCTTGATATGTACCGATTTCTATTTGCAATATATGTTTTTTCCTACTCACTGAGTACATAGTGTACTCACCCCCTCTGCTTTCCAATCATGCAGGTTTTTTTGTTGAGCTTGAAGCTTTGAGTGGATCGTGCAGTCTTTTGACATTTTTGGGGCATTACCGCTGTAGGTAGCCTCTGTTTTGGACTTTGTTGTATAATGGCTTATGATTATTTTAATATGCTTTATAATTTTGTAAGTTAACTCTTGACTATCTTACGGTTTGTAAATGACCTTATGTATGAACCTTTTTTGCTATTGTAGAGATTGCTCTTAAGTGGACTTAAAATTCCAATAGTTATGTAGAGTTTTAATGTAAATATAGAAGTGCGTTTAAAACTGATTTATAGGTGTTTAATCTAGTTTTGGGATTTTCAAAATATAGTCGTTGTGCTGTCTAAATGTTTTAAAGATATTCAGTTAGCCTTGCATAGTCAGGTTAAGGGTACTGTGAGTATCCTTAGCCTGGGTATGTGGAGGCTGTTATGAGCCTAATGTGGTTCCGGGTCGTGACAATTAAATTTGTATTAGAGCAAGATTTTTATGTTTTCAAAAGTGTTATTACCGTTTTCAAAAGGTTCATGAGCCTTAAGAATCAATGTCTGGGTGTCGAAAGTCTCTAGTCAAGAGTTGAGTCTCGGATCCTTAAGTTGACATCTTTAACGATTGGATGATTTAAATATTGGTAGGAGTAATTGTCGACATTCTTTAGGGTGTTTGGGAAATCAGATAAGCTAAGCGTAGTTTGATTTATTTTATTAAACAATGTCTTTTTCTTTGATTTTAAGGTGATAGCATGGTTGGACGAGGAAGGGGAAGTCGTTGCAAGGTTAGACCTTTGTGACCCAAGCTAGAGGAACACAGCATTAAAGCAGTCGCAGAACCAGCTGTTGCTAACTCTTTGGCTTATAGGTAGCCTCACACTGAAGCACTATTGGAGGTAGCGTAGCTGGGTTTGCCACTGATGTCGAGGGAGGCTCTGTAGCAAGTGATGACATGGTGGGCACAGTACATTGTGCAGTAGCAACCTGGGGATGGAGCACCACAGATGCCACCATAAGTACTGCCACCTCAGTAGCCAGTAGTGGTACCTAGTCCTGCACTAGAGAGTCATCCAATGTTTTAAATCTCGAGGTATATTAAAGAAGCAAGAAACCTCAGGTGTGGTATCTTTGATGGACGCGGTGTTGTTATTAAGGCCAAAACTTGGATGAGATGAAATGCAGAGACATTCTATGATATGGGACTATCTGATGAGATGAAACTGAAGGTAGTTGTCCAATTACTAGAGGGTGATGCTAGAGTCTAATAGGAAAATGTTCAAGGACACTACCATAATTAGATTTCCTGGGTGGATTTTATCAATGAATTCAACTGACAATATTATACTAGATTTGATAGAGATCAGAAGAAGGTTTCCTTCTTTGCACTAACACAGGTGAATAGGTTAGTACACGAGTTTGAGATAGAGTTGACAGAGCTTTCCATCTATGTCCCAGAATACGTGGCAGATGAAGAAAATCTATGTGTTCGGTTTGAAACTAGACTGCATTTGGCGATCTAGGAAAGGATGATGGTTACCCCCACCACCATGTTCAAGGAGATGGTATAGTCGGCTAAGAGAGCCAAGAGGATGGTGAAAGAGTGCGAGAGATAGTGGGAGGAAAAGAACTGAAAAAGGAAGGGAGGATGTCCCTCTAGCCAACAGCCCAAGGGGAGCCGTGGTAGTTCAGCTCCGAGTAGTATTGGAATCGCTCCATCATCAGCTGTCCTTTTTACGGTCATCATGACCAGGAGATCAGAGTACTACCTATACTAGCATATCTGCTTCTCGAGCTCGACCATCTCGGTCTGAATAATGTAGAAACTACAGAAAGGTATATTTAGGCAAGTGCACCAAGCTGAGAAAGTGTCTTCAGTATGGAGAGATAGGGCACTTGAGGAGAGATTATCCATAGCTGGCTTAGATTTTAACTCGAAAGGGAGATAGCTCGATGCAATCAGTAAGAAACTGAGGGGAGATTGCCAACACAAGTGTTCAATCTTTTGGATCTACACAGAGGACTAGTGTGGGTAATAGTATATCTTTAGTAGGTCAGCAGTGCTCTGCTTTGCTAACTCGAGCATGAGTTTACGCAATGACAAACGAGGATGTTTGAGCCAATTTAGACGCAATTATAGCTATTTTTAGGATGAATATTTTTATGTTGTTGTATTGCTATATTGTGATGCATGTTCTATATAGTACCGATAAACTCTTAAATAGTATGAACTACTAACTCATA
Source organism: Erythroxylum baracoense (assembly GCA_025629805.1). Lineage (NCBI taxonomy): Eukaryota > Viridiplantae > Streptophyta > Magnoliopsida > Malpighiales > Erythroxylaceae > Erythroxylum > Erythroxylum baracoense. The sequence continues at coordinate 21,733,427 of JAOTAY010000007.1, forward strand.
GTGTTATAAGGTGTTATGTGTGTTCTTGGTAAAGACACTAAAGTTTTGATCAACACTGGTGTGCAAAGGTCCTTTATTAGTGTGACCTTTGCTAAGGACATTAGTTGTCCCCTAAAGTCGATAGATCCCCCTCTCATTATAGTCACTTCTCTTGGAGAGCAAGTGGCTTGTGATGAAGTATATACAGCTTGTAAGATAAAGGTCGGTGATGTTGTGTTAAAGGTAGAGCATCAGAAGCTAGCAGGTATGTTACAGTCTTTGCCTATTCTGGAATGGAAGTAGGAGAATATAACAATGGATTTTGTAGTTGGACTATCTCGTACATCAAAAGGTCACGATGCTATTTAGGTTATAGTGGATAGATTGACGAAGTCAACTCATTTTTTGCTTATCCACACAATATACTCGTTGGAGAGGTTAGTAAAGTTATATATCGATGAGATTGTGAAGCTATATGGGGTGCCAGTTTCTATAATATCGGATAGGGATCTAAGATTCACCTCTTAATTTGGGCAAAAATTATAGAAATCTATAGGGACTAAGCTGAAGTTTAGTACTACCTTTCACTCCCAGACTGATGGTCAGTTAGAGAGGATCAGTCAGACATTGAAGGACATGCTGAGAGCATGTGTGATGGAGTTCCAAAGAACCTAGGACCGGCACTTGCCTTTGACAGAATTTCCTTATAACAATAGTTATCAGATAAGTATTAGTATGCCACCATATGAAACACTTTATGGGAGAAAGTGTAGGACACCTCTATGTTGGGATGAGTTCTTACATCCAAAGTCAAAGGAGACGAATTGATAGAAATTATCAATCAGAAAGTAAAAGTCCTCTGGGAGAAAATGAAAGCCGCCTAAGATCGTCAAAAGAATTATATGGATAAGAGGCAATGATCATTAGAATTTGTAGTTGGTGATATGGTTTTCCTTCAGATATCACCATAGAAAGGTATTATCTGATTTCAGAGCCGAGGGAAGCTGAAACCTCAATATATCAAACCTTTTCGTATCCTGGAGCTTGTCGAGAATGTGGTGTATTGGTTAGAATTGCCACTAAATTTAGATAGGATCTATAATGTGTTCCATGTTTCGATGCTTAAGAAGTATATATCGGACCAATCTCATGTTTAGGAGACACCTTCAATAGAGCTGAAAGAAGACCTGAGTTTTAAGGTAAAAAAAGTCCAGATTTTGGATTGGTAGATAAAGAGGTTATGTAGCAAGGAAGTTCCCAAGGTCAAAGTTCTTTGGAAAAGCGACAGGGTCAAGGAGAAGACATAGGAGCCTGAGGATGCTATGAGACGTCAGTACCCCAATTTATTTGTATCCTCAACATAGGAGTTTCAAGGACGAAACTCTTTTGAGGGGGAGAGGACTTGTAACGCCGAACTTTCTGAGCCCTTTCGTATTGGTCTGTACTTGCAGATACTACTATATATTGATATAAATACATGATTGTATATGAGTTCAAAAATGTATTTGAATCCTCTCGGTATATATATGCCAGTGATATATAATGTTATATGCCTTTACATGAACTTAAAGTTCATCGGTATGCGAAATCTTCGAGATTTCTAACATAATAAGCTTCTAAGTGTGTAAAACTGAGTCTATTGGATGGATATAGCCATAGTGGCCAAGTTTAATGTGTTCTAATGCCTTAGAGGTGACTAGACATGATTTACAGACTTATTGGACACTTAGAAAGCTTAATTGAAAAAATTGATGTACATAAGGGCTTAATTGCAAATTTAGGAAAAGTTTGAAGGGTATAATGTTAATGTCGCATGAGCTAAGGGCAAAAAGGTAAATTTACCATGCATGGTTAAAGAATAGTCAATATTCAAGACCCTTCTTCCCTGTGTGTGGCCGTGCACCCTACCATTTAACATTAAAACACTTTGTTTTAATTAAAAGAAAGGAGAACAAAGGAGAAGAGAGGAGAAGAAGAACACTTTCAGCCGTCACCCAACTTTCACCATTTGTTTTGATTCTCCAACCTAAACTAAGTTGTTCTAAGTTAATTTGGGATCAAGGAACTCAATTCTATCATCAGATTTGAGAAATTCTCAAAGGATTTTAAGGTATCACTAATGGAAAGTTTACGTAAATTTTGTCTCATCTCTCTCTACATTATAATTTTGAGTTTGGTGTTAAGATATGTTATTCTCTATACTTGAATATGCATAAAACATAGTTTAGATGAATGAAATAAGTCATGGAGAAGTTATCCTTATGACAAAACCGAGTGCCCTCTCTTTGGTGAAAGTTTGTAAAATTTTGAATATCTTTTGAAATTGATGGTTTAAATGAATTCTATGGTGATAATTGTGTATGTATAATGTGAATTGATGATGAAAAATGAGGAAGATGTACATTAGAAAGAGCCTTTCAAGTTCATGACCTTAGATATTTGATAAAATGCCCAAGTGAACATGGCTTAGGATTCAAGGATTGTAATGTTGTGCATTAAGAAAAGGCTTTCATGTTTACTTAGAGTAAACTTGAATTTTTTCTGAGATTGATGAGTAGTGGCCTAATGTTCTTGGATAAAAATGTGCTTAATTATGTTTTGGAAAATGTGTAAGTATTGGATCAAAGGCAATAAATGCCTTGGAAAATGTAAAAAAAAGCTTATGTGAATAATAAAGGAAGTAACCATGTGAGAAGCTTAATGGCTGAATCCTATAGCCTAAGAATCCTATAGCCTAAAGATTGTGATATTATGTTTTATACACTTATACGGCGGTGTATAAATATAAAACACATGTTTGAGTAGTAAATACATTGCATATTGTATGTATAAAGGCTCGAGAGCTATGAATCAAGGAGCTTGTATCGAGGATTGTTAAAGTCAAGGGAGTGTACACCTTCTTTTGATGTGAGTTGGGGAAAACATATCTCTCAAATGGGACTAGGACAACCCAAGACATACATAATGACTTGTATGTGAATTTTGAACCTAGGTAATGCATAGTAGAATTGAATCTCAAATAGATGCTAGTATACTTATGCATTTAATAAACGAAATTTGTTTTGAATAACTCTTACACTTAGAGAGAAACTGATGTTCTTATTTTGTATTTTGAGGAATGATATTGTTTTCAACAAACCTACACTTAAAGTGCAAAGGACAATGTTTTATTTTCTGAAACTACTTTTTTGAACAACTTTGCACATGGAGTAAAAAATATGACTTTTACTGCATGAAATAATGCTTTGGAACTTACATATGCATAACTAAGTCATGCATGATGCTTGTATATGTTCTCTTTTGGATTAGAGCCATGGTAATGTTCTATTTTATAGGTTGGACCAATAAATAAAGGCATGGTACCTTACTTGATTTTAGTACTAAATATTTGTGTATGATTTTTTTGTGATTGGTGAGGTAGCGATTGGCCATTCGTGTGCTAGGCATAACATATTAAGTGACCCCCATACCTTTAACACTAGTACTTAAAAGTCGAGTTCTTATATCGACACTTTTCTACGAGACTTCCGGGTGATTGTACACCTAGAGATCTGGTCACTGACGAGGTAAGAATATGCACATGATGAGCCATAGGCTCAGTGATTAATGAGCCCAGTATCCACAATGGGTACGAGATAGACTATGAAATGAGCCCGGTATCCACAAGGGGTATGGGACAGTAAATATGTGCTCGATCATAACAAATTAAAAAAGAATGTGGAGTCACATGTGCATATGTATTTAATTATATTTTCAGATGTACTATATGAATAAACAATTATTGAATTATATTGATATCATGATATGCCATATATGTGTACATTTGATAATAATTGATTGAGAATGAGGATTGAATTATCTTGAAAAGATTATATGAAATGTGTAAAATTCATGATGTATTATTAAGATGAGGTATATTATGAATTTGGTTTGTATTTGAGATGTTGTGTTCTGATATGAGTGAGCACATTGATGATGATTCACTCACTGAGTTTGCAAAACTCATCAAAATTACAAAGTAAATTTAAGTGCGAGAGAGAGACTTAGTTTCTAAAACATTTTAGAAGAAGTCTTGTCCTTGTGTTTTGGACTCAAGAAATGGCTCAAAGGTCTGGTTAGCTAAGGCTGAGGAGTTAGATAGAATGCTTTTAATTAGTTTCTCATTCAATGTAGAAAATGTTGTAAAAGAGTAGTAGACTCTCATATGCTTTTGATACAGTGTATATATGGATTATCTAGTGAAAAGCGACATTATAAATTAAGTGTTATAAATGGAATAAGGAATTGACTCTTTTCGATAATTATGTTTTATTTATAATGCAAAATTAAGTAAATGATTGCTCTAACATGCCATTGTCATAGGATATGTTCTTGAAAGTCCTCTGGATGTTTGGGTATATTGTAGCACCCCACTCTTATAAGACATGTACGTCTCATCCCGAATGACGTTTGAGAATATATGTAGCGAGGGTGGCATACTGGCACAGTTAGTCAGTAAAATCTCGTTACAATTTTTTTTCAACATACATATGCGGAAATCAATAATTAAATTGGGCCCATTCTTTTCTTTAATAATGTCAAAATCACTTTTATTATTATTACACTCAAGATCAATCTCATTTACAAACCTTTCCACTATAGAAAGTTATTACAAAATAAACATATTCAAATATAAATGTTACAATAATTGCGGAAGACTCAATTCGATATAAAAATAAGAAAGTATTAATGTAGACGCGAACTGATCCCGACCTCTTTCTCTTACTTGAATGCAGTGGCTATACTCCAATTTATCTAACTATAGTGACTTTTCTGAGCCTGAAAAATATTGCAAATTTTGGGTGAGTTTTTCAAACTCAATGAGTGACCATCCACGATGGCTCACTCAATCACATAACATACACAATTCATATAATCATATAATTCACATCATTTCATTGATAATCATATATCATCGCATACCACTTGGTCATTCATTTCACATTCAATACATATCACATTTAGAAATCAGTCAACTATTTAAACTATACCTATCATATGCATATGTAGTGCTCATGAGACTCACTTTCTTTTATTATTATTGTGACTAAGCGCCTCTTTTATTTCTAGCTCATATCCCTTAGTGGATACCGGGTACATGCACAATTGAGCCAAAGGCTCTTATTACGTTCTGAGCTTTAAACTCTTTTTCACATTTTGAACTTTAAGCTCTTTTTCACATTATGAGCTTTAAGATCTTTTGCGGTGGCTACACCAGTCACAACTTTCTTTATGGTTCATGCATTCATGTAATGGAATGCATCACATTCACATAATTTTAGTCTATCATATGCTTTTGGATTCACATTCAATTTCATATTCATCATCGGACTGTGGTCTGACATTCAACATAAATGTTGAGAAACACTTTTTTAATCATATGCATATTCACATGTTTCTTGGGAACTAGGTCCGTCATTTAATAATCAAATTAGATATCACATATTTCATCAAATTCACATACCAGGAGCACTTCAATATTCTCACATTTATCAAACTCCTCAAACATTCAATGTTCGGAAATAAGAACAATCACGTTCACATTGCAAAATCATTCAATATATAATACAAACAGAACAATCAGTAACTAAGACCATCTAGGTCAACTCACAGTACGCTCCAGATTAGCATTTGCTTCCAAGATCTAGAAATGTCTAGATGCGGATATTTTATCCTGCACATCAATACTATGCAATACACACGTCGCACACGCATTAATAATTGCACAATCTTAAGTATTCATTTATGCACAAATGTGTATATGGACTATATACAATGCATGCTTAATGAAAATCTCAGGTATATTATCAAATTTCACATTTTAACCACATTCTCATTTTATAACTCAATTACTCGTCATTTCATTTTTAGCATTATTGCTCTTTATAGTATCCAACTCTCAATTCTTCTTATAACATCTCCAAAATTTCAAACTTTCTCACTCAAACCAGAAAAATGTGGTAATTTGGCAACACTTTTTTCTAGAAAATTGTTATCCTATCTCTTAAGTTTCTAATGACACCAAAATCATTCAATTTGGTTTAGTATTCCAAAAGTTATACTCTAAATAATTCAGACTGTTCTTAAACTGAGATAGTATTTTGTGCTCATCTGCAAGTCAGATTCTAGAATTCTAGAGACAGAAATAAAATTTAATTTCTTCCAAAAAATTGTATGCCTATGTCTCTAGTTTATTCCAAATTAAGAATCACTCCATTCGGATAACTATAGAAAAAGTTATGATCAAAATACCAAAGCATGTTTAAGTTATGCAGGAGAGTTGGCCGCGGCGAAGCCAGGAGTTGGCCGCGACGAACTTTTCCCCAAGAGAAATACTCGTAAAATCTTGCAAGTTGGCTACAGCGAACTTTCACAGAAAGCAGTAACCGTACTCATTTTCCAACACTCCTCATCATCAACTTCATCCTAATTCATTTCTTTTGCTTAATATATCATTTCTAACTTATATCTACATCATTTCCTCTTCATTTATACCCCAATTACAGTTCAATATCATTCACAAACAACTCATGATCCATAATTGATCATTAACTAAAAACAGAACATTCATCATCAATTTTTTGCATTTCATCCAACACCATTTTAAGGATTATTCTACCTCAAAATCATCACTATAACAATTTATGGGTTATTAGTTATCATACACATATACAAAAACAAGACATTTACATACTCATTTCATCACTCAAGACACATATACAAATATGACATAATCAAGTCATCAATCTCAATATACTCATCATTCTAGCTTCATTTAACCATACTTATGATATTTAAAACATCACTTACTTAATTTAACTAAAGCTCCTTCAAGAGTCTCCAAGAAACCCTAACTCCATCATCATCCACGAAAATCAACTTTCAAGGTGAAATGGGTTGGGTCTTTTAGCAACAAGAAGAGGGAGACAAAGAATCTTGAAGAAGCAAAGTGAAAGAGTTGAAAAAAAATCAATATAATGGGGTGAGAGTGGATGTCATGGGTGAAGGAGAGGAATGAAGAAGATGAAGAAATGAAGAAGTTGAAAAAAAGTGAAGCATGTGTCGTTTTTGGCAAGTGAAAGACCAAAATATGGTCTTTCACTTTAAAAAAATGTGGCTTAACAAGTGGTGTGGCAATTGCCACGTGTCACTCTCTCAAGGTCTCTTCTTGATCTTTTAATAAGCTAGTCCATTTGTCTCCAATTTTTAACCCAAATTTCTCCTCGATTTTTAATGACATATGTCATTAAGTTCTAATGTCATTCATAAAAATTTATATTACCATCTGACATTTATTTTTGCCACTATTCATCAATTGTTTTGCCACTTGACATTTTTTTTAGTCTAAAAATTACCCCAAATTTTTAGAAATTTTCCTAAAATTCTATGATAATTCTAAATCACTAAATACACTCTCCAAATCAAATTTCAACATCTAAAAACCTCAATTCTCAATATAATCACATTTACAAATCAATTATACTTGAAATGTCAATGAATGCATGTATAGTCATTTTAATGTGCAAAAATTTAATATTCATAAATATAAGCATATCATATAATGCATGAGCATGAAATGCATTTTCTAATTTCTTACTAATCTCTCATAATTACTATTCTAGCCTTAACATAGGTAACGGGTTGTTACAACTCTCCCCCTCTTAAAAGAAATTTCTTCCTCGAAATTCTTACCTTCTTGTTCGAAAAGGTGGGGGTATTGTCTCCTCATATGCTCCTCTGTTTCCCACTTAACTTTACCACTCGAATAATTTCTTCCAATTGACTATAGTCAATGAAATCAATCAATCCTCTACTCATTTCTTTCGATATCATTCTATCTTAACTGTTTCCTCATTATATTTCAAATTACTCACAATTTTTTTTCCTTCGTTAGCTGTCAATACATCTTTGTCAATCATATCACTATTTCTTAGCGTATTCACCTATCACACATTATAATTCTGAGACATCTTTATTAATAATAAAACTCATAAGTTATTGGTCCTATGCTCTCAATAACTTCATGTGAACCAATACAATTCGAGCATAGTTTATCCTCTTTCCTAATCTGAGCACACTTTTTGTCAATCTACACACACCTTGGCAAGGTGATACTCTCAAAGACATTCCATCTTTCGCTTAATACTTCACATCTCTTTAGTGTTAATACACTCGACTCTAATGTCTATCACATTATGTTCCATAACCCCGATGTTGATCCACCAAATTTCATTTATCTTACTTGAATCACTTAGTTTCTGACACAGATCAATTTCACTAATCGACAGTATCTCAAATCAATTATGGCCTTCAACTACTTTTAGGCCCTCTTCATTTCAATGTAAGGGCAAATGATTCTTTTTGTTGTACAACGCCTCATACATTAATTCTAATGATGTCATTATGATAATCATTGTTATGCTATACATTGACCTCATGTTCCTATGAACTCCCAATTAAAAGCTTTAAACATATCTCCAATATGTAAGACTGTTGGTAATTCAATCATTCAGTCACTTGATTCTACATTCTTAGCCGCTAAATGTTATTTATGGGAATTCCTACTAGGATGTCTAGCCTAGGTTGATACTTGCCTTCTCTAATAGTCTCTTTGCTCAATCAT
>JAOTAY010000007.1:21765878-21782222 GCA_025629805.1 Erythroxylum baracoense
CTACAATCTCTCTCCATAACTAACTCATAACAACCTAGTTTATGTGGCATTTGCCCCCTTCCCCATCTTACCCCTACAGATGTAGGTTTGGATGGGTTTAATGGGCTAATTGCTAACACTAACGGGCTGATCACTAGGAGGGGTATTAACAGTAGGATCACAAGTGGGCAGAATTTACTACTCTTCGCCCGTGTAGTTCTGCAAATAAGTTCTCCCATAGTTCTCGTGTATGCTCATTGATTATAACACAATTTTAGACATTTGAACGGCAACTAGGCTTGAAATTAATAATTCCCACCCTATTGCTCAAAAGGTTTCCATTTGATCCTAAAGTTTATTCTCGTATTTCTTCTTTTGATGATTTTAGTGCTTGATAAAAAGAGCTTGAACTTGCAAAAGCATCTAAATAATTCATTCATGATCTTTTGTCAGGAATAAATCATGGATATAGATACAAAACTGGTCGACTTGTGGTAGGAATAAAGATGAATGTTGTAATTGCAACCAACACGTAATTACACAAAACTCAAAAGTAACTCGGTGAAGATGTGCTGATGGCAATCATATGTTTCCCTCTCTCTTCTTCTTCACACTAAAATCGTTGCATACGCCAGCGCGACAATTTTTCGTATACATGGTACTTTAAATATTGCCTCAGTGTTATATTTTGTACCCCTTTATGAGACTGTTACTCTAAGTTCAATTTCCTCCCAGTCCAACGTCAAATAAAGTCTCAAATTGAATATAATTTGTGTACTTAAATAAGAGTATGTTTAATTTAACTCCACAAATTTATTATAGTTTAATTTTGTGATAAGTTCGAATTTCAAAAAGTCAATTAAAAATATTTTAAATTTTATGGTTTAAAAAATTATACAATGTTATATAAAATGAGTTACAACGAAATTTAATATATATTATATTAAAATAAAATTCAGAATAATTATGGTAATACAAATTAAAATAATTTTTTACTTATATATATATATATATTTATCATTAAACAACAGAAGGAAATATTAAATAAATTATAAAAACAGAAGTTTGGGATGCAATAAAATAATAAAAAGAGTTAATTAATTATTTAATAATTTAGAAGAAAATTGAAATAAGAAGAGTTAAATAGAAATATCATCCTATTTTTTTACAACTTAAATGCTTTGAATCCCTGGGACCCTTTTGGCGTGCATGCTTTTGTTACAACTCACCAGAGTCAGAGAGTGGCAATTTAGGAAAAGGGCAGTCTGAATGTCGAAGCAAAGTCATCGTGTGGGCCTCTGTTGGGTGAACGGCTAAGATTCTCAGTCATAAACAATTTAATTTCCTCATCAGAGTGACGCAGTGAGCAGCGCGAAGCGGTGGATACTACCACTCGCCTTTTAGAGGTTCCAAAGCGAATAGACACCTGTCTAATTCTCACAAATCCACAGGCATTCAGACTTTGTATAGCAGAGAGTGAAGTGGTTACTGGTTAGGTTTTAAAACAAAGAAAGAAGATAAAAGAAAACTTGCAGTGATTGTAATAAGAGAGATGGGATCTGGGACTGGAAACTTCCTCAAGGTGATCCTTAAGAATTTTGATGTTCTTGCTGGGTATGTGTCCTCTTCTTTTCTCGTTATTTCTGTCTTTGAATGGCTTAGTTATTTCTCTTGAGCAATTTAGTTGCAAGAAAAGGGGAGATGAAGAGTGTAAATGTTAGTGTCTTGATAGTTGTTGAATTTATGTAATTCTAATATGTTGTTCCTGCATACAAGTTTTGATGGCCGCTTACTATATGTTTCTTTAGAAACCAGAAAAGGGATTAAGCGGAAGAGGACGATTCTTAGTTGTTGAGATTAGTGGATAACTTAGATTTTTGGTTTTGCTGTTTTATTATTTCTTCTGTAGTATTTTACAAAGCACATTATTTAGACGATGTTGTGCTTTCATCGCTAATTACCGTTTATCGATTCTCCAGGCCAGTGGTTAGCCTTGCTTATCCTCTGTAAGTGCTCTTCTCCAAAATCACACTTTAGGGTTGTTTTTATTTGTGTTCTCTTTTATTTTTCCACGTATGCTTGTGGGTTTTTGCTATACACAAATTAGTTGACCCCTTTGTGTGATGTGAATACATATTCTTAATATACGTATACCAATTTGCGTTGTTTTGACAGATATGCCTCAATTAGAGCCATTGAGACTAAGTCACACGTTGATGATCATCAATGGCTTACTTACTGGGTTCTGTACTCCATGATCACACTCTTTGAGCTTACTTTCGCCAAAGTCCTTGAATGGTAAGTTTACTGCACTCTTAGTAATTTACATTAGTTGCATCAATATTGTTAACGAGGAAAACTCTATGTTATGACGTTGGAAGTAATCTCTGAAATCTGAGTTGAATTTAACAGAATAGCAAATTACCTGTAACCATGGTACATATGTCTGAGACGATATCTTGGATATTTTCCTATAGATTCTTCTGCACATTCACATAGTCATGTGGCATGTACTGTATTAATACACTATCAGTTGAGATCTCAAATGATACGGGGAAATTCTATTAATGTAAGTCAAAAATTTAGTTCTCTAGCACACCAAAGAATTACAATCACCAGTATTTTAGTGATAGATGTTCATCTAGTGTACTTTGGTAGTACAAGTTTTCAAAAGATTGGCTCTAGTTTATCATGATAAATTCGGGGGAAAATAGTAGTTTTAGTGTTGTCATATGAAAATTTGACGCACATTTCTTCATAGCATAAACTTGAATGTGAGATCATGCTAGGTATAGGATCAGAGATACTTTGATAGGTGGTATGCAATGTCTGATTGATTATTACTTATTTATCCACCTTCATATAATACTTTTTTTTACATATAAATAACTGAGTAGTTTGTGAATACAGTTAATCCATGCTCACTTTTTTCCTATGATTTCAGGGTTCCAATCTGGTCGTATGCAAAGCTTATTTTAACCTGCTGGTTGGTTATTCCATACTTCAGCGGTGCTGCATATGTTTACGAGCACTTTTTAAGGCCTCTCTTTGTTAACCCACAACAGACTATCAATATCTGGTATGTCCCCAGGAAGAAGGACACTTCGGGCAAGCCCGATGACATTCTAACTGCTGCAGAGAAGTATATTGAAGAAAATGGAACTGAAGCATTTGAAAAGCTGATCAATAGGGTATGTTTTGAAATTTATTTTGGGAGTCCTACTCCTACAATTGTTGTGCTCCTGAACTAGATTTGCATAGAAGTTTGAGATTACTGAGATTGATAGTCGTTAGAACATTCATTGGGGTTATGTAAATTTCGTTTTACACATTGGTTCTACTTCCACCAAATTGAAATGCCTAAAAATTTACCTTTTTGTTCTTCAGGCTGATAAATCCAGGAGTGGTAACACTTACGGAATCTTTGAAGAGGACTATAGATACTGAGTCTGGCTCGGTTGGCTAGATTTCACTTTAGTCACCTACTATTGTATTCCTAGTCTTCGGTTTTTGTGAAGTTATTTCAATATCCTCACGTTTCGGCTTGTAATTATTACCGGCTTTATTTTGGTATGGCTTGGATGTTAATGCATCAATCTGTTAGTTGTGTGCTTTATTCTTTACATGTCTTTCATTATACATTTATATCTCAAGCGTTTGCAGGGAATACAATACTGCCTTATACAATGTCTGAAGTCTGTAACAGTCTAAGATGTTAAGCCACAAGAAAACTGGCTACAGATTCATGTACGCTAACATGTAATTCACAAATGGGCGACAAAACTCGTAAGACCGATCCCACTAAACATTGAAGGGAAGTTGATAGCGACAAAGCGGGCAAAAGTGGCTAGTACGCAGCCACTTGACAATGCAGTCCGCGTGATAAACATGACTACACGGCATTCGAATTGCTTGTGTTCCCGCTTCAACGTCTTCCAAGCACACTGAACAGTTAGAGCAACCCTCCTCCATCAGAAAAAGTCTCTCGAGTGCTTCAATGGCTGATTCAGCTGCAGGCACTTGTTTCGTTCCCTCCGGCGCCGACTCTCTCAAAGCCCTGGCCATTCCAGCATCATAGTATTCACCGTAATAATTAAATTCTTCAATACGAGCTATTCCTATTTGAATATGAATGCATCTCTTAACACCACTGCCACCGCTGTCAGTACTCGTTGCCTTCCTCAAAGTTTGTGCAATCGCTTCTTCGACAGCTTGATAGGGGGTCTCGGGGATTCCCCATTCTCTCAACTGTTTGACTACCAATTCAGGGAGAGGATCGCCAACGCGATACGCGATGTCTTTGCTACCAGCAAACGTGGCTCTCGTCGACAACCGGATTCGTCTCCCTGACTGCTGTATTATGAAGCTCCAAACTGCATTAGCGAGTGTGAAATGCAATCCAACCCTCAGATGCCCACTTGGGTCCAGGTCGCTTTGTTGGACCTCGGGATGTAAAAAATTGTGGTTCAGTGCTCTAATCACGAACTTGTAGTGAAGGTTGTGGGTAGACATTGTTGATGAAACAGAGAGACTTGGCGAGGTGAGTAAGGAATGCCAATTAGAATGATGGGAGTCCCAAGATTGTGCTGCTGTTTATATTTATACATATGGGTTAGCCGTCGGTGGTTATTCGGAAATCCTCGTACAATGTTAATTCAGACTTATGATTTTTCAGGTGGAATCCTTTTCCAACCACGAACGGATGTTTGTCGAGAAAGACAGCAGTGCAGACTGCAGAGGACACTGTTTCCAGTATTATTTTAAGCTCAAGTCTCTTTCCAAATTAATAGATTACCTTTTAAACCTCTTAAGAAAAAATAAGTTTATATATTTATTTAAATTAATCGCTTATTTTTATTTAATCATTTTCAATTTAAAAGTTTAAAACTTGTTAATAATTTGACTCTTTTTTTTCTAATGCAACATTTGTAATGGATAAAGTTTAAACTCAAAAGAAATATGATTTCTTAGCTCTATAAGTATAATCCCGTAATTCAAATATCTATTTGCTTTATCTTAAGAAGTAATACATGCTATACGAAAATTTCAAATATTAATATCTTTATAAATCGCGTTAGTTTCGCTTTTTGAATATAAAAGTCAATGAGAATTCCATCATTACCTCTGTTAACTATAAATATAATCTAACTATATTTTGGATTACCTAATTCATAATTAAACTTAAGAGTAGGATGCTCTCTAATACAAAAGTTTACTCAACTGAGATTTTGGATAAATCTCCAATACAAAAGTTTACTCAACTGAGATTTTGGATTACCTAATTCATAATTAAACTTATTGTAGGATGATCTCTAACACAAAAGTTTACTCAACTGAGACGATTGAAATAAGTAAGTGTAACAAGTAAACTTACCACACTCTGTAAAATTACTAAATTCAATTTTACGTAAGAAAACACTGACTTCAATCTACCCTTTCTCCTTTGATGTACCCCAAGTGAGCCAATGACGGTTACAAGTTAAACTACAATTCTCAACCTTTTCTCCGTACACTATTTAGTTCACTAATTTCTAAAAGTAATAGGAAAGGGTCAATTTTCAAGTCAAATACTCTTTTTTGGTATCACGAGGGAATTGAACAAACTGTAAAATATCATGGAAACCAGCCATACGACTTTGTATGCCAAATATGAAAAAGAGGCAACAGTTGTTCCTCAAGTTAATAAATTGTTAATATTTCCAACAACTTATTTAGCAGCAGCTCAAGAAAAGAAAACTTACAAGCTAGTGCATGTAATTCATAACATTTAAGAGTAAGGCAAGTTGCATAACAACCAACAATTCTTCATCAAAACCACCAACATGGCAATACTTGCCCTATACCCTCCTGTTTTTCAGGCAAAACTTATGCACCAGTAGTCAAAAACTAATCCCCGTTCTCAACATCGGTGTCAGCTGCACTCATAGCCTTCGCCAAGTATTCCTGCGCTTCTTCAAGCGCAGATATGTTGGCATCGGCAGCATATAATATCTTCTTGATTGCATTTGCCACCTGCAAACATTCGGCCAAAGAACAGATATTGATTTGTTCATATACATCATAACAAATATATTCCTTCAGCTACTTACGGGGAGGTCCTCCAATTCAGGAGTCTGACAAAGTATTTCTACATCTCGCAACTTGGCAAAGTAAAAGTCTCTTTCCTTTTCCAAGAGGTCAACAGAGAGCTTGAGATCTGTAACCTGCATTCATATAACAAACTTTGGCTCTTGCAGAATAATGTTCTTTTACAATTATATCTATAGGACCTACACAAGAAAAACCAATACAAATCCTGTGTGTTCAAAGCGAAATAACTATGGAGACCTTTCAGGAGATAAACATGCATCTACAGCAGTACAAATACTGTGAAGAATAGAGGAATCTATTAAATAAGTGAAATGCATTGGCCAGTAGGCAATCCCTCGGAAATTGATCTGATTTTCAGAACCGTTGAAAATTGAGAAATTGGTCTGCACAGGCAATATAATGAATGCATACGGAAACAAACAGATTTGGTTCAGTACCTCCTTGGACAAAGCTTCGATATCCACTGATGAATCAGCCCCACCTACTCCAGCGCATCCTTTCCCTTGTTTCGGACCTATAAGGATCCATTAAATGGAAAGGAGCAAGTTTAAGGGCGAGCAGAAGAAAATTCAAGCATGAACAAGAAAATGCCTACTGACCAGATGATTTGTACAGGCCAACCGAGTCACTACCAGCAGAGTTGTGGATATTGTTTGCTTGCAATGACTTTGAGGTCTTTAGAGAACCTCTATAACTACGGTCTTTTCCTCCCTTACATCTTCTTTCCACAGGATTATAATTCCTAATTCAAATAATCAATGTGTTTGTGAAAAATGTCAACAAAGGACAACCATATCAAACAGAAATGTAAAGTGGAAAACAACAGAAGAGACTATAATACTCATTCATGACGCCACCATTTACAGAATCACAGTATCGCTTAAGCCATTGTAAGAACTCCAAGTTGTCCAAAGGCCGACCTTTAACAAGTCTGTTAACTTCAACATGCTGCCACATAACCATGGGCTGTGATGTGAATGCAGATAAAACATTGAATTGCAAAAAAGATAGAACAGAAAAACAGCTCCCTATAATTTTGGGAACCTTAAAGAGTCTTAGCTAAGCGATACTCAGTTGTTCCAACGTACAATCATTTTTTGTTTCACCCACAATCACATGACGAATATATTTAACATAGGGAAAAAAAAAAAACGATGACATTTGATAAATAATACCAGACTAGGAGGATCATATTTTGATTCCAGGCTGTAGAATATATCCAACAATGAAAATAAAGCCTTGACACCGAATTTGGGTAAACAATCACTAGTTCAGGTCTCTGGATGTCAAGTTACAAAGGCTGGCAATAAATTGAAAAGACTAAATGCAAAATGTATAAGAATGCAAAACGTAAGATAAAGAGGTATTAGATGGGGCAAATCATATTCAAAATGCAGCAAAGGATGGAGATTACACTCTCCTGGGATATATGTCAGAAAGTTCGTGTTGATAATCCATCCAGGAGTCCAAGGTTCAAACAAATATGGATACGCCATCATTAAATTCATTAATCATGCACTACGGGACACACTCAAGTTACAATATGAAATACCTTTTCAATTTTCAACTTGTTAAAGACGTCCTGCAGAATCTTATAATTTTGGATCATATCATACTCGGTCTTTGCATCAAAATTAACCTACAATAGATTAAACTGAAATGTGAGGAAAGTCATTAAAAATCATATAGTTGAGAGAACAATGAACTTAATTTGAATAGAGAAAAATGTGGCAAAATTTTGCAACCTTATGCATGGGAACAACTCCTGGATAGGTCATATCCATCATCTGGCATTGCACAGCACCTGATGCAGCCTAGTATAGTAATTGAAAAGGCAAACATCAAAGAGAGAATTTTACGCTGAAATATGAAAATTCTAAGCGTAATTAGATGCTAAGTCAATTCTCAGATACGGAGAACAATCTTATACTTCCAACTATGTTTCTTTATTCTATAAATCTAACAACTTTATGACACCACTAACACAGTTGATGTTCTAAAAATGCTTATGCAAATTCCAATCATATGTGTACTAACCATAACGCTAACTTGTAACAAGCATTATGCTTAATAGTATCAGCTTATTAGCACGCTGGTTAAGTTGCATGACGAATTGGTTGCTGTAAGAAAATCTGAGATTTTTTCTACAGCGTTTTAGTAGAAACGAGGTCACTGAAGAAACTCAGTGTAGGCTCAAAAGTAATAAGTAAAAGCATCAAGCAGAATGGCGGCTGAAATTTGCAACAGAAAACCAAGACCATGTATTGCTAAAATTAAATTAAATATATCCCATTCACTATGCACCTTAACCAACCTAAATTTACCATCAAGCACCCGTTTCAACCAAGAGCTATGTAGATGATAGTTTTTTTTAACAAAAAAAACAATATATTTCCAAAGTGTGGATATTGATTTATTTCCCATAATCTGACCGTCAAAGCAGTACCCTGTAAGCTTTTGATGTCCATGTACAGCAAGCTTTTGTTTAGAGAAAGATAAAAGATCAAAACGTTTTTAATAAAACAAACCAATTTGGATAAAAAGGTAATCTAAATGAAATTAGAACGACGTAGATAGCTTTCGCAATCCATTTCGTTCGTGGAACAAAATGTACAAGAAGATAAAAAGCAATTTCAAGAGCTGGGTAACGGCTAAAAACGAAAACCCATTACCAATTAAGTTGAAATTACTTATAAACCGAGAAAAGCTATGAACGAGATTCATCAAACCAGACAAAAACCAAACTTAAACGGGCCGCTGATACTCAGTGGCCTTAAGACTCGATTTAACACAATAAGAATTGAAAACAAAACATGGGAAATGAACAAAAGAAAGTTAAAGAACACCTCTTCAATACGAGAGAGGCTGAGTTGGAGCCTGTTGTTGATCCAAGTTAAAATCTCATTCCTTCCAACAAAGTACGCACTGTCCATCATCCCAATATTTGACGCCATCTCCTATTTCCTTCGCCCCCTTCACAGTCACACCCCCACAAAGCAAAAAAAAAAAAAAACGAAACCCAGAATGACCAGACCAAAAAACACCCAAAAGGAACACGATTGAGACAGAGAGGACAATAAGATGAGAATGTAGGTAATTTTGAAGATTAAACCGCGAAAAGAGGAGCGTGGTTTATAGATATTTAAAAAGAGAGAAAATGGTATGAAATTAGAGGAGAGTGTGAAACTGAAAGTAAAGAAATTAATGGCGACAGAAAGCGAGAGAAAACGAGAGAGAAACCGAAGGAAATTAAACGGGGACATATGGAGCGAACCAAGAGATGAAATATAAAGGAAAGGGCGGGTTGGTTCGCCGGAGTTTGGCAAAGGATCTTTTGATTTTCAAATTTACTTTTAACGTAAAGTTTATATCAACAATTGGCGTTAACATAAATAAATAACAAGAGATCTTATGGGATTGCAGAAAGAGACCAGTTTTGAGTAACATAAATGACATATTTAGTATGAGCCTAAATGAGATTATTTGCAGTGCGAATGTGCGATGATGCTATGCTGCCATTTGTTTTCTTAGGTGGTATTTTCTTAAGGTTGTAAAAGAAAAAGACAAGGGGACCAGAAATGGCAAGTGGGGTTTAATTTTAAGGTTTTCTTTTTATTCTCGAATGAGATTCATATTTTGGAATTTGGATAAATGTATGCTGAGCCTGCTATGGTACGTGCTTCTCCAAATGCTGCATTCGGCGCTTTTGTTCAGTCGGCAGCAGCAATGGTAATCCATCTCAAGTTATCTATTCTGAATTTCTTTATTTTGATTTATTGCATTTGTATATATAAACTATAAATAAGTTTTTATAATAAATTATCCATTTAATATGATTTGTCTCGTTCTTATGAACATTCGATTCTAACATTAAATTACATAAAAATAAAAGACGAACCAAATTATAGACACCCACTAAAGAAAAGTGTATAGTAAAAGGTTTAAAGCCTTCTAAGACATGCATATATGTTCATTTTTAAGAGGTGATGGTTTTCTATTAAACTTGAGCACAAGACAGGTCCGACTAAGCCATCCCCTTTTGTCAAATAAATTGCAACAGCTACATATTATATAGGATACGTACATGGTTTCTTAGAATCTGCTATTTGAGATAACATTGGAACTACTAATACAACGACAATGAGGTAGAAGGTATTATCACTTTTAGGTCTTTCGCAATAGGAAGTGACGTACTTTCTTAAATATCAATTTCAAGCTACATCAAGGTAGCCTCCCACGGTTGCTTTTAGAGATGAGTATGCTTGTAGTAATCTTTTAATCCACCAAATAGTTTTACGTGTTCGAAAACAATGAGGACGATGTGATCCTTGATTGGATTAAGGTACAAAAGTTAGTTATGCCCTCATTTCCATAAAATAATGTTTATACTAAAATTTCATTATGATATTCAATCATGTTTTAATACCTATAAATTATGCAGTAGAACTTTTATAAATTAATAATGTTAAGACCATAGAAAAATTATTATTAAAAAGATATTAATTTAATTTTAAGCTATATAATAAAATTATTAATTGTCAGAATTAATTTATGTAATTTATATTTCATTAACATAGTTCTTTCCTCGTGATCTCTATACTCGCCAATTGAAAATAAAACTTTATTTGATATCCAAAAAAAAAGAACTTATTTCATAAATTATCAAACTCTAAAGATGTTCAAAGTTTTATAAAAATCTCAATCTCTCAAGAAAAACGTATCATTGGGGACAAATTTTGTTGCTTCAATTGGTTAACACTAACAGGGAAGAAGAAATGATGTGAAACGTAGAGACTTCTTTATGATTTTAAAAATATTTTTACTATTTTAAATGAGAATTTTTTAGTATTAAAATTTTTAAAATAAATTTATATTAAATTTATTTATAGTTTTTTAAGCACATATTATTATGTAAGTAGTAATTGTATACATGCAAACATTGTAAAATATATAACGGTCAATTGTAATTAATATAAAAAGGTTGATAAATATTTAACAACATATTATGTTTAAATTTTTAATTTTATACATTATTTTAATAATTCTAATAGAATAAAATAATAATAATAATTTTTATGGATAAGAAGCTGTAGAAATGCTAGGCGGCAAAAGTTACAGGCTGTAGATTGCAACTTTGTACCATTTAATGTGGCGGTGAGGTACAAGGGAAGGAACCTCCGTAATGTTGGGGGTGTCATGTCTTCTATTGACAGGATAGACAATACATCAAATTCTCTATTTCAATTATTTTGTTTCTAACTCTATTCTATTAACTTTATATAAATGTATGGATGAGATCTAATGAAATATAATAAGAATATCATAATTGAAATAAAAGATCTAATCCTGACACATTAGGCATACCCTCCAAAAATACACAAAAAAATTACCATCCTTAGACATTGTGTACGTTGGATAAGTCAAAATGGTGACGTACTTTACAGTAAATATTACATAGAACCTGATTGTCATGAAAGGAAATGCAAATCTAAACTCCACAAACGGGAAGAGATTTATGATATTGACTATCTTTACATGTCAATGACTACTTGCTTCGAGTGTGATTACCTTCAGTTTAATCCAGACAATGTGAAGAATGAGTTGAAAAATTTAGAAACTGGTGAATCAAATCCTCCTTTTAAGATTTAAGCCCTCGAACTTAGTAGCATGGATGTACCAATGCGATTCCAAGCGAAGGATGATTGCTTATGTAAATTCTGCTATCAAATATTGGGGTTAAGAGTGGTTGGGAGAATAATATGCTCCTATTGTTTCTTCTCTCCAATCTTTACACACAAGTTGAGACCAAGATTGAAAAATGGTACAATAATCTCTAGTATTGCATTAGTTCACGATACCTAATACCGAACGACATTGTAAAAATTGAAAATTATAGGACTAAAATGAAAAAAAGAGAACTTATTGTCATGCGTAATGGTACCTTAGTTACGTACCCTGGATCGAACGTGAAAAGGAAAAAAATGGAGAAATGCGGAAATACCTGATTTTCAGTTTTGAAACTTCAAACAAGCTTTTCGAAGCTGAAACTATCCCAAATCTACCTCCGTCTTCACAGGAATCTATCACCAAGATGTGGGCTAGGTCTTTCTACAGTTTTCTCAATACATAAGCTTTTTTAACGGATTAAAGATTCCTTATGCTTACGATTGATATGAGCAACTACAGGAGACCTTAACCTATATATATAACTTCCATATCGGGCTTCCCCATCACAAGGCTGATATAGATCAGGTCTACACTAAAAGGGACCCATTTTCTACCCGAACTTTGACCCATTGATTTAGATCTTTTATTGGGCCACTTTATTTAGATCAAATTACGTAACTTAACTGATAATTTATTTAAAAACCAAATTATAATTAATAACTGTCCACTATATGGGAAATTGACAAAATCGCCTTAAGGGCAAAAATGTCTTACAATCTCCCCCTTGAACAATTATTAATTGCAGTTTTGACTTAACTTTAAAAACTCGGTTAAGCCACGTTGTTGTATTAATCGACTAAGTTTAAAAACAAAACATTTGATCCAAAGATAATGAAAGTCCAACATTCTGTCCTGCAAGGCATTCGATACCGAAAAGTATCAAATGCATGTGTCATATGTGACACAGATCCAATACAATCACGAATATCTAATACCTCACTAATATGAATGGAAAAATGGAGTGTGGCAAACTACAATGATACCTTTATGATCTAATATGTATTATCTTCGTTTGTAGGTCTCGATTTCTCCAACTTTATGCTAAATCACATGTGCTAAACTGCATCAAAGAAATCCCGTTTTCTCTCATCGAATGCTAAACAACATCAGAGAAAACTTATTTCCTCTCACCATATGCTAAACAACATTAAAGAAAATCTTTATGTTCTCCAACTGAATGCAAAACTGCTTTAGAGAACTTTTATGGGATTAAAACTTATATCTCCCTATATCATGTCAAACTTTAAGGATATATTTGTATAAAACTATATGTGTCTAATAACATAGGCTCAAGGTCAATGTTTATAAATGCCTAATGACCTTTAATTGCTTAAGATTGACACAAATCTTAAAACTTTTATACTTACTATGACAATGCATGATAATATATATTACTGAGGATAAACTATGATCATCTTTATTGATGAACCATCATACCGTCATAATACATCAAAACGTGCAAATGTATATAGAGCAAACATAATGATCTTTTAACTAATAATGTCTAAGGACCTCAAAACACCCATACTGTATACTTATCTTTCAAACACAAGTGAGCAAAGTCCTTTAGTTAAAGAATCGACTTATAGTTCCTCGATCTTTAAATGCTCCAAACCTTAATATCACCTTATCGTGTAACTACTTCATGATCAAATATTTGACCTCAAAATGCTAAGACCCTGTGATATTCAATGTTGTTATTAAACAACACAACAACTTGATTATCACATTACAGCTGAATGGGTTTAGCCACTGAATCAATCACAGATAACTCAGAAATCAAATTTCTGAACTAAACCATCTGTGAAGCAGCCCTATAGCATGCACTTTGCATGTATGGTCGAGGAATTTACTCGTGTCAACTTGACACTCTTCCACAACATTGTACCATTTGCAAACCTTAACCGTAACTTTAAGTGAACTTTCGATCATCCAGACACATAGCTTAATTTGAATCTGAATTCTCGACGAGGTTTAGTTTGTTGACTTTTCTATCTATCAACATATAATCCTTGATTCTCTTTAATTATCTCAACACTCACTTGACTGGATTTCAATGGCCTACATCTGAGTTAACCAATACTAACCAAACAGTCAAACAATAGATGCAATGTCCTGCTAAGTACATAGCCGAGCATACATCAGGCTATCAACCGTACTAGAATACGAAACATTCCTCATAAGCTCTCTCTTTTTTTTATTCTTTAGTCACTGTGACAAATATTATCTCTCACTATGAGAGATAAGTACTACGACAGGTTTACAATTAACTGTATTAAACCTTTGTAATATATACTCAATGTATGCATTCTTTGAGAGGTATGAAAAGTGTTAAGATATGTCCCAGTGAATCCAAATACCTAAGACAAAAGATATTATGCCAAGGTCCTTTATGTCAAAGTTCTTTGATGTGAGCAATATATCATCCACATGCAGTAATAGGAATATAATTTTGCTCCCCCTAACCTCATAGTATAAACATATTTTTAACTTTATTTTCCATAAACCTGAAAAAGGTCACAACCTTATCATCTGTAAGGTTTCACTTCCGAGAGGTTCTATTTAAATCACATATTGATCTGCATAACATGCAAACTATGTCAGTTCCATATGGATCCTGAAATCCTTTAGGTTGTACCATATAGACCACTTTATAAAGGTCTTTATTTAAGAAAGTAGTTTTGACAACCATCTGATGTAACTCTTTATCATCATGAGCAGCAATTGTCTTAATAACTCAAAATGTATCCTTTGAGGATATGAGAGAAGAGTAACATTAACATTAACACTTCTCCCTGAGTGAACCATCAGGTAATTGAGCTAACCTATAAACCACTGAATTTTATCCTAAAATCCTTTAAGTCTTAAACTTTATTTACAACTGACGGTTTTGTAGTTCTACTACAAAATCAACTAGCTCCCAAACCTTACCATAATTTATGACTTGCATCTCATAAGTCATTGCAACCTACCACAATTCCGCTGCGGGTACAGAAACAACTTCTGTAAAAGTAACTAGATTCGTAACATGTTTAATAATATAGTCCTGTTTACCTAATAGAATATGATAATCAGATGGGATAATAGGCTATCTCACTCTGGTAGATTTTCATAACTGCATTAGATCTTGTACCCCCAGGAACCTCTGTGTGTATAGGTATGGGTTCCTATCCCTGTACAGGCATGATACAAAGACCTAAATCTACTGGATCTAACTGTATGAGTGGCAGCTATATAATAACTGTAGTATCCATTCTGTTATCATTCGAAAGGTCAAAGGCCCACCATCATCATAGACATCGTATTCCAAAAACTTAGCTATTTGTGATTCCACTATTCTATTCCCTCCTTCTCTATAGTAAGATATGTAGCCTCTAGAGTGGTTAAGATATCTTACTAAATAGCAATGAATATTATGAGTATGCAATTTCTCTTTATAAGGATTATACCACCTCGATAGGGCAACCTCATACATGAATATGTGTGAGACTGGATTTTCACGCTTATAGATAATCAAGTAGATTAGTCTTGTTCTGCATTGACTTCTTCAAGTCTTTTAGGGTGCGATTATGTCTTTCAACAACACACCATTTTGCTCAAGACTACCTGGTATAGTGAATCAAGTCACTATTCCAACCGATTCTATATATCTGACAAACAAGTCCTAAAACACCATGTTTATTATGATATTCTCCTTCACGATCAGAGCTGACATTTTGAATGGATTTTCTCATTGGTTCTCAACCTTCTATCTTTAAGCAATAACACATAACTATAATGGCAATAATCATCAACAAATGTCATAATACAGTTGGAATTGCATAATACAATTGTATAAGGTCTTTAGATATCTTTATGTATCAGACTCAACAAGTCAGAAACATGAGTTGACTTCAATATCCTTATTAGTCAACTCACCCCTGTAATAGTTAACATATGTTCCCAGATCAACATAATCTAGAATTGAGATAATGCATTCCTTAATCAATCTTTTAACTCTAGCTCTGGAAATGTGCCTTAAACTTTTATACCACACCATGTATAACTTTTCATTTATCAAGGTCCTTCATTTCATGACTTGTTTAGCAAGATACGAAGAAGCTTATATCTAATTTAAGGTAAGACACTGTAGGGTTTGCCATAGTTGCATGCATCACATGCATGTAGATGCAGCAAAAGTGTCAGAATCAAGATTCCGACACCATGACAACTCGAAAACCACAAGATCTAATATGCATGCAAAGATATGTATAAAAGAATATGAAATGTAAACTTTTTACCTTATGTATCTACTCCTTTCTTGTTTCTTCTCCTTGTTTGAGTTGTTGCAAACACCAAACCCTTCTTTGATCTCCAAGAACACACAAAGATGGAAGAAGAAACAATGTTTAAAGGTTATTTGAGCACCAAACTAGATGAGTTCTAGTAGATGCTCAAGATGATGGAAGATATGCATGCACTTTGATTCATGCAATAATTGCATGAATTGCAAGAACAAGACTCAAGACACCTCACTATTACTCTAGAACTCTTATAGAACCCTTTTTC
>JAOTAY010000007.1:21782322-21792650 GCA_025629805.1 Erythroxylum baracoense
AAAGACATTCTCTGAAAACTTCATTTGAGACTTTCGTAAAAGAAAAATCTCAGTAGAGTGACTATCGTGCATTACTTGATACCGAACCGACTACCCAAGATACAAGAACCTCATGTATCTCCCTTATGGCAAGTTTGTTACACGAAAATTCACTTAAAAATGTTTCAATTCCTTTTTTTCGATTAACTATCATGCGATCCCGAAAACTGAAAATGAGACCTGAGACACGAAAACTTAAAGTATCTCCCTCATATGATGTCCGAAATATGAAAATTTACTCGAAATCGGATTTGGAATATCTTAATTCCTTTTTTTGGAGTTAAACTTTAATTAATTACTAATGTAATAAATCCAGAAAAATGGAAAAACTCACTTTATAATTTTTTGGACCCGAAAACTGACCCAAAACACCTCGAGGCACCCTTACTGGAAATTTGAAATTTTTGTGTTTTTTAAAGACCTATATGTACGGTTAATGTTAGCATGCTAATGTCGGCCTCTGCATAGACCCGACGCTGGTGTGTGCGTTGCACGGGCTAGGCACGTGTCCTGTGTCGATTGCGCCACGTGTCGGCGGGTGCCAAGCTCTACTGCTACTATGCACGGTTAGGCGCATGTAGCACACGTGCTCGACAGTGCGACGTTGCTTGTCGAAAAAATACAATTTGTGGCGAGTTTTGGGTCAATTTTTTGACTTTCCGGGCTTGTTTTTAACCCGTTTCTCAAGACTAAACATATGTATACTACTTTCATGCAATAAAAAGTAAGAAAAAACTGAGAAATGGAAGTTAACTCTCCAAAAACCTTATGGAGAGAAAAACTGAAAAATCTTTGATTTTAACCACCCGATCAAGTTACCGCTCTGATACCACGTGTCATACGTAACGATACCTTAGTTACGCACCCCAGATAAAATGTGAAAGGGAACAAAACGGAGAAATGCTGAAATGCCTGATTTTTAGTTCTGAAACTTCAACAAGCTTTCCGAAGCCGAAACGATCCCGAATCTACCACCGTCTTCATGGGAATCCATCACCGAGACACAGGCTAGGTCTTTCTACAGTTTTCTTAATACGTAAGCTCTCTTAACGGGTCAAAGATTCCTTATGCTTACGATTGATTTGAGCAACTGCAGGAGACCTTAACCTATATATGTAGCTTCCATATCGGGCTTCCTCATTACAAGGCCAATATTGACCAGGTCTATATTAAAAGAGATCTATTTTCTACCCAACTTTGACCCATTGCTTTAGATCATTTATTGGGCTACTTTATTATTTTTATCTAGGTCAAATTACATAACTTAACCGATAATTTATCTAAAAACTAAATTATAATTAATAACTGTCCATTGTATGAGAAATTAACAAAATTACCCTTAGGGGAAAAAATGTCTTACACTTATACCTGTCTCTAACCTAACCATAATGTAGCCACGCCTCCTCCCTTCCCCTCTCTTTAACTCACTCTCAGAACAACCTTCTTTCCATCTCTGTTATCGTGTTTGCTACATCTTATTGTTGCTTCGACCATCGCTAGCTCACTGAAATTTGTCCTCCCTCTATCACTAGCTCCCTGTTGTCTCCAGCTCCAGCCTATAAGCCTCCAACTTTGTCATCGTCGCCAGCTCTAGCCATCTTGTCACACGGTCCAACTCCGCCACCACTAGCTCTATCGTCAGCTTCCAGATTCATCGTAAGCTCCAAGCTTTGTCGCCAGCTTGCTCCATCACCTGAGTTGTTTTCTGTACAAAATTATAGATAAAATCGGTAACTTTATGAAGTTGGGAATTATATGATTGGCCAATGTTTGTTTATATAATTATATTAGTTACTTGTTTAGGTTTTTGTGGAATTTGAAAAATTATGAACTTTGGAATTACATTATGAATTCATTATTTGTTTGAATTTTAAAATTCATTCATGTTATAAAAATCTTAATTATTTGAGTCTTGGAATGCCATATAGATTAAAAAATCATTTACAAACTAATTGCTTTATATCATGTAATTGCTCTCATATATATAATATTTGCAAATTCATCGAATACTTCACGTACTATATTTAATTGTCCAAATTTTGGAAAATAGTGGTGGAGTTGTTGCCTTCACTCCAAATTAAATCCCAAATTCTTAGCAATAAAATAAATGTAATATAGGAAAATGGAAATCAACCCACCAAGAATTATATTTTGTTAATTGTTACAAAAGAAAATATTCAATAAAATGGGGGAAGGGATTGTAATAATATGAAATTTAGTGATAAAGAAAATAATAAAATAAGAATTATCAATACAATGAACCTTGGTTTAGGATTGCTTCTACTTTTGAAACATTATTTCATCAATCATATATTCGATATGATAATAAATATTTGTCATCAGTGCAAAAATAATTATTTTATCAATCATATATTTGATGTGATATTAAATTTTCATCGTTCCTTAGGATCAGTTAATTGAAAACTTATAATTTAATTAACTCTTATTATTGAATAACCTTAGATACGATCCAAAATTTAATCAAACAATAACTTTAAGAAAAGAAAAACCATCAAAACAAGATAACACAACATTTGTGATCGCATTTAATTTAATTGAATGATTTTCCTATAAATAATAATTTCTAATGCAGCAAATTAAAACTTCTGAGTGTTACATAAGTTCAAAAAAGCAATCCTATATATGAATAATTGAAATACTTCACATTAAGACCCAATTGCCTCCCATTTTTAAAGTTCTAAAAAGACTGCACTTCCATCAACAAAGCTCAAGAAAATTAGTCAATAATGATCATAACTGCTACTAACATCTAATGAAAAAAAACTCTAAAGTCTACTAAGGAGGGGAGAGATGACTTTGGAGAAACTGGAATTTCTAGCTAAAACTTTGATGATTTGCTCCTTAATTTTGGCTCTACTAATAACCACCTCAATTCTATATGAAAATCTTTTTGTTGTGATTCCTTGGATCCAACAAATCATAACTTCATTGATTTCTACCAATATTTGGCCAAGATAGGATTTTAAAAACTTTAAACATGTTTGCTCTTGCAAATTAAAAGTTTGAAAATTGCAATTTCTATTAAACATGCCCATGCCTAAGATCATGCTAAAATGTTTTCCCAGATTTCGCTTTGATTCCAATAATTTGATCCAAATCTACAAACAAAATGTTTACAAGTCTAAAACTTCTTGATTCTCCTTTGATTAATGGTGATATTGCTCCTTTTTATTTCAAACTTCCAAATTTGAATTAAGGACCAATCCTTTTCTTATGAAAATATTGAGTTTGAACATATTAAGATAAGATTATGGAGGATTTGTATGACAAAAATTAGGCAAAATTATGACATATCAAATTCTCCCACAGCTAATATTTGTTTATCTTAGGCAAACGAAAAATTAACAAAATATGATAGCCAAATAGTTTTTACCAAACCACTTCTCACGAGATTAAACCATGCATAATCCTTAACACTTAAACTGAAAAAGCGTTAAGCATTGACACACTTTAAAGTTGATCTTTACCATAAAATATGAATAAAGACAATTAATGGCAGTCTCAATCAAAAGCATGCATAAAGCTTTGGTCAATTTCCTTATGATGTTCCCTCTTTCACATAAGTGATTGGGCGCAATGTTTACTATCAAACTATTGTCACAAGGAATACACTACTATAAACTTGCACATACATTAAATACCTATCACCATGAACACATGAAGACATGAATTAAAAAGCCTTTATTGAATTTTTTGTAATGGAGCTTGTGTTAAGGGTTTAAAGGAGCAAATTAGGCTAGAAATCACACATATTTAATAAGACATTCAAAATGTAGGGAATAAGAATAAATGTGACCGAGTACTCATTTGTTAATGTAAATATACTATAGTTGTAATTATTCTATTATTGATTTTTTATTAAGAAAATAAACCACAATAGGTAACCATCATATGAAAATAAACTAAATACAAAATGAATAGCTTAGAAAACAAAATTTAAAGTGAAATTACTCACATTCCCCAAATAACTTAAAAATACCTTATCAAAATGTGTAGTTAGGTGATAAGATATATGATAGGTTAAGTTTGCGATATAGGTTTAACATACAGAGAAAGTGATTTTAAAATTGGCTCAAAGTGGCTAAACTAGGGACCAATAATAAAAAAACTAAACTAGTTTGACTGGTTTAACTGTAAAAATCTTAAATTAGTTAATTTTTTAATTTGGTTTATCTTGATAACCTTGTTTAATTAAAAATCAGTTGGTTTATTAATTAATCAATTGATTTTCATAAACTAGCTGGTTCTATAAATTAGAATAAATCGATTGATTTTCATTTAATAATCTTATTCTTCAATTAAACTTTGATTTCTTCGATTGGTAAGGATAGTCTCGTTCTTCAATCTTATTTCGAATTCTTCAATTTTATTAAATCTTTATTATATATTAGTTTTATAACGATCTAATACCAGTTAACTCTTTTTAAACTTAAATTTCTTATCTTACCAATTTAATTTTTGGATTTATTTTTCAAACATTGCTAGGGATAATTAAGTAAGGTAACCTTTAAAGTTAAATGCCTAAAACATGGAAGGCCTTTATCATATTCAATCTCTCATTCAATCATAGCAATTCAAGTTGGTTCAATGCAAGTTCTAAAGGTATCTAAATGACAGAGAATCGTACACTAAAAAAACTAAATAGACATAAGATGTTTCTATCCTTTAAGGCTTAAATGTTCACAGGTTTAAAACAAAATCACCTAATCCTCATGCAATACTTCATCAATTAATTTCCTCGCTTTGTCTAAGTGCATACCCCTAGCTATTTTAACTCATCAATGAGTTTAGCCTTCATTTTAGTCAATTTTAGTTTCAATTTGCACACATACAATTCAATTGATTCAAAATAGTTTAGCAAAAATTTCTTTGACACATCTTATTTCATCAATTTCCAAAAGCATTAGATAAAAACAAGAAATTGAAATAATGTGTTAAAACAACCTACAACAAAAAAATGCCATGAAATAGAAAAAAGAGAGATATCCTCGCCCCTACACCTATTTAAAATAATGTCCTTAATGTTTAACATTAAAGCACAAAAACAGGAAGTGAAAAAAGGAAGAAGAAGAAAATTCCTTATTTTTCTATGTTTTGGGTGGTGAGGAAGAATGACAAACTTATGTAGAAGGTGGAAAAGGGGGCTCTAGTCTAAGAAAAAAGTTACAAGTTGTTCTCCATTCGATACAATTTGCTCTTAATCATATTTAATCGGGTTGTAATAGTCTGTTGAGTTGAGGAAGAGGAAGGGATATGTTCCTATTGGCTGGTAGCTGATCGTTTTGTAGTTGAAGGTCTATTGCATTGGAATGTCTTAGAAGACTCGACAGTTAGACCAAATGGAATAAAATTGAAACTGTTGTCAAATTGTTGTGAGATGATCCGCATTCTGGATAAACAAATTAAATCCAAGGGTTCCATCTCACAGGCAATGTATATATTAGTTTTAAAAAATTAGTTAAATCTAAATTAATAACCATCTGAGTGATGTAAGAATATAAGATTAAAGGTTTAATTTTCTTTTGAATCACAGAAAAAAATTTCGTAATCAACTAATAACCTAGGTTCAATATAATATTTTGTTCCATACACCATAGAAAATAGAATTCGAATTTATCTAAAGTCTATGCACTATTTCTTTTTCTTAAAAAGTTATAAGCCAAGAAACATTATAAATATTTAAATATAGGTTTCTTTAAGTATGAACTTTTTAAAGAACCTGGATTATATGATGCAGAATCCACAAAGTATTCATTCCATTATTCAACAAGTTGAAAATCATAAGAGTAATCACATTTTGAATTTATGAACAATTCCTTCTTAGCATCCACATTTTTTTATAAAACCCAACGTAATATTGAATTCAAAAATTGAAAAGGAAAACTCCTTTCCTATCATTCTGAATTCAACAGGTCCTTTTGTAAACAAATTAATGTCAGGCTTAGAATTAAATTGAAAGGTTATGCAAAACTCATGTGTCAGTTCAATAAAAGCATGTAATTGCACATTGACAGAGGTATGTCATCCCATATGATCTACCAAAGCCTTGAACTCTTCTCTAATATTCAATTCTTCTAAGGTATGGATATTAATATACTTATATAGGAATATATTTTTTGTTTATAAAGTTCTTTATACCTTTCATATCTTGTTCATCATGGAAGGTATTTAAACCTTTGATTTTGGGCCTTAGTCTACTATCCATCTCCACTTTCTTCTCTTTTGTGTTATGGACCTCAACTTGGGACCTCCATGTTATTGTTCTGTTTGGGGATAATCCACTGACAAATGGGTTAGAGAAAGGGTTATAGAAGGTATTGAGGGATCAGGGCCAACATTTTGTTCTTACAACATCTGCATTTTTAGAGATGTTGATTCCCAAGGTGGTTCTCTATTGGTCTCTAGAACTACTCTCTTAACCTGTGATTTTACTCTTCCCATGATTGCGTTGAATCTGCACTAAATTGAGAAGTTAGATGATGCTTCTGGTGTTAAGTAGATGGACAGGGACTAATGGATGATGATTGGACCAAAGAAAGAAGTTTTGTTGGTGATTTGGGTATGGCAATTTATGGAATGATGATCCTTGCATTTACTTATGTTGGTGTTGTGGGTAGTTAGATGCTTTTGGTTAATGTTGTTGGAAGGTGGCACTCCAATTATGTGATTTTTGGGTGGTGCTATAATTGATATATATTGGGCGTGTGACATTTCATTAAAACAATGGGATTTTATTTTTTTATATCAGACATGATCATTCATATGGTTTTTTGAGAGACTGTGCCCCTTAATTTTACCTTAATAATTATAAATTCACAATATTATAGACATTTACATGCTCTAGTGGACACGACCATGTCCTTTTGTACATAGGCATGTCTAGTCTTCATGCAAGCGTGTCTGGGCAAAGAAATCATCCTTTGATCTTCACACAACTTTGGATAGATATATACTCCAGTGTACATGAGTGTGCCTAAACACACACGTGCATGGTTGGTCTCCATATGGTGATGTCTAATCCAAATGCCATTCTTAAATCTCTAAACAGTTACAGGGACTTACATACTCTAAGGGATATGGTCGTGACCGGTGCCTACATAATCGTATCCAATTCTGTATGAGCGTGTCTGTCAAAAATAACTCCAAATCCTCGTTTTCTTCCTCGATTCTAACCAAATTTAGCTCCTTTTGATTCATTAAGGCAATTAAGACTTAAAAAATCTAAACGTGAATTACATTAAAAACAAAATTAAAATAGACTTAGGATGCCTCCTAATAGCGCTTTTATTTAACATTGTTAGCTCGATAGTGTTGTCATTCATTTTGCTTAAATTAGGTCCACCAATTGAATTTCGTCCACCCTTGCTACCTACATTTTATCAAGAAAATGTTTAAGTCAATGACTATTTACCTTGAATATCTTAGAAGTTGCTAAGCTTTAAATTTCCATTGCACCAAGAGGAAAAACTTGGGTAACAATAAAAGGACCTACCCATCGAGATCGTAATTTTCTTAGAAAAAGTTTCATCTTATAATGATATAAAAGCACCTTTAACTAACTGAAAATTCTTTCCTAGAAACAAATTTATCATGTAAGAAATTTTTTCTTTATATATTTTTGCATTTTTATGGGAATTATTATATTTTCTCAAGTTCTTAAAGCTGCAATTTTCTATGGTTACCATTTTGAATGAAGTTCATATTACATTGATTCACTGCCCAAAATACTCTATGTTCTATTTCAACATGGACGTGACAAGGCTTACCAAAAATCAATCTATATAGTGATATACCAACTAAAGTTTTTTTTTATGTAGTTTGATATGCCCATAATGCATTATCCAACTGTAAAACTTCAATCTTTTCCTATCCGAATCGTTGTTTTCCCAATGATGAGTTTAATTTTTTATCGGAACTTTGTTTTACCCATTTATTTGTGGATGGTACGGCGTGGCCACTTTGTGTATTACACTATAATTTTGAATAATGACTCCACTGTTTTTTTAGAAATGAGTCCTTTAATAACTTATCAAAGCTCTTTACTTACTAAAAAGTAAGTTCTCAAGAAACTTGTAATTTCCTTATAATCATCAGTTCATGTAGCCTTTGCTTCCACCCCATTTTGACATGTAATCAATAAGAAAAAAAAATTCCAAAGGATGAAGGAAAAGGTGCCATAAATCCTATGCCTCATACATAAAAAAATTCACAAAATAATATTGGAGTTTAGGGCATCTCATTCCTTTTTGTAATATTATCTGTCCTTTGGCACTATTCACACGACTTACAAAATAAGTATGCTTCTAAAAAAAAGTTGGCCAAAAGAAACCATATTCTAGAACCATTCTTTTTTTCCTCTTGGCACCAAAATGTCCACCGCATGTGTTAGAATAACATAAGGTTAAGATAGAAGAAAATTCATTTTTAGGCATGCACATTTTTATTAATTGATCAACACAATGTTTCCATAAGTATGGGTCATCCCATAAATAGTATTTAACATTAGCTCTAAGCTTGTTCTTTATACCTTAAAACCATGTGCAAGAAATATGTTAGAGGCCAAGAAATTAATAATGTGATCGTACCAAGCAACTTCGATCTAGTTGAAAATAATTGTTCTTCTAAAAATTCTTCTTTCAACATTGTGTATGATTCAATGTGAGGTAGATGACTAAATGATTTGTCACTTTATTTTCAATCTCGACCTTGTCTTCTATTCCAAATCAAATTCATTCAATAAAAGGATCCACCTCATTAACCTTGGTTTTGTTGCTTTCCTTATCATTACGTACCTAAGTGTTGCATGACTTTGGTACCCAACAAGTATAAGCGAAATTTCTCAAGTGTAAAAACTACAGGCAAAATTTTTCAAGTGCAAAAACTACTTGTTGAACCCCGAACTTTTCTTGGAAGTTAGAATTATGAAATGAGAATTTGTTGGCGTTTAGTCACGAGTAAAAATCAGAATTTTTGAATTAGAAATTTATGGAGTTTATTTATGAATATTTTTAATTAAATATGGTTGTATGGATTAAATGGAAGTGTTAGAATTAAGTTAAGGAGTTAGAAGGTATTATATTAAATATGGAAGGGTAAGTTTGGAAGATTAAAGTTGTTTTTAGATTAATAAGAGAAGAATAAATGGAGGGTGTGTGAGTGAAGAGCTAGGAAAATAAAATAGGAATAAGAAGGAAAGAGACGTGTTTGTAAGGTTAAGAAAGAAAGAAAAGGAGAACCTAGAAGAAACTAGAGAAAGAGGAAGAGAGTCGGGTAACAACAAGGAAAAAGGGACAGATGTGTTTGAGAGGTTAGGAAAAAGAGAGAGAGTTGGGAAAAATAAGAAAGAAAGAGAGAAGAAAAATGTAGAAAGAAGTAGAAGAAGAGAAGAAGAAACAAAAAAAGAAGAAGAAGAAGAAGATTCAGTTGAGTTTTTTTTTTAGGTAACCTCTTTATTTATTCTTCTTGTTTTGATAGAAGAAGAAAATAGAGAAACTAGTTTTTATATGCTAAAAATGAAGAGAGAAAGAAGAGGAACAAGAGATTATGTTCTTAGATTTTCATGAACTTTTAATTTGATCTTAGTTCTTCTAGTTAGATAAACTAAGAGTAGATTAAGTCTAAGCATATTTTTGGATAATAGAGCTTTATGAAAGTTCTATTCGTGTATGTTGATTGAATGAAAATATGGTTGTTTAAAGGGAACCAAGAAAGTCAAAGGAAAGAATAAGAGGAAAGACAAGTTTGAGCTTGAATTTATAAGTAAAGAGGTAGGTAATATGTTTATAGCTGTTATGTTGATGAGCTAAATTATTTGCTTATATGTGTACTTAAGTGTTTGCTTTTATTCATTGTGAATATGGGAAAAATGTTCTGTGAATTTATATCATGCTTGCTTTGTAAGAATTCTGCTACTTTTGTATTGATGAAAAACAAAAAATTAAAGAAGCATGAAAGTATGATTATGATATGAAATATTGTAAGCATTGGAAATATTTTCTTGTGTGGGCAAGAGAGAAACTATTCTGTTTGTCACATGCACGTTGACCTAAAGCCTTCTCTCGGCTGCCCGCTTGTGGCACATGAGCTCCAAAAAATGGACTCATTTTGTTCATGGTGTAAACTTTGGTTTAGCCATTCTGTTTTATGGGATTCTCTCGAGCCATATTGTTTATGCATTTCATTATGATTTGCTGAGCATGATATATGATTGAATGCTTTGTTTTAATGGTTGAAAAATACATGATATGATTTATGTGATAGCATTTTTT
>JAOTAY010000007.1:21825311-21851122 GCA_025629805.1 Erythroxylum baracoense
GTGACCAAATGTTTAATAAACCCCTTATCTCATTACAATTTCATTACCATGTTTGAGGAGTGAATTAGGACAAGTTGAATTCTAAGTAGGCAATGATGACTGTTCAAGACAATAGCATACCATCATAGTAAACAGCTGGGTGGGTGAAGAGAGATGTAAATGAACCGGAGTCAATTGCTGATCATATATACAGAATGGGTTTAATGGCTCTTGTTGCTTCGGATATTCCTGGCATAAGTCGAGACAGGTTCATATTGTTTTAATGTTTTAGTCTACTTTACTTTGTTTGTATGCTTCAACTTCACGTTTGATTGAAGAAGTGTAGTTCGTGGTGATTTTTCAGGTGTGTGAAAATGGCCATTGTTCACGATATTGTAGAAGGTAATTGTTCCACTTGCTTTTTTTCATCATATCAAAATCAGATAATTAAAGTTTTGATTAATGTAAGTATTTGATGCTATATAGTGAATATATGTACTTTGGCGGTGCCCAAACATCTTGTTCCCTAGGGCTTCAGTTAAAGAACTTAAACCATAAATTTGTTTCCTTTCAACAGAACTACTAGTTGGATTTAGTCATCCCACATTATTTTTTAATTTAACTCACTTATACCTAAAAACATGAGGTGAAAATTATGCTATGAATCGTACCCTTTAATGTTTTGGGTATTGAGATGCTTCTACTCAACTGGAGTCTTAGTCTTTCTTTTTCCCC
The DNA here is from genome assembly GCA_025629805.1 of Erythroxylum baracoense. NCBI lineage: Eukaryota > Viridiplantae > Streptophyta > Magnoliopsida > Malpighiales > Erythroxylaceae > Erythroxylum > Erythroxylum baracoense. The sequence continues at coordinate 21,826,026 of JAOTAY010000007.1, forward strand.
TAGATAATGGCTTTATAAATTTCTAATTTTCCTTTTCCAAATTATTTGACCAGCCATTGTCAGTGATATAACTCCTACGAACGAGATCTCAAAGGCAGAAAAGAGTAGGCGAGAGTGGGAGGCATTAGATCATATGTGCAAATTGATAGGTGGAGGGACAATAGGTACGTCAATCATACTCATTTCATCTCATCTCATGTCATTCATCCACTTGTTGTGTGTGCGTATGTGTAATGTTATTAAAGTTGTTTTCCAAATCAGAAAATGTTTGACTTATGGATGGAGTATGAGGAAAACTCTTCATCCGAAGCTAAACTTGTAAAGAATTTTAACAAGGTATATTGTATTAGGAGGAAAGTTTTGGATTGAAAGTCATACTTGTGCTGGGTATAGTTGTTAAAATCAAATTGTAGTTTCTCATTTAAGCATTATGGTGCAACCAATGAGTACATCCATATGCAAAGTTTATTTAGTTATCTTTGGATCTCCTAGTTCTTTTTAATGATGCAGAGTAATGGTTAACTGGCATATGGTTATGCTCTGGGTGCAAGCTAGTGATTGTGGAGGAAGAGTCTAGCCTTTATGCTTCTAGCTACTTTCATTTTTTAGTTATGGATATATATGTAGCCAAAAATCGATTTAGTTACTTTCGTTATTTGGGAGAGCAACTGCATATAAATCTGTGTCCTCCATATATTTATATTTTAATGGCAAGTTTTTTTAGCTAATTTGTGCTATTATATATATAAATTTGTGTAATATAATATTTATTAACAAAAGTATTAATTTATTCTAATAATATGCAGATCCATGTTTTAGATTAATTTGTAAATTTTAATTTAATAATATACATGTCACTGATCTTAAAAAAGATGCACAAAGCAAATTGTAAGCTTATTTTTTTACTCAAAAATGTAGTTTTTTGACGTAAAAAATTGTCTAAAAGTGAAAAATATCGATAGAGAAAAGCATCTAAAAGCTTACATAAAGCGTCTAAAATAAAATTTATGTGTCTAAGAAAATCGTCGAAAATGTATTTTTTGACGCATCTATGCATAAATAGATTTTCAACACTTAGATGCATAAAAAAATTATGTTTTTTAATGCATCTATGTGTTTAAGAAAACCGTCGAAAATATTTTTTGTGAAATCTATTTTTTTTTACGCTTTATAAAGCATCTAAAATTATTTTTAAGACACAAAAAATGTCTAAAAATTTTATCTTTTGTGTCTAAAAACTCCATATTTTATTGTAATGTACTGTTTTTATTCGCTAACTACGATTTGTTTATTATAAGAATTGAAAACACTTGCAAAATTTTTATAAGTCACACACAATTCACCCTTCTCTTACTTGTATTTGCTTTATCATTTGTATCAAAGCGAGTTTTTATATTTTTGTGCTTTACAACACGTGATAGATTATGGTAAACACTTTGAGAAGTTTGGAAGGACATTCTACCTCAAAGCCTCCTTAGTTCAATGGAAACAACTACTCATATTAGAAAAAGAGAATAATCATATATCTCCAATCTGTAGATATTGAAGTATGGCAAGCAATTAGAGTTGGAGCTACAATTTCCACTTCTAATAACGTAAAAGTATGGACTGATGTTGGCAAGAGAAATACATAACTAAATGCTAAGGCAAAACATCACCTAATATGTGCGTTGTCTTTAGAAGAATATAAAAAGATATCCTACTGCTCTACAACAAAAGAAATGTGGGACAAATTATAAGTTACATTGAAGGAACGAATGAGGTAAAGAAGTATAGGATAAGTCTTTTAGTGCATCAATACAAAGCTATTGGCATGAAACAGGGAGAGACCATAGACGAATTCTTTAGACACTTCAACAACATCATGACAACCTTAAAGAACCTAGGAAAGATATATCCCAATGACGAGCTCGTAACAAAGATTCTGAGATCATTACTAAAGAAATGGAGACTTAAGGTGACAATCTCTAAAAACAACAAAGGATCTAGAAACTATTTCACTCGATTAGCTATGAGAAAATATGATGATCCATGAAATCAAGCTTAGGCGAGATGAATGATCCTCCTACAGGAAAGGAATGGAACTGAAAGAAACTGACGAATCAAATGTTGATGAAAGTGACACTAAGTTGTATATAGATGGAGACGACAAATTCAACTTATGGTTAAAAAATATTCCTGCTTTTATAAAAAGAAACTGATGAAGAAAAGAGAAGGAAACAAGAAAGCTGGAAACAACAGGTTCCTATCAAAAGGAAGCAACAACAATAACAATATACAAAACAATTAAATCATATGCTAACAATGCAAAAAGCCTAGACACATAAGACCAGATGTCCTCTACTTCAAAAGGGCAAGTCAAAGAATAGAAAATCCAGAAAGCAAGCAATGACAGCAGCCTAGTCAAATGAGAATTCTGAAAATTTTGAAGAGAAGAATCAGAAGAAGTTAGCAACGTTTGCTTCATAGCCGAATGATGAGATGATGAGTTATATTATTCCGACTCTGATATTGAAGTTAATGAATTGAAAAATGCATATCATGAATTATATGATCAATAAAAAAGATTGACAGTGAAGTATTTCAAAGAAGTTGAGAAGTCTAAAAGCAATGATGCGTCTCTGAAGAGTAATATTAAATCATTGGAATCTGCGAATGAGAATTTGGCAACCAGGAATATGTCTCGTGGGGTTAACTATAAGCAAAAGGTTCTTAAAAAGGAAGTTCTAGAAGAAAGAGTAGCTAAGTTGGAAAATATGCTCCTAAAAAATGATTTTGATAAGATAAGACAGTTAGAAGAAAAAGTCGTCACCCTAGAACTTGAAAAGGAGAAAAGTACTAGAAAGATCTTATCTCTAGAAAAGGATTTAGAAAATTTTGTTAATGGAAGAAAGAATCTTGATGCATTCCTTAATAGTGGTAAATGAATTTTTGGTAAGGTCAGAATAGGAACAATAAAAATAACAATATCAGGCCATATAAAAACTTCTTTGTTAAATCTAGCAGCAGCTATAGCCAAGACAACAGGAACCTGCTAAGTAGCAAAAATAATAACAACTATTATTCATCTATTCTGTATAATTATTGTGGTAAACATGGTCATATTAGTTATTCTTATAATTTTCGTAAAAAGAAATTATCTCATATGTATGATTGGAGACCGAAAGGTCAAACTACTAACCTGAAAGGACCCAGAAAATTTAGGTACCTAAAATGAGATAATGCTTTCTACAGATATGATTCAAAATGGAGACAAAGGAGAACCAATGGATAGTTTATAGTGGTTGTTCGAGACATATGATAGGTGAAATATCACACTTCAACTACATTGAAAGAAAAGATGAAGGTAATGTTGTCTTTGCTGACAAAAATAAAGCAAAGATTACCGGAATTGGTAAAATTGGTGATTCTGACTCTACCTCTACTAATAACACTCTTTGATGATGGTTTGAAATATAACTAGTTGAGTATGAGTCTGTTATGTGACAAAGATTACAAAGTCCTATGCATCTCATTGTGAAATTCTCGATATTCATAATGATAATATTGTGTTTGTTGGTCCTAGAAATCAAAATATATATTGTGCTCAATTGGGAGACATGTTCTCACAAAGTGTTAAGTGTTTTGTCTCTAGAAAATATTTGTTTATCTAGCACAGAAGATTTGAACATGCCAGCATAAGCATTCTATGAAAACTGTTCAAAAATGAGTTAGTAAGAGGACTACCAACTTTAAAGTTTGAAAGCAATTAGGTTTGTGAGGCTTGTTTAAAAGGTAAACAAATAAGAAGTAACTTTCCTTATAAAAATATTGTGACTACTAATCAACCACTTGAACTTGTGCACATAGATTTATTCAGTCCCAATAGGATTCAAAGTTTTAGTAGTAAACATTACAGTTTTGTTCTAGTAGATGATTACTCCAAATTTACATAGGTTTATTTCTTATCAAATAAGGATGATGCTTTTGAAGTGCTTGAGAAGTTTTGAAAAAAAATCAGATAGAAAAAGAGTACTGTATCAATTCAATTGGAGCGATCATGGAGGAGAATTTGATAATATAAAGTTTGAAGAATTCTGTGACAACAATGGTATAACTCACAACTTCTCTTATCTAAAGACACTTTAACAAAATGGAGTTATAGAGAGAGAAAAAATTTTGGTTGTTATGGCCAAGACCATGCTGTGTGAAACTGGACTACCTCATGGATAAGTATCACAACATGTTATGTACTCAACAAATTTCTTATATGACCTATTATGAAAAAGATCCCCTATGAGTTGTGGAAAGGAAGAAAACCAAATGTTGCTTACTTTCGAGCATTTGGCTACAAATGTTTCGTACTAAATAATGGAAAAGACAACCTTGGAACGTTCAATGCGAGATCATACGAAGCTATTTTCTTAGGCTATGGTACCACTAGTAAAGGATTCAGAGTTTACAATAAAAGAAAAAAGAAGATAGAAGAATCGATACAAGTGGTATTTGATGAGGCACTACCTTTGACAATAGCAACTGACTCAGATGATAAAAAGCATCCTTTGATTCCTAAAAGTACATCAGATAATCAAATTACTCCTATAATACCTTCATAATTACAAAATCAAGAATACAATAGGATCCTTCATCTCAGCAAGAGCCTATATAATGAAAAACATCTAGAGAATGGAGAGGTCTTGATACACATCAATGTATTCTTGGAGATCCCTCTGAAAGTTTAAGAGCAAGATCATAGTTTAAGAATAACTTTGTGGCTATCAGCTCACAATTAGAACCAAAGTCTGTTAAAGAAGCTCTTACTGATGACAATTGAGTCTCAGCTATGAAAGATGAGCTAAGTCAATTTGACAAGAGCAAAGTATGGAATCTAGTGCCTCGTCCACAAAACAAGTCAGTTACTAGAACTCGTTAGTATTTCAAAACAAACTTGATTAAAATGATAAGGTGGTAAGAAACAAAGCTAGACTTGTAGCTCAAGGTTACAATCAACAGGAAGGTATTGATTTTGATGAAACTTAGGCACCTATTGCTAGGTTGGAATCGATTAGAATTTTACTTGCCTTTGTATGCTATAGAAACATCAAGTTGTTCCAAATGGATGTTAAAAGTGCATTCTTAAATGGTTACTTTAACGAACAAGTATTTGTTAAGTGACCCCCAGGTTTTGAAGATGAAAACTATCCACGTTACATGATGAAGTTATCCAAAGCTCTGTATGGTTTAAAGCAGGCTCCTCGAGCATAGTATGAGAGATTAAGTAACTTTCTTCTTGAGAATAACTTTGAAAGAGTAAAGGTTGATAAAAAATTTTTTATTAAGAGAAAGGAGAATGATTTACTCATGGTGGAAATATATGTTGATGATATAATATTTGGTCCTACTAATCCATCCTTCTGTGAAGAATTCTCAGCATTAATACAGGGGGAGTTTGAAATAAACATAATGGGAGAATTATCATTCTTTCTTGGATAAGAAATCAGACAAATAGAAAATGGAATCTTCATTAGCCAAGACAAATATACAAAGGAACTCATCAAGAAATATCATTTTGAGAATGCCAAACCCATGGTTACTCTAAGTTACACTGGAACTAAACTTGATAAAGACAAAGAAGGAAAAGCTAAAGATGAGACAAAGTATAAAGGAATGATTAGATCATTACTATATCTTACAAGATCAAGACCAAACATTATGCTTAGTGTGTGTCTTTGCGCATGCTTTCAATCAAAAAATGCTTTCAATCAAAAAATGTGAAGAAGAAGAAAAGACTTTCAGTAAGGGGGAGTTACTAAAAAATGTGAGATTCCATTTTCCTATCTCTCCCTACCCATTCCTTCTCCAAAATCTTCCGCAATTCCTAAACCTGATCTGAAGAAAAAGAAAGTGCCTGAAGTGCACTAGGCAATAAATGAAGATGGTTCTGATGAAGAACCTTCTCGGTTGGAAAGAAGATCACATACTAGAGGAATTGTGACAAAACAAGCTCCATAAAAAGAAACTACTGAGGTAGAAGAAAAAGAAAAAGATGAACCAAGAAAAATGAAAAGAAAAGAGAAAAGAAAAGGCAAAGAGCCTATGGTTGAAGAAAACATTGAGGACGCCATCGTCAGGGATGAGCTATTTATAGAACATGACCTGTTTGATGAAATCCCTAGAGCAAAAAGGTCCAAGAAACTTATGGTCCACAAGAATGGATAATTGTCACCACAGATAAAATCATTTCAATCAATGGAAGTTTAAGCCCGCTATGAAATGCGATACAAGAAGAGAAAAGAGATTGCTGGATGCATTGTGCCTCCTAGTATGTTTGATGATATTGGTATTCCTCTTTCTACTTTCTTGGTTGCTATTAGGTAGAAGAACTTTTTGAAATTGGATGATACAGTGTGTGATGAATTAGTCAGATGTTTTTACACATGTGAGAAAAGAAGAAATTTATCAAAAGCTAGCCATCATATCTTAGGTGCAGGAATGTGATATCTTAATAATATAGGATATATTAGGGAACATTTTGAACATAGCTCCTATAGGTAGGACTGACCTTCCTTGCCATAAGTGGGACATTGCTGATCTTAACTTGGGAAAGGTTGTGGACTTCATATGTTTGCAAATTGAGAATGCCCATGAAGGTAGATCCATGTGTAGAAATCTGGACCTACTACCTAAATCTCTTGCATCAATATTGACTACTTGAATTTTTTCAAGAAGTACCTCAGTAGAAAGATGTAGTCTCTTAGATACCTATGTAGTATACAATCTACTAAAGGGCAACAAAATGATCTCCCAATAATGATTCTAAAGTTTATGGTGGAAAAGGGATGCCACAAGAACACTACTGGAGGTTTGCCTTAAGGAATGCTGTTAACTAAGATCTTTGCATATTTTGACGTTCCCTTTGATAATCTAACTTGGTATGATCCTAGTAAGTTTCATTTCTCTGTCCCCTCCCAATTCAAGTACAAGCTGAAAGAAAATATTTGGATGGAAAAGAAAACAAATAGAGTAGCAAACTTCTTGGGTCCTGCCTCGAAGCAGAGATCTGAAAGGATACCAAAAATTGTAGGTCCTACTCCAGAACAACAGGCTCTTATCCCTCCTCAGGACACAAACAATATGGATATTTTACAACAGTTGAGGGGCATTTGCACTAATCAGGATCAAATATGCAAACAAATTGACAGCCTCCAAAATCAAGTCCTGGATTTGCAAATTCTCCTCATGAAAAATCCTCATTGATTGTGTCAATTTATTTTTTTGTTATTTCATTCTGCTTTATTTCACTTCCTCCATATACTTTATTACTTTTGATAATGAAAAAGGGGGAGAGTTTATGTGGATATATTTTTGCATATTTCTACATATATGATGATATACTTCTTAGTGCTACCTCGATTATACATGTGATTGATTCTGATGTTAAACTTGTGAAAATTTGTTATATATAAATGATAAGTTCCTTTCTTAAGAGACAGGCTCCTTCTAAATGTCTAAACATATAAAAGTCATAGGTCTCTTTCGAAATCATCTATTATCTCTTTGAATTTTGAAAAATATATCTATTATTGCTTATCATCATCAAAAAGGGGGAGATTGTTAGCTCAAAGTTTATGATTAATGATTTTGATGATAACTGTATAATATTTCAAATTTTAAATTAGATTTATTTCCTTGTATAATTAACAGTCTAATTCTCAAAAGAAAATAAAATCATAAGAAATATGTTTTCTTTCTTGCAGGAACCTTCATTATGAACTTACCTTATTAGAAATGGTTTATCCGAAAGGATCCTACTAATTGTAAAGGTCATATATTAGCCCCATGATTATTGGAAAATTTTTGTCAAAGATGACATCGAAGTTATTCAGATTTAAATCCTTCCAGTTGATTGAAGATGTAAGTGAAACAACAGCTCGTTGAAGAAATTGACTATTTAAGGAAGATCGACAACACTTGTAAAAAAAGATAACATACTCAGACTTTCTAACCATTTGAACAACATTTATATTCTTGAGAGTCATATCATTCTTATTGTGCCTTAGAAAGTGAAATCATTCTATCAAAAGAGAAATTGTTATTTTATTTTTTTGTGAGCTAGAAGCTTGTTATATACTTCAAGTGTGGAAGGTTAGAGAACCTAAAAAAAATGCACTCGTGAGCTTGGAGAGGCTCATGAAATTTAATACTCAGACTTTTATAGTGAAACACTCAAGTTAGATACTTTGGGACTGGATGTAGGCTTGGATTGTAAGTCGAAACAGTATAAATCAATTGCGTCCTTCTTCTCTCTCTCTCATTATATTTTATATTTCTGCATTATATTGTGTGTGTGTTCATTTCAACAAGAGGCTCCTTCATTTTTATAATAGCTCCCTTCTGCTTTCAACTTGCTGACGGTTCCTTTCAGTTTTAATAAGCTCCTTTTGTTTTAAAATTGTTTTAACAAATTTCATCATTTAGTAAGCTCCTTTCGTTTAAGCAGGGTCCTATTCCATAAAAAACCTATCGCCTAACAAGCTCCTGTTATTTAAAAGACTTTATCCTCTAACAGACTCCTACTGTTTTTATTCTTTAACTGGGATTTGCTTATTATACGAATTGAAAGAACTTGCAAAATCTCTTTTGCGTGTGTGTGATTTATCACAAGGGAGAAATTTTGAGATCTTGAGTATTTAAGTGTGAGCAATTTTTTGCATTGGATCGAACACCAATAGAGTTGAAGGTAAGTTTTGGTTACAATGTATTTGGAGGGTGAAGCGTTGGCTTAGCATGAGTTGTATGTGAGGAATAAATTAACCAAATATCTTCCTACTTGGGGTGAGTTTTTGTTAACATTGGAACAAAGGTTTGGAGAAGTAGCTTTGAAGACCAAGTGGGGGAATTAAAAGATTTGAGCTAGAAGGGGCCTGTGAAAGAGTATTGTGTTGAGTTTTTGAACAGATTGAAGGCATAAATTGAATATCCAATGAAATTGTGTAATCCAAAGACTCTTCAATAAGCATATGAATTGGTCGGGAAGCATAAAATGGTAGCTGTACATTGTGGAGTGATGAGAAGGTTCCAATAGAGAGTTTCGAATTATGTTGGAAACTTACTGAATGTATTAAAATCCTCACCAGATCTATCGCCTACTGCTATGCATAGAAATCTGAAGGGAGACAAGGAGTTGAAATGGAGCAAGACTACTTTTAGTAAGGAATTGGATTAGCGTGGAGCTAAGGGGTTGTGCTTCTGGTGTGAAGAAAAATACATTCTTGGTCATAAGTGCAAGGAGAAAATGTTACAAATGTATGTGCTAAAAGAACAGGTGGAGAATGAGGAAGCTGATGAAGTTCAAAAAGAGGAGTTATTAAGTATATCATTGTAAGTCATACACTACAAGAATAATTGGTTTTAACGATGGAAATTGTCAACAAAAAATACTAATTTTTTGTCTCCAAACAAATTTGGTGACAGAAAAGAGTAGTAAAAGAAACAACCGTAGGTAAAATTTCCTAATGGAATTACAATTTTCGTTGATAAATTTTCCTATGAAATTATAATTTTCATCGCTAAGTTTCCAGATAGAAAATGTAATTTCATTGCAAAATTTCTCGACGAAAATTAAAATATCCATTGGTAACTTTACTGACAAAATTATAATTTTCATAGGGAAATTTACCGAGAAAGCATTATCCATTGTTAAATTTACCTTCAGAAAATAACATTTTGTTGATAATTTACCTACGGAATATTTCAATATGTCAGTAATTTACCTACGAACTCCATCGATAATTTACTTATGGAATATTGTAATTTCGTTGAGAAATTTACCTATAGTAATTTTAGCTAACATTTCTCACTTCCCACCCAAATTTTTTGTAGATAATCTATTAATTTTTTCTACATTTAATTTCTCTAAATAATATAAGCTTGATTGATAATATAATGTAAAAATTATCTTGATTGGTAATATAATATAAAAATTAAAATGTACAATAATAAGTATCTTGAAAATAACTGTGAATTAAGAATTCATTAAAAAACTTAAGAGTAGCAAAACATCAAATACATTCACCTAATTACCGAAATGTTGTAAATATAAGCTATGCAATTGGTGAAGGCGGATGATCTTACCGTTGCGATGAGGTGCTGCTCCTCCCCTTCAACTCATCCATCTTATTACAAAGCTGGGCTATGTACTCCATCGACTGTCGCAACTGAGTTGTCAGCATCTCCACTGTGTTCTCAAGCTAAACGACTCTCTCATTAGATGTGGAGCACCTACTAGATCCAGTTGTACTGGATGTAGAGGAATGCGAATAGCATGTATTTGTAAATGAACTTAAGATGAAAATCCTTCCATAGTGGTCTCTACCACCAACTGCATCAAGATATGTCTAACTCCATCAACAATTTCAGAGTTCTGATACTATCGCTTAATGCTTTCTTGCATTTGGTCATATCATTTTAATTGTTTATGTTGATAAGTGATATTTTTAGCTAATATTATTTATCAAAATAATATTAGAGTATAAATTTTACATACGTTAAGTTGTCTACATCGGGTGTTGATGAAGGTCACACCATCATGCTTCTTAGTATAGGTGTGCAAAAATAGCTAACGTGGTGTAGGCTTTCTGCCCATAGACTTTTCCTATGTCAGAATAAAGTGTTATAATTAAGTGAACTATAATTTACAAAATTTCAGTAGAGTTTCATCTATTTTTATGATATTTAGCCCTGTTAAACAAAAAATTTATCTCAATAATACAGTCATTCATGGCAATAAACATTTATAAAATTATCGTTCTTCATAATACACATATATTTTCATTCTAAATTTCATACATCAAATTACATTGAAATTAAATTTCATACATTATATTTCATACATTAAAGTACAAAAATAAGTTCAGATACTTACAAGTTTCTCTGCATGCTCCTGGTGGGTCATAGATCCTCTAGTATGTACAGCTAAACTCTTGATCGTGGTTTTCCTATATATGTAAGTTTTAATACTTAACCTCGATAATTCGCAAGCGTACTAGTCGTTGTACCTAAGGTGTCGATCCCACGAGGAGGGTTAATTTAATCTTAAAATCTAAGGCCGAAACAATACACAATATTCAAAATGTAACTAAACTAAAACAGAATTGTAATTCAATTTAAAAATCAATCACGAAATATTAACAAATTAGCAATTGCAATACACACATTCAAGAATCGACCTAAAGAACTACCAATTGAGATAAAGGGGAATTTTTACCTATCTCTAACACTAACCTAATTGATTATGAATTAATGAATCATTGGTCCTAGACGATCTTAGGGTTGACTACTCTCTCTTGATTTATAGCGATTAACCCTAACTTATAAACCCTAATTAGATTATGGAAAATTGCAATCTCTTAATTAACAATCTTTCCAAACCCTAATTAGATCTGAAGTTTTCCAATAGACTACCGGGAACCTATGTGAGATCTCTCTTCACACAATTACTGATTTGACTGATTTCTCGCTCTTATTAAATCACCTACCTCTCGTTAGCCCAATTTAATTATTTTTCATTCGATTCACCCTCTCAGTTTATTACCGAATTGTGCAATCTCAGAAATCAATCACAATGAAACCAAATAACATAAAACAATCAGAATTTTATTAAATCAAAGATAAAAACAACCCGAAGGAGAGTTTAGATGTCCTCAACATTCATACAATCCTATCACCAATGATTATTCCAATTCTATACATTAATAAATTAAAAATACACTGAAAACAAGATCTGAATGGAAGATGGAGGCAACAACATCTGGAAACCTCCTATTCCAGGAAGTACTTCGCGTCAGCTTCTTCTTCATATCTCTCTTCCTTCTCCTCTTTCTCAATCTCTCGATGAACTCTCTCTAGGGTTTCTCAATGGTGGCTGATGCAAAAGCCCCCTCATCTTCTTTGTCTTATTCTTTATATACCTTTTGTATTATAGGTAGCCTTAAGGTTTTTTTGGGGTTCGAAAGGTCCGAAAACTCCCTCAAAACTTGACTTTTTTGAGTGTCTACGCATCTACCTGATGTAGGCCACGACCGTAGCCTATGGCCTACATCTAAACCTTCTGACACAATTGTGGCAATAAGGCCACGATAGTGGGCCGTGTCCTGGGCTTCTATCACGATCGTGGCCATGATTGTGGGCTAACTCCAATGTTATGCCACAATCGTAGGTCGTTGTTTTAGCTCGAATGCCTTTAAAACTTCTCCGTTCTTTAATGTTGACCCTGAAACACTAACAATACATCAAAGTACCTCAAAGATATAATAATTAAGCTCAAAGACTTGTCTGAATCCATAAAAAACACTTAACCACAAATTAATTAACAAAATAACACAATTCTAACCTAAATACATACTAAACGATTAAGTTAAGATTTAAATACATATTAAACTAAGCCCTAAAACATGATGAAATTCACACTTATCAACTTCTCCGTCTGGTCCTCCCCGTCTGTTTGCAAAATTATACTCTGAAATGGAGATTGCCCTATGAGTTGCCCAATACTGTTACCAACGACTCCATATTTCTTCAGATAAGGAGGTTGTACACCATTCTTGTGTATCAAACTAAGAAAGTCTCTACAACATGCATAGGCTCGCCTCTTCCATACATCATAAATGACAATATCGAATTTTGAATCCCAAAAAAATTCTTTCTAAAAAAAAGATTAAAGAATTTAGATAAAATAGAAAAGATTAACAAATTTAGTTTTTATACCTCAAACTGTTGATAATAAAAATCCTTTGTCCTCTGAGAGATATTCTTCCATATATTATCCTCAAGTTATATCCTCTCCTTAAACTTAGATGAGATATGTCTACAACACGTTCTAGATGGAACCAATCTAATATATAAGCTATTTTAGATCATTTTCAAATTAAAACCTACAACTTCAGTATAAACCTATGGTGTTATCATGTATTACAAAATTTTTAGAATTTCAATCACAAATTATTGACAATTGTAATGTAAATACTTCCATGAACTCCCTTAGCTCCAAGCTAAAGTCTGCCTCCTTCATCCTTAATGTTTACCCCTGATATCTCTATCGGTATAGATTCATATTCTGATGTGGGAGTTGGGGTGCTGGACGGTGTAGGAGTAAGTAGGGAATGTGACTCTATAGGGATTGTAGGTGAGGAAGGTGATGCCTCATCTGGATATGCACTAGCTGGACGTGCAGCACCTGATTTTTACTTTCTATAAAATGTGATGCTTCACTTAAACGTGCACTAGCTCCTCCAAATGGTGGTAACCTGACCCTTAGCCATATGATATCATGTTTTCTCTTCTTTGGCATATTATTAACCTGAAATTCACATTTTATTGATTATTCCACTAATAGAACAATATAAATGAAATATATAACAATATACTATTGATGCAATAATAAATTTATTCACATAATATTCTATTACTTATACAAATTAATTGCTATCATCACTTAATTGTAAATCAAAATAATCACCATCTTCTGTTTCTAAAAAAGTCAAGCTCCTCTTAAGATCTCTCACCCTCTATAGATTCCTCATCCTCTCCAGATGAAATTTCAACATATTCATTATTTGGATCGTTTAAAGGTTTATTCTTTTCATATATTACATATGCATTTATTTCATGAACATCTTGAAACACTTCACTTTCAATTCTCTTATTTTCTCCTTTTCCACGCAATTCAAAAATACCTCTGGGTTTTACTTTGCAAATGGCTAACCAATCTGACTTATATCATTTTAAAATGGGAAAAGGGACATAATATACACCTAGGTCGCTTGCATCACCAACACGAAAGGTTCAAATTGTCTAAATTTTCTTCACTGTTGATTTCAACTACATTGTATCAGCTATACACTTTTGTTCCAACATTAAGAGTTGGATCAAACCATTCAAACTTAAATATCACACTCCATTTTATTAGCAACGTAGGGTACTCAATTTCAAGTGTCTCAATAATTTTACCATAGTAATCCATCAATTCTTCCTGTATGCAAACCCTACTATTCACTATTGTCATGCTATGACCATAAAATTTTGCATGAAATTTGTATTCATTAACAAAATACACCAAATATGATTTAACAATTCCAATGGTCCTTTTGCAAGATCATATCTGAACTTGTTCTCTATTGGATTTTCTAAGGCCTGCATTAAAAAAATTATCATATTAAATAGTAAAATGTCATTTAAACATTTTGATCTGATAATTCAACCATTTTAATTATTACAAATGAAAATTTACATATTTATCGAACCATTGAGAAAAGTGGCTTTTAACTTCTTTATTAATATCATCATGTTGTTTTTTGGGCATTAGCTTGCTTATCCATTACTCATTTAATCTAAAGCATTATTATGCATTTTAGTTGTGAACACCACTCACCTCAAAAACCAAATAATCATTTTCAAAATTAACTTAAACTTACTGCACAAAAGGTTGAACCTCTTGGCAATTCAATAAAATGTAACCATGGGCAGCGTCTATTTCTTCTTGTGTTAACATTCTTCTTGTTAATCGTCCTTATGTTCGTCTAGAATATGTGAAAATAGATAAGTTACCATCAACATCGCCAGTTTCACCCCCATCGTCATTACGAGGAATTTTTCTTTCTCTTATGTACTCATGCGGTTTAAAATAATGTGAACAAAATCTACTTGCTTCCTCTACTAAATAAGCATTACATATTGAGCCTTTAACTATAACCTTGTTTTTAACATTTTTCTTCAAGTGATGCAAATACCTACATTAAAAATAGGATTATTACAATTACTAATTAAAACATGCTATAAGTTTTATTTAACTATTAACTATAATTACCTCTTAAACAGATACATCCATCGATATTGAACTAGACTAGTAAGTTTAGCCTTGTGTGCTAAATGTATGGGTAGATGCTCTATACAGTCACAGAAATTTAAGTGGGAAAATCCCATCTAATTTGCACAAGATAACTGGAATTCCCTTTCTGTTTTTTCCATTTTAGCCAATTTTATTTCAAATGATGTTAAGCTTTTGAAAAACAAACTTAATTATGTTATAACTTCCCATACCTTATTTGGTAACAACTCCTAAAATGCAATTGGAATTAGCCTTTGCACAAACATATGACAATCATGACTTTTCATCCCAAATAATTTGTACTTCCTCATGTCTACACACCATGCCAAGTTCGAAATATAACCATCAGGAAACCTTAGACTTTTCAACCATTCACACAAAATTTCCTTTTTTTTTTCAAAGTGTAATATGCTTTTAGATAATTACCCATGTAAAGATTTTTATCTAACTCATTCCTTCTACAAAAATGTTTCAAATCAACTAGTGATTTTGCATTGTCCTTTGTCCCCCTTTTAATGTTCATTATGGTGTTGAACAAATTATGAAAAAAATTTCTATATACATCACATCTAAATTATGATGTATCAAATTAGTTTTCCAATATGACCAATCTCAAAAGATACTTTGTTTCCTCTAACCAAAGTTTATACTAATGCTTCAATTAACTTCTTCAGCTTGAAATTCTGTAACTTTTAGCAACCCTAATTCATCAATCTCCTGCAATATCTCTTCACCAGCTTTATAAGGGGGACAAGTTGTTATTCTTAATGAACTTTTGTTTATTCCATCTAAAGGGATAATCTGGAGGAAGAAATTTCCTATGGTTATCAAACCAAAATGTTTTGACCCTAGTAGAAAGATAAAAGGCATAACCATTGCCATAGTAAGGGAAAGCCAATTTTCCTATTGTGCTCTATCTAGACAACACAGCATATGCAGGGAAATCATTAATAGTCCACATCAAAGTGTCTCTCAACAAAAAATTTTGTTTAAGAGATACATCATATGTCTCCACACCAAATTCCTAAAGTTGATGCAATTCAGATACCAATGGTTATAAGAATACATCAATTTTATGCTCTGGATTCGTAAGCCTTGGCATAATCACCATTAAGAACATATATACCTCATTCATACATATCCATGGAGGCAAATTATAAGGAGTAATTATAATTATCTATGATGAATATTGTTGGTCAAATTGACCAAAAGGTTGGAATCCTTTTGTTGACAATCCAAACCTAACATTTCGACTTTCGGCTATAAACTTAGAATGGGTGTTATTGAAATGCTTTCAAGTGAGTGCATCTGATAGCTGACTCATTATTCCATCTTCTTGTTCATGTTCATTATGCCATCTTATGTGATATGCAGTAACATCAGAGGCATATAATCTTTGAAGTCTCGGAATTAATGGGAAATAATACATTTGTTTCCAAGGTACTATTTTCTACTGCATAGTACACTTTCTTAGTTTGAACTTAGATTGACCACAAAATTTGCACTTTTATAATTCCACATCATCTCCCCAAAACAACATATGTCCTAATTTGCAACATTCAATTTTCTGAACTGCCAAACCAAGACCCCTAATAAGTTTCTTCATATTATAAAAATTATCACTATTTTATGATCAAGAGGCAATGATTCATTATACTAAGCAAGAATTTTATCAAAACTTCGATCAAAAATATGTCCTTCGAACTTTATGTTCAATATTCAAGCAATTGAAGATGATTGAGTCATTGTCCCACAACTTAGGCATAATTCTTGGTCAACTGATTGTAGTAAGTCAAAAAACTTATTTACATTTAGGTTTGGTTCTTCTTCAAGTTTTTCTATATTTGCTTCAAAGTTATAACCAGCTGCATCATAAATCATTTAGGTGTATGGATTTTCAGTTGCACCCATATTATTTGTTATAAATCTAGTTCCCCCTTCAAACCCATCCACATCTATTAATGGGTTTACTTCATTACCCCTTGAGGTGTTACAAATTAATGACTCCCTATGTCGTGTCTACTCAAAATAATTTGGAACAAACCCTTTTCTTAATAAATGGAGATTCACTTCATGAAGAGGAAGAAAATGAATATGTTTGCACCTTTTACATGGACATCTGATTTTTGGACCATCCATATATGCAGGTCGAGAACACACATTGAACTCCCTCAATAAACTCAAGATTAATGAAACCATCTTCTGTTAATCGTCTATACATCCAAGATCTGTCAACATTACTCATTTATGCACAATTGTTATTAAAAAAATGATTTCATAGTTAGATATAATAATCGTTATGGTAGTATCCATATTAATCTTACAGAACATTTAATATCTAGTTTACATGTTAATAATAACACAAGAAGAAAACATTCTATCATAGCATATGCACACATTTCTGTAATGTCAAATGACAAGGAAATATTTTAGGTTACATGTGTTGTTAACTAATTTCAAGTATCTACCATTCATATCAAATAACTAATGACAATATTTTCTAGGTATAAATCTTTTCATCATTAGATCCTTCATTTCTCCTAAGTTGTTACAGGTTTCTGACCATTACCCTTTCAATTTGAAACCAACCAATCATACCATATGATTTCACAATTAGAAAACTCATTCACAACCAATTCCACTTCCAATGCTTTAAAGTATTTATAACAATAAAAAATTAACTCCACCTTTTTCTCCCAAGCTAATTAGTTTAAGGGCAACCTTAACTTATCATCAGCAAATATGTTCTCACCATTATCAAATTAAAGATGCTAAAAGTGAAATGTTGTCCATTCTCTCAAGATTTTTGATGTTTTCCTAACAAAACAATTATGTTTAAGAATAAAATCCCACAACCATTGCATTGCTATAATAATAAAACCACCAAATTTAGTAGAAAAAGAGTTGGGAATGTACGGTGAAATTTTTGTAAGCATCATCTCAAAAAGATCAAAACTTGTAATTAACAAATGTAGACACACTAGTATCTAAAATATACATTACAATTTCTGTTCTGGATCTAAGGAACAGAAGATTGCTCCTATTCCATAATAGATAAAGGTAATATATAGATCATATTCATTCTTTATGTCATTCACTACATATCAAAGATTGATAGCAAATTATCTTATATTATACAGTTTGTAAGGTAGCAGCTGTTATATTAGGAAATAGAATATAGTTAATTAAGAAGATGGCTCTTACCTGGTTTATACTCCAAAAATGAACACTTGATAGAGAGAGAGATCCAGCCAAATAGTCCTTCAGATTTGGGATACTAAAATTCTGACACCTAGTGCACTAATTAAAATTGAAAGAAGAATGAAAGTTTAGATTCTGACACTTAGTGCACCATTAACAATAGGCTCATTTCACTGAACAGTTAAGACATCCACATTGTAATTCATGCATTTGGTCGAAATGAATTTAATAGGTATCCATGTCTAAGTTGGTATACGAAACTTCGTATACTCTAAAACTCACATATGAAGAAGCTAATTTAGTGATTTTTCCTAATCCATTCTATATTTCATCTCTATTATACATGCTAATTACAAAGTCTTTGCACCTATAGCCAAAAAGTATTTATGTATTCCCATTTCAAACATGTATGATTGATGCACTCCATCTCTTATTTGTAGAGTTTCTAATATGGATTTTAGCTTGAATTGATATCGATAAGCCTTTCCGTTGTTTTAGTCATGTTCATTATGGCTAACTATAGAATGAACAAAGATTTAGGGAAGTTTTTCTCAAATCATAGAAGCTTGTACAATGGTATTATAAGCATGAGACCTCTAAATATATTTAGACAAGTTTTGTTTCTGAATACTATTAATGGACATCTTAGTAACATTACTGAATCCTCTTAATTTGGATTATGGAAATAGTTTGTTAGGTATCTTATAAAGATGATCTAACTCACACAAATAATCATACTAAAAATACATTGATTTTCCATTTCTAATCTGACATTTAATCTTATTGTTATTCTTTCCTCATCTTTAAGAGCTTATTCATTTTCCAAAATAGATTCACTTTCATTATAATTTTCCAAAAATTTTATCCTTTTTAAATGTTAAAGGGGATCCACTTGACATAAAGTGCCTCTTTATATATAAAGATTCTCTACTTTTTCTTTACCATAACTAGTTCCTCATAGTCCTTTCTTACATATTGGAATAGCTTCTTAGGGAGAATCAAATACGAGCTCCAAATCGTATAAAGTTGCTAAATAGTAAATTGATTAGTTGTATTCAATTAGTAAAGGAAAGAAGCCTTTTGTTCTAGTGACTAACTATCCTAAAAATAGTGTCAAAAAAAGGTTCACAGCCCATAAAGGTTAGTCTTTTGGTGGTAATAAGAATTCATAAGTATTTAAATGGATGTTATTTGGCAAGTAGCCTTAAAATAGAGTAGAACCACTTTACTAGTGAGATGCCTTGACATATATCAAAAGATAGATTTTATTCCTTTTAATTGATAATCTTGAGAGCATGTCGAATACATGCAAAGAGTTCATCAAAGTTTTTATACAATTGGCATTTACTCTATAAAGTGATAACATATCATCTATAAGGGATAAATTTAAGAAACAAAATGAAATAAAGTGAATGGTTTATAGTCTAGGGTAGAGTAGTTTTTTGTTATTTAAATCTATTAGGACATCTTTTAATAGATTTAAACATGTAAATTTTCTTAAAGTAACCCTAAATTAAAATCATTTTTCATGTTTTTCCCTTGGCCATATAACCTGGATTGGACTTTCAAGATAGTTATGTAAGTTATCATAATTATTTTGACTTCATTATTTAGATCTTTGGGGTCATTTATGCATTACTTTTATTTCTTGGGTATGCACTTCCTTTTAATATAATGTATAACAACATTTTGATATATGTCTAATGTAGTTCTAGAAATTAACAGTTATATTATAAGTATGCCTTCTAAAGATGGTTTAACACCTAAAGAAGATGAAGGCAGCATATAATGATGTGAGAGACCTCTTAGAGAACTTTCATCGAATACTTGGTATGCTTCAGAATTCATCCCTAATTTGTTTCAAAACTGTTGTCTTTTTCCATTATTCACTAACATTAACACAGAACAACAAGCAATAACCCATTAACAACCCAAATACACCCTGACAACTCAATCCACAGTAACAAAACCATTTAATAAAAAAATTAAAGCAGAAAAAATAACCCAAAAGTAGAGCATAGATAACAAAACTTGATACGGTAAACCTAAGACAATGGCAGCAGTTGGTGGAAGAACAAATAAAGATGACGAATGACATTGACAGAAGAATAAGATGACAATAAAGGAGCAACAAAGAAGAACGACAGGGGAGGGGGCTTCGATTTTCTGATTTAAATTGGAAGGAAAATGAGAAACGAAGAAGAATGACAGGGGAGGGGGGCTTTAATTTTCTAGTTTAAATTGGAAGGAAAACGAACTTGTTTTCCTTCCAATTTAATTGATAATATCAACGTCGTTTAAATTTACCTACAAAATGATAGTTCCGTAGGTAAATTATCGATGGAAACACCACTCCGTTCGTAAATTCTCGACAGAATGGACTTTTCATAAGGAATTTACCTACCAAATGGTGTTTCCGTAGGTAAATTCCCTTTGAAATGGTGTTTCTTTAGGGAAATTACCTACGGAAACATCACTCTATAGTAATTTACCTACGGAATTTTATTTTCGTCAGGAAATTTCCTATAAAAACATATTTTCATAGGTACATGACTTATGGAGTGATGTTTCTATAAAGAATTTCCCTATGGAATTTTTTTCTGTCAGTAAACTTCATATGCAATTTTTATCGAGAACCATTGATTTCTATTTTTACAATGGCTTTTACTATTTCATTGCTACATTTCGTCGGCAAAGTTTGGGGAAAAAACTCCCTCCTCTTTTAACAACAGATTTTTTTCGGTCCAAAACATCATTTTCCCGACAAGTTTACTTATGTAAATCAATTTTTGTCACTAATTTACGACATAATTTTTTCTATAGGGAATTTTCCATCTTTAATTTGTAATTTTCTTGTAGTGATGTCTAGGGTGACTATAATGAAACATCAATAGATTAAGGTGTAAGATATGACAGAAGGGAACATAATTCATATACTAGTGGGTGAGGGGAGTATGCATAATTTTATGGATAAAAACTTAATGTATAGAATTGGAAGGGAGTTAGATAGGTAAAGGAGTTATCTATTATGGTAAGAGGAGGAATAAACTTAAGATGCAACCATGTTTTCCAAATTTTAAAGTGGCAACTAGGATGTAGAGAACTATGTACAGATGCTTTAGTTATTGATATAGGTGGAATTGGTATGGTGTTAGGGTGTAATGGTTGTCTATGTTGAATGACATCGTATTTAATTACCAAAAGGGGATTATGAAGTTCTATTAGTATGGTGAAAAGATGGAGTTAATGAGTGAAGGATACAAAAAGTTGGTGGAAATTCCTGAGAAGAAATTAGCAAGAGTGTGGAGTGACAAGGATGTTATCTGTTGTATTATGATAGTTCATCAAGAAGGTTATATTAAAGGAAAAGATGATCAACAGGCAGAATTGAGAAACTCACTAATGTAAGCAAATGTTGTGTAACTACTTGATGAATTCTATGAACAAATTCAAAAATTATTAAAACAGTGATGTTTTTGAAAAACTAAGAGGATTACCTCCATCCAGATTTCATGATAATAAAATACCAATTGAAGGAGGGAACAAAGGTTGTAAATCTTCGCCCCCATTTTGAAGTGAAAAAAACACAATGTGGAAGAACTAGTGGAAGATATGTTGCAACAAGGAATCATTAGATAAAGTGTCAACCATTCTCAGCTATAGTGATTTAGATTAAAAAGAAGGATAGATTATAGCGATTTTGTGTCGATTATAAGTCACTAAATTAATGCACCATAAAGGAAAATTTTTCTATCCCTTTGGTGGAAGAATTATTTGATGATTTAAAAGGTGCACAATTCTTTTTCAAGCTAGATATTAGAGCGGTTACCATCAAATACGAGTGTATGAAGAAAATGTTTACAAAACAGCCTTTCAAACCCATGAAGGACAATATGAATTTCTTGTAATGTCTTTTGGATTAACGAATGCCCTAGCTACCTTCCAAATCTTAATGAATCAAATCATCAAGATATATTTGCGAAGGTTTAAACTATTTTTTGATGATATTTTGATATGTAGTATATCTTTTCAATTGCGTTTGAAGTATTTACAATTGGTATTAGATACTTTATAAAGTAGCAATTGTATATGAAATTATCTAAGTGTTCTTTTGGAGTTCCTCGAGTGGAATATCTGGGACATATCATAAACAGCAAAAGTGTATCAACGGATCCACGAAAAGTTCAGCCAATGTCAGTTTGGTCACAGCCACAAAATATTAGACAATTTAAAGGATTTTTGGGTTGATGTAGTTATTACTAAAGATTTATTAGAAGCTATAGGCATATGAGTAAACCTCTTACTAATTTGCTAAAGAAGGATTCATTTCATTGGAAAAATGAGGCAACGGTTGCATTTGTAGCTTTGAAATAGGTGTTGACAATAGCTCCTGTACTAGCTCTTCTTGATTTTATGAAGGAATTTATAGTCAAAGCTAATGCTAATGGAGAGGGTACAAGTGCGGTAGTCATGCAGGATAATCAGCCTCTAGCCTTTATTAGCAAAAAGTTGTCCAACAAGTGTAACACCCTCTTAGTGTATGAAAAGGAGTTTTTAGCTCTAGTTATGGTAGTAAACAATGATCATATTACTTAATTGGGAGACATTTTGTGATACAAATAGACCATGACATCTCAAAATACTTGATGGATCAAAAAATCACAACCCTCATCTAATATAATTGGTTGCTAAAGTCATTGAGTTTTGATTTTTCTAGTAAGTACAAAACGAGAGTAGACAATTCTACTACAGACTCATTAT
The DNA here is from genome assembly GCA_025629805.1 of Erythroxylum baracoense. Classification (NCBI taxonomy): domain Eukaryota; kingdom Viridiplantae; phylum Streptophyta; class Magnoliopsida; order Malpighiales; family Erythroxylaceae; genus Erythroxylum; species Erythroxylum baracoense. The sequence goes on from JAOTAY010000007.1 coordinate 21,848,851, forward strand.
CCAAGGTGAATACTTCTAAGCTCCTCACCTTAACCCATTCACAAGTAAGCATAGGGTTGCTCTCAGAAATTAAATACAGTTGGCAGCAAGATACAATTCTTAAGAAATTGATTCAGTAGATTTAACAAGGTGAATATAAAGGAACAATTTATACTTAGGCCAATAGTATTTTATGATCGAAAGGGCGTTCGGTGGTTGGTAATTCAATATCTATTCATCTTAAGCTAATTGATCTATTATATGCATTCACTCAAGAAGGACATTCTGGTTAGTTGCAAAGTATAAAAGATTGAATGCATATTTTTTTCTCTTGCGAAGGTTACAACGAGATGTTAGAGAGTTTATACATAAATGTGAAATTTGTCAAAGAAATAAAAATGAAACCACTACTTCACCTAGGTTGCTTCAGCCTTTACCTTTTTGTTAAGTTGTCAATTTTGTACTAATTTTGAAATAAATTTCTTTAATATGTTGAAATAATTGTGCAAAATTGATGAACTTGTTTCTAAATTGTTCTCAAGTGGTTTTTAACACATGGAAGATGAAATTGGACTAAAAAGATGGAATTAAAAGGAAGACAAGTCGAATTCCAAGATGGCATAAAAATTAGATAACTAAGCGTGGCACGTACAAGGGAAAGGATTTTCTGCAGATCTGATTTTAAATCAGATCTGATTACATTTAAGATTTTTCAAGATTTTGAAATTCCAATGTTGCCTTATTGATGGGGATTTACGACCTGAAAATTTAGAGGATGGTATCTGCTGAAGATTACAAGAGGATGGAAGAGAGAATGTGTCAAAAAAGGCTTTAAAACATTCATTATTCACGGACGTGCACTGTTCCCACAGAAGAGCTGCTGTGTTCTTTTCATTTTTTTTGCAAAAGTTTCCTTTCTAGTTTTTCTTATTATTAGGCTAGAATTTTCGTACTTTTTATAAAGGACCAAGGATGGAGACCTTATATCTTGTTATTATTCCATTTGCTCTTACTTTTATTATGAATAGTTAAATTTTTCTTCTTGGTTGAAGGAAGCCTCATTATCATTTAGTATGGTGAGATTCTAAATAAAGTTTCTTTCGTTGATGAATATTAAGTGTCTTCCGAATTAATTTTCATGATTGAATTGATTGATTTCTAAGGTGCACAACTAAGAATTGATTTGTTTAATTTATAGCTAGATTAGTAAGATATGACGTTCAGTCTTGCTAATCACAAGTAGCAATTAGGATTATCATCTTTACGTTAAAGTTGGAAATTCTAAGAAGACGCTTAACTAGATTAAATGCTTGTTTTACATATGTTGTCTTATTCATTGATTTCTTAGTTCTTAAAGCTATTAATCAATTAAACTTCAGATCGTATCTAAGTTGTTGAATAATAAGAATGTTTAGAATATATATTTCTATTCATTTAATCTTAACAGAAAACAATCCTCAATGAATGTTTGTTAATGGATTGAGTTTTATATCGAGGATCCATATCAGTTCGATAACGTCGGTGACCTGAAATCAAGGTTTGTTCACTAAATTTTCATATTTTCATATTTTTGTTATTTTTAATTTCAGCCATTTTAATTTCATTTAAATTATGTTAATTTAATTTCAGCCATTTTAATTTCTTTTAAATTACGTTAAACCAAAATCCCTCCATTTCGTTTCAACTCGTTTAACATTTTTTGTTAAAGTTCTTCGTGGGAATGATCTCAACTCTTCACTAACTACATTTTTATTGCTCGAGTTGGTATTAATTTGGTTACAGGCGACAGCAGTACCACTAGTACATTTTGTTCACATTATTTTGAGCCACATGTTCACATAAAAAGGAACGAGTGATGTTGATGGTAACTTATCCATTTTGACATATCCTAGACGAACATATGGACGTTCAACAAGAAGAATGTTAACAGAGGAAGAAATTGAGGCTATCCATGGTTACATTTTATTGAACTATCAAGAGGTTCAACCTTTCGTGCAGTAAGTTGAAATTGATTAGTTGGGTTTTGAATTTAGTGTTATTCATAACTGAAATACATAATAATGTTTTTAGATTATACGAGGAATTGTTACACAAGTTAATGTACGACAAAACACAGGATGATATCAATAAAGAAGTTGGAAGACACTTTCCTAGATGGTTCGAGAAATATGTAAGTTTTTACTTACAAATATTGAAATGATTGAACTATAAGATTTAAGTGTTCAAATGACATTATACTGTTTAATATGATAATTTCTTTTATGTAGGCCTTAGAAAATCCAATAGAGAACAA
>JAOTAY010000007.1:21851222-21873866 GCA_025629805.1 Erythroxylum baracoense
TGGGTGCAATTATGCATAATTGGTGTTTAATTTAGATTAAATGGTAACCTTCACTTAATTGATTAAATTGTAGCGATGCATGTGAAATCAGATAAAGTTGTCTTCATAAAAGTTGTAGTCTTGATCTTAGCTTTCTAACGACATATAGTTTGAAATTTTTGGACTTTTGGATTGAAAGTTACGGTGATTAGAAGTAAGGATGTCTGAATGGGTAAAATTGCGATAGTGAGGTGGTACGATCGCGAATTGTGCGGATTTTTCTACAATTCGAGATCGCGACTGAGCGCGATCATGATAACAGCTCAAAAATCGTGATCGCGATGCAGCGCAATCGCGATCAGCCCAAAAATTTCCGCAAAATCGCGATCGCGACGAGGCGCGATCGCGATGGACTAAACCTTGCTCAAAGTCGCAATCGTTACGTAGAACGATCGCGACATGCAAAATTTTGTACAAAGTCGCGATCGTACTATGGTACGATCGCGACTTGCTCGCTGATATAGACCCTCAGTCACACCCATGACTTTTGCCCTTTTTACTTAAGATTTTCATTTTCAAAATTCAAATTGCTCTTAATTCTTCTTACTCCTAAATTAATTACTCTTTGTTCATTTTTGTTATGGAAAATTTCTATTAAATTGTGGGGTAATAGTTTTACCTTTTCTATGAATTTTCTTTATTTAAAAATTATTATTATCTGTATATTTTAATTTGATATTCTTTATTAAATTGTGTATTAATTATTTTTAATAAATTATTTGTTTTTGAATAATTTAATTTTACGCCTATAATTAGTCTACGATCCCACTACGAATTTTCCTTGCCTAATCTTTAAATAAATATAAATGTTATAATGTATTTTATTTTCTTACAATGTTTCCAAAATATATATTTATAATAAATTTAAATAAACTCCCAATGGTGACACGTAGTCGCCATAAAATCCGTATGGGAACCCAGGGCCAACAAACTTTCCTAACATCGGTTCAGAGGTGCAATTGAGGCCGAGGAGCACATTAAGCAGATTGTTGTTATGTATCATTTTCTTAACCTCTTTTCTGATTGCTTACGTTATCTTGTATGGATTGATTGGGTACTGTATGAGAATGATTTTAATGCTCTATTGAATCATTTTTCATGGAAACTCATAACTAGAAGTTGAATGCGATACGTAATAGTCGTGTTAAAGGTCGTATATGGCAACTAACGATATTAAATCGTTAGAGATAACATAGAAAAAGTTAAATAATCCAAACTTGTGTGATTGTTAATTAGATCGATATGTTTTTCTCACTTATAATGCGGCTGTTCAGATAAACTTAGAAAGATTGTTCTAGGTTTCCCGATAGTTAGGGTTAACTAATGAGCTCTTCTTGATTAACTATGATCTAAGGAAAAATTGGAATTAACAGAGCTTATTGTTAGTTCACGATCAATATTCTTAAAGAGGTGTAAAGGTGATAATTCAACGAAATATGTGAAATTGTGCTTAGGTTGAGACTAAACCAAAGAACTAGATTTCAACTCATTCATCAACTTTATCACTTTTTTGCTATTTAATTTGATTTGTTTTTATAGATTTAATTTTACTTTGTTTTCTAATTTGCTTCAAACGAAAACCCCCCCATTTTGCTTATACAGATAATTTAGGAAAGTAATTGGAATTAATTCTGTGGGATTGATCTAGAATTACCGCTAGCTATAGTTTTAGTCTAGTTATTTTGGTAGTGTTACAATACGTGACCAATTTTGGCGTCATTGTCAGGGATTAATATCCTTTTCTTTTCTGAATTTATTTGTTTTATTATGTTCTTATTTGTGGCTAATTTCTTTTCTTATTTGATTAGTTTCAGTGCATGACATGATCTTCTCACACTTGTGAATTGAAATTTGATCTAGAACTTGAAAGAACATTGTGCAAAGCGAGAATACAAGTTGTACAAAGTTTCGAGGATCCATCGTCAACTGACAGAAAACTCGACTCTTTACTAAGAATTCAAATAGCTTTAGATTTACTTTCTGATTCTTCTAGTGATTCCATTTTTGATACTGCTTCTAACATGGCTGAACAAAATAATGATTGTACTCTTAAACAATTAGTTGCTCCTAATTTTAATAATCAACCATTATGTATTGATTTTCCTATTATTGATGTTGCTTTTGAGCTTAAATCTGGTTTAATTAATCTTTTGCCTACTTTTCGTGGTATGTCAGGTGAAGATTCTCACAAGCATCTTAAGGAATTTCATGTGGTTTGTACTAATATGAAGCTAGTCAGGGTACAAGAAGAGTATATTGAGTTTAGATCATTCTCATTCTCATTGGGAGACACTTTTAACGATTGGCTATATTACTTGCCCTTTTGATTAATTACCACTTGGAATGAGATGCAGAGACTTTTTCTAGAGAAATACTTGAGGACAGACAAAGATTTAAGTATGGAGAAGTTAATAGTTGTGCATTCGTGTGTGTTTTTCTAATTATTTGGCATATGTATCTTGCATACTAGTTTATTATTGTTGTATTTTAGGAGTCATTTTGTATATTTTCGTTTAGTTTAATCTTCATTGTTGTTCTTTTATGTTTGATGTTAATTTATGGTAAGAATTTATTATTTTAATGTAGGAATGGAGGTTGACAACTTGGAGATTGAGCTAGAGACCAAAAGAGGAGAAGAGAAGAGGAAATATTCTAATACAAAAATCGACGATCGTGCATGCTAATTTCCACGATCGTCAAGATCGTGGGATGTTTAACCTGAGAACATATGTGGGGCTCATTTATTTTTTAGGTTTTTTGGACTATATAAGATAATAAACTCCTATGGATGAAAGACGATGTAAGACCTTTGTGTAGAACAACCTCCTTGAGTAAAAAACATAAGTTTGGAGTCTAGAGAAAGCTGGAAATTCAAGGATCATCAATCATAATTAGGAAAATAGCATGTTAAGATCGAAATTTCTAGATTCTGGCAAAGAAGAGGAGGAGTTCTTTTTATTTAATTTTCAGCTGTTTTATCTCTTCTAGTCATTGTATGATGTAATATTCAGTTGTTAGGGATGTTATAGACACCATGAGTGGCTGATTTACTTTTAAGGATTACTTTTGAACTATCTTGTTAAACTCTTATTTTATTGATTTGAATGATAGATGTCTTTGATGAATGTTGATTATATACATATACCTTGCAATAAATTGAGAGACTGAATTAGGTAATCTGTGTAGATTGTACAACAAGAGTTAGCATTCTATAAACTTACATTCATCAAGTTAATTGATTAGTTGAAAAAGAGATCTTGGTTAATTTAATTAATCACCCATATGATAACTTAATTACTAGTTAAATTGGTATAGTAGATTGAGAGATCGCTTAATCGTCTTCATTTAATTTGGCTAGGGATAATTAATTACACCTTGAGAGAGGGTAATTTATACAATTGGACATCTTAGGTGAGACAAAATTTAATTAATAAAATAGGAGGGAGACAAGATAGGGACAAAGTGATGTTTAGTTGTTAAAACCTTTTCAATTTTTTGCATTTTGGTATTATCAATTATTCATTGTTAGTCATTTAAGTTTAATTTAATTTTCTAGATTATTTCCATTAAATAATTTTGTTTCTTAAACAAAGATTAATCTGAATTGAGTGGTGCCTAAGCCTCAAATCTCGTGAGATCGATATCTGCTTTTTAAACTATAAGTCACGACCCATATACTTGTAGTTTTTAAGCGTAAAACTAGTAGACTATTTTGCAATCAACAAGTTTTTGGCTCTATAGTCAGGGATTGTTTGTTTAGCATATCGTTTAGTTTAGATTACTTTGATTTAAGAGTTTTTGATACTTTTCCTTGTGTATTTGTAGGTGTATGAATACAAGGAGCACGTGAAGATTGACAAAATTTAGTGACAAAGAGTTATTTGATATCACAAGACACGAACAAGAGTTAAGTAGAGACACATCAAGACATATTAGAATGAGAAATGAGAAATTTGAAGAGCTAGATGCTAAGCAGAAATAAAAAGAACAATAATGGAAGATAGATATTATAAGGAGCAAAGAACTTTTACGAGTTACAATAAGGCATAGTATAGTTGGGGAAGCAATGATCCTTATTGGAACATGTACACTCCGGGGTGGCAGAACCACCATATTTTTATTAGTCCAACGATTCAAGTACTTACATGGGACATTAAGACCTATTTGAATTTCAGCAGGATGAGTCCAGTTCATGGGATTTCAAATTGGAAAAAATCATGGAGAAGCTAACAAATATGGAAGAGTACCAGAAGAGGATTTTTTTTAGCCAGGAGGAAAGTCAGAAGAGACTGGAAGAGCAATTTGATGAAGTTTTTGAAAATCATGCCGCTTCTATTCACAACATGGAGATTCAAGTATCCCGTCAATTCTGTAAGAGAAGTGTGGAAGACTCTCTAAGCAGTATGGAATTATATCAACAAAAGCAAAATGAGACTATCACACTTAGAAATGGGGATGAACAAGAAGAACTAGTGGAAAACCATGCTGAATCTGACCTTATAAAAGACCAAGAAATAAAGAAAGAAGATGAAAAAAAGGATCGAAACCCCTCATATTTCTGCCAGATTTTAGTATACCTTGTTTAAACATTAAAAAAAACTTTAGTAGATGTCCATGAAAAAACCTTATCCGTTGGATTAATGATGATCAAGTGACATTCAATATGAATGATGTATTTAAGAATCCAAAGGAGAGTAACTCATTCAGGATAATTGACATGTTCAAATCTTTGGAAGAACAAGAGAATGAAGAACAGATGACAACAGACATTGAGTTTGAAGAAGTTATGAAAGTCTCTATTCTTAAGATGGAAGAAGCAGAGGAGACAAAGATGATTAAGGAAGAAAGAGAGCAACTCACTTTTGTATAGGATAAATTGTTAGAATCAATGAAAGATTCATGGAGTTTTGTTATTCCCTGTTATATTGACAGTTCACTCAAAAAAAGGACATTATTGAGCTTAATTGGTTTTCATAATGTTATCCATATTATCCTTTTGATTAATTTGCAATTTATAGCTTACCTATAAACTACAAAACTGAGGTTGAATGAAAAGGGTGGAAGCAAGCCGCTCATAATTGATCTTGACTGAGTTTCCAAGGATAAAGTATCGAGCTACCGACGTTAAAAGAAAGTGGTGCATGGGCGGCAATCCGTGGAATTTTAGTTTCCTCTTATTATTTCTGGTCTACTTATGTTTGATTTATTTAGTTGTGATCGGGTTCGCTTTGAGTTTGATTGATGTTTATTTAGATTTTGTTTGAATTTTAACTTGTTTACACTTCAAATTTCTTATTGGTTAGATGATTTTGATGTATTTGTAGGTTACAGGACTGTTAAGAATGCAGGCTAAGCTTTGAAGAAGGTTTAGAAGTGGAAGAATTGCATCAACCCACGATCCTGAGAAATGGTAAGTTTCCTACGTCATGTGAAATCTCTTCAGAAAGTTTCTAGAGAAAAAAACCACGATCATGGGAATGAGGGCTATTCCCACTATTGTGGGAATGAGGGGTATTCCCACGATCGTGGGAAGCCCAATATGAGGAAAATTTTAAATTTCCCTCCCTTCTTTTTCTTTCATTCATTCTTCATATTTTCACAACCTCTCTCTCTAAACCTACGAAACTCACTCTCCCACTCTCTCAAATCCTTCATCTTACACTAAACTCTTGGTATTTTCTTCTTCTCTTCAATCAATCTTACAATCCTTTGCTCTTATTATACATTAATCATTTAAAAATACAAAGATTTGGGTAAGATTTTTTTCTCTCTAAAAACCGAGCCCATCCCTCTCTTCCTTATTTTTGCAGGTTTTGATCTTCCAATGGCTCCAAAGAAGATGGCAACTCAGAAACCGATTAATGAATTGCACCTTCAAGTCTCTGGCAAAGGTAAACCCAATATGGTGGGTACTTTTTGTGCCCCATTCCTTAGTTATTCAGAGGACCAAGGTATGAGTTTTCAAGACTCTAGAGATAGGGAAAATTACTCCTCAATACTTTGACTTTGAATTACTAGAAACTATAGGAGTGAGGAGAAAAATTGAGAGTTTAGTTGCCAACATTGGTTAGAGTAGGTTCATTCCTTGTGATGTACCAATTTATTCTATGATGACTGTTGAATTTTTCAGCACTATACATCACAATCTTAAAATGGATGTATTCTAGTTTAGGATAGCTAGTAATGCTTATAAATTGGATTATAATGTCATTCGTGCACTTTTTGATTTATCGAATACTAAAGTTTTAGATATTCATGATGACTTTTATCTGGATGATTATTGAAAAATTCTAACGGGTGAAGCCAGTTTGACTTTAAAAATTCACCAAACACTTTAATTCGTGGTGCCGAGCATTTACTTTGCCTAACTTTAATGTGCTTAATGGTTTTCAATAAAACTGAAAGTAATAAGTGCTCGGCCAAGGAACTTTTCTTCCTTTGGTGCATGGATCAAAAAATAAAGATAAATACCCTTTATTGGATTTTTCGATCTATTGTGAGCTTTTTAACAAGAAGAGCTCTTATTTTGGCATGTCTTACATTGTTACTGCTTTGACTTTATTTTATAATCTTGATGTGGAAAATGTGCGTATGACTCAATATGATATGTTTGACATATCTTATTTAAGGCACTCTAAAATTTTAGAGCCCCATTCTATGAAGCTCCGAAATACTCAAACGTACACTGCAGTTAAGATTAGGAAGGGCAACGATACAGCCGCTTCCTGACCCCCCATATCCCAAGCACCTCTGGAGTCACAAGAAGAAGCAGTGGAAGAGGAACCAATCGCATCAACAGAGGTCGACAGATTTCAGCAAATCCTCAACCAGATGGCCTCTAATCATTAGTAAATGACGTTGTAAATTAATGAGCTCGACATCCAGGTGAGACAAGTCCACAAGGAGTAACGGTACATAAAGAAGAAATTCCTCAAGTTGTTTCATAGGAATAATTTTGAAGCCCCTTTGCTAACACCGTTGCCACCACAATCTCCATAAGCTCTTCTTACTCTAAACCTTTTACATTATTTGATTTCTTTTGTTTGGTTTTATGTCTTTTGTTTGGTTTGATTTCTTTCATTTGGTTTAATTTCTTTTGTTTGGTTTGATGTCTTTTGTTTATTTTGATGTCATTTTACCTTATTTGGTGGTTGACTTGTCACATTGAGGACAATGTGTTCTTTAAGTATGGGGAGGTGACATTGACTTTGTCAATTGCATTGTTTTATTTTGTTAATTAGGATGAATGTTTAGGCATATCATGTTGTTTTGTATTAAGCAATGGAACTGCACTTGAATCATTTTGATGTGCTTTGCCGTGAGATTCTGTCATGCTAGTTGAAATGAGATTATGCATACTTGAACTTGGATTAGGCTACTTGAGTAGAAAGTGAACCATGTTGAGCGATGAAAAGTAGTTGGTTACATAAGTTTACTCACAATTTAACATTTAAGCAATGAGGTAATGTGAAGATGTATAATGAATTTTCATTTGAGCTATTATGAGGATTGAGCCTATATGACTCCATCTATTGTTAATTTGTCAATTTTGTACTAATTTTGTGATAAATTTCTTTAATGTGTTGAAATTATTGTGCGAAATTGATAGACTTGTTTCTAAATTGTTCTCAGGTGGTTTTCAACACATGAAAGATGAAATTGGGCCAAAAAGATGGAAATAAAATAAAGACAAATTGAATTTCCAATTAGTAGAAAAAATAATGACTAAGCATGGGCACGTATAAGGAAAAGAACCTATTTGTGAATCTGAGTTCAAATCAGATTTGATTCATCCAAAATCTTTATGATTTTGAAATTCAAATGTTGCCTTATAGATGGGGATTTATAATCTGAAGATCTGAGAATATATCTGTTGAAGATTACTATAGGATGGATGAGAGAGAGGGTCAGAAATCATTAAAAACATATACTATTCACATTATAACTATTCAAGCATAAAATAGGCTGGAGTTTTTCTAGTTTTCACGTTTTTCAACGGCTAGCTTTTCTTTTCTCGTTTTTCTAGTTTTAGGCTAGAATTTTTCAGAAAGAACCAGGGATGGAGACTTTATCTTTTGTTTTTCTTCTATTTGTTCTTACTTTTATTATGAGTAGCTAAAATTTTCTTCTTGGTTGAAGGAAATCGTGTTATCATCTAGTATAGTGAGATTTCTAAATAAATTTTATTTCATTGATGAATATTAAGTGTCTTCTGAATTACTTTTCATGATTGAATTAATTTATTTCTAGGGTGTGCAACTAGGAATTGATTCGTTTAATTTATAGCTAGATTGGTAGGATATGACGTTCAGTCTTGCTAATCACAAGTAGCAATTAAGATTGCCATCTTTATGTCAGAGTTGGAAATTCTAAGAAGATGCTTAACGAGATTAAATGCATGTTGTACATGTGTTATCTTGTTCATTAGTTTCTTAGTTCTTAAAGTTATTAATCAATTAAACTTAAGATCGTATCTAAGTTGTTGACTAATAAGAATGTTTAGAAGACATATTTCTATTCATTTAATCTTAAGAGAAAACAACCACCAATGAATGTTTTTTAATGGATTGAGTTTTATATCAAGGATCCATATCAGTTCGATACAAAACTATGGTTTGTTCACTGAATTTCCAGATTTGAATTTTTTTGTTATTTTTAATTTCACCCATTTTAATTTCATTTAAATTACGTTAATTTAATTTCAACCATTTTAATTTCTTTTAAATTACGTTAAACCAAACCCTCCCCATTTCGTTTCAACTCGTTTAACATTTTCCGTTAAAGTTCCTCGTGGGAACGATCTCAACTCTTCACTAACTACATTCTTATTGCTAGAGTTGGTATTAATTTGGTTGCAGGTGACAGCAGTACCATTATCCCTCAACCTTTATAGACTGATATTAGCATGGATTTCGTGGAAGGTTTACCATTATCAAAAGGGTACTTGATGATTTTTCCAATCATTGATAGGATGATTGGTCCCAGTCAAAGCTGTTGTGATTAAAGAGTAAGTATTCTGCTTAGGGTGAGAATAGATCACAATTTGAGTTGCAATTTTTGCTTAAATTTTTATTCAGAAACTGACAGCAATTTAAATACATTACTCACAACAACTCTTCCTACATTATAAGGAGATTATTTGCACGTAATAGAAAATACTCCTAATCATAAGCTAATACCAGGACTAAGTCTTAAAGACTAAGTCATGCCTAATGTGTTTATACCAACTCATTGCATGTTTCCATTGCTTCCGTAAATGGCATCTTCTAATCCAAATATTTTAAATTTCTTCTTGGAATTCTACTGGACCTTCTTAGCTCATCACTACCCTTCCCTTTGACAACAACCTTGTCCTCAAGGTTGAAGTTGGCAAAATGGATAAGAATATTAGCAGTGTCTTCCCAAGTGGCGTCTTCTGTAGCTAAATGCTTCCATTTAATTAAACTTTGCTCAATAAATTTGGATCCCTTTTTAACCTAACGAGTTTTCAAAACAAACTCAGGCTTTAAAATAAATTCTCCTTCATCTTTCATAGCTGGAAGGTCAGGACTTACAGTAGTTGCATCTCTAATCAACTTCTTGAGTAATGAGACATGAAAACGAGATGAATGCGGGCTACATCTGGAGTTGTAACTTGTATGGAACCTTGCCAATTCGTTCTTCAACTCTATAGGGGCCATAGTACTTGCTGGCTAGTTTTTGAGATGCATGTTTGGAGACAGTGTGCTGACGATAAGGGTGCAACCACAAATACACTAATTCCCTAACCTGAAACTCCAAATCACACCTCTTTGCATCAGCTAATTGTTTCATCCTATTCCTGGCAGCCTCCAAATTATTTTTGAGGTGTTAAAGTAGCTCGTCCCTTGCAATCAACAATTTATCAACTTTATTAACAGCTTAATAACTAGATTTATATTGTGGCAGCAATGGTGAGGGTCTTCCATAGAGTGCTTAGAATGGTGAAATTGTTGTAGATGCATGGTATGTTTTATTATACCAATATTCAGCCCAAGGCAGAAAGGAGTGCCATTTGTGGGGCTATTAACAAACAAAAAAGTACAAGTATTGTTTGATGCATCGATTAACCACCTCTATTTGACCGTCAGTTTATAAGTGGTAAGTCAAAGACATTTTGGCTTGGTACCTGACATTTTGAAAAATTCTTGCCAAAATTTGTTAACAAAGACAAGATCTCTATCACTTACTATGCTTTGTGGCATCCTATGCAGCTTCACCATGCCTTTAATAAATTTATCTGCTACTATCTTAGCTGTGTATGGATGAGAGAGAGCCATAAAGTGTGCATATTTGCTTAACCTGTCAACCATAACAAAGGCCACAGTTTTGCCATTAGAGGAAGGTAATCCTTCCACAAAATCCATGGAAATGTCATCCCACACTTGGCACAGAATGGGCAATGGTTGGAGCAGCCCAGCAGGCTTTAAAAATTTTGTTTTGTTATATTGGCAAACTTCACAAATAGCCATATACTATTGTATTGCTTTGTCCACAGGGGACTAATAAAATTGTTGAGAAATTTTCTTTTGAGTCTGCAAAATCTTAGAGTGTCCACCAATTTTTGAGTCATGAAACTCCTCCAGCAGCTGCCGAATAATAGTAGAGTCAGGGGGCACTACGACTAAATTTTTGAAGTAGACCAGACCATTACATAGCACATATGGCTATCCAGGTTTGGTTGTTGCCATTTCTAAAATTTTCTTTATGAAGGGACTATGCTCTGCTTCTTTTTTTATCCTATCCCAAATGGATGCTTATGCAGTGAATATTGCTTCTAAAGTACTTCCATATTTATGAGAAAGTGCATCGACCACTTTATTTTTAGCTCTTGGTTTGTACTGAATCTCATAGTCAAAACCAAGGAGTTTTGACACCCGTTTTTCTTTCTTAGGGGTAGTGATTTGTTGCTCTAACAAATGCTTCAATCTTCGTTGATCAGTTTGAGTATAAAATTTTCTGCTCAATAATTATGGCCTCTATGTCCTAATAGCTTGCAAAATGGCGAGCATCTCTTTGGTGTAGACGGACCAAGTTTGTTTTGCTACTCCAAGGTCGCGACTCATGAAAGCAATAGGTTATCCATGTGGAGTGAGGACAGCACCTATTCCTTCCCCTGATGCATCAGTTTCAACAAAAAATAGCTCATCAAAGTTAGGCCAAGCCAATATTGGAGTTAAGGTCATGGCATCCTTAAGTTTCTGGAATGCAATTTCAGCATCATTGGACCAAGCAAACTTTCCTTTCTTAAGGAGATTTGTTAATGGCTGCGCAATCCTCCATAGTGTCAGACAAATTTTCGATAGTAACCTATCAAGCCTAGAAAACCACATAATTCAGAAACATTAGTAGGGGTAGGCCATTCCACCATGGCCTGTATTTTCGTTTGATCCACCTTCACACCTTGAGGCATTACAATATGGCCCAAATACTTCAATTCTTGCACTCCGAAAACACATTTACTTATTTTTATAAAGAACTTGTGTTGCCTTAAGATCTCAAGAGTGGTTCTGACATGGGCAATGTGAGTAAACCAAGTAGGACTATAGATAAGTATATCATCAAAGAAAACCAAAATGAACTTACGGAGATAAGGTCTGGGTATGGAATTCATGATTACCTAAAATGTGGAAGGCGCGTTGCATAGTCTAAAAGGCATGACGAGGTACTCGTAGTGTCCATTATGAGTTATGAAGGTAGTTTTTGGCACATCAGGAGGGTGAACCCGAACTTGGTGATATCCTACCCAGAGATCCAGTTTGGTGAAGTACTTAGCACCATGAAGCTCATCTAACATGTCATCAACCGTTGGAATGGGAAATCTGTCTTTAATGGTCACTACATTTAAGGCCCTGTAGTAGGTGCAAAAGTGCCATGAGCCATCCTTTTTCTTGACAAGTAAGACTGGGGAAGAGAAATGGCTAGTGCTAGGCCTTATATGACTAACCTTGAGTATGTCTTGGACTTGCTTCTCAATTTTTGCTTTCTGAAAATAGACGTAGATGTAAAGCCTAACGTTACCAGGTTCAATCCCTTCCTTGAGAATAATATGATGATCAATTTCTCTCTATGGTGGCAGCGTGTTTGGCTCTTGTTAAAGATCCTCAAACTCATTTAAAACCATATAGAACTAGCCCCTTTTGCCCTCTATTGTGCTTTCGATAGTAACCTGTCAAGCCTAGAAAACCACACAATTCAGAAACATTAGTAAAGGTAGGATATTCCATCATGGCCTGTATTTTCGTTTGATCCACCTTCACACCTTGAGGCGTTACAATATGGCCCAAATACTTCAGTTCTTGCACTCTGAAAACACATTTACTTATTTTTATAAAGAACTTGTGTTGCCTTAAGATCTCAAGAGTAGTTCTGACATGGGCAATGTGAGTAACTCAAGTAGGACTATAGATAAGTATATCATCAAAGAAAACCAAAATGAACTTACGGAGATAAGGCCTAAATATGGAATTCATAATTACCTGAAATGTGGAAGGTGCAATGCATAGTCCAAAAGGCATGACTAGGTACTCGTAGTGTCCATTATGAGTTATGAAGGAAATTTTTGGCACATCGGGAGGGTGAACCCGAACTTGGTGATAGCTTACTCAGAGGTCCAGTTTGGTGAAGTACTTAGCACCATGAAGCTCATCTAATATGTCATCAACCGTTGGAATGAGAAATCTATCTTTGATGGTCACTGCATTTAAGGCCCTGTAGTAGGTGCAAAAGTGCCATGATCCATCCTTTTTCTTAACAAGTAAGATCGAGGAAGAGAAGGGGTTGGTGCTAGGCCTTATATGACCAGCCTTGAGCATGTCTTGGACTTGCTTCTCAATTTTTGATTTCTGAAAATAGGCGTAGCAGTAAGGCCGAACGTTAACAGGTTCATCCCCTTCCTTGAGAATAATATGGTGATCAATTTCTCTTTGTGGTGGCAGCGTGTTTGGCTCTTATAAAAAATCCTCAAACTCATTTAAAAGCATATAGAACTGGCCCCCTTTGACCTCTATTGTGCTTAGGAAACAAATGGCCATAATTGAGCCTCCTTGCTTGGCTTCCTTGGTAATGGCTTTGGTCGTGGCTGGTTGTATTGTAGGGGGATCAATGCCTTTTAATTTTTGTTCTTTGTTGTCCCATTGAAACTCTATAGTAAGTCTATCCCAATTACAACTAATCGTACCAAGAGATGCAAGCCATTGCGTCCCTAAAACCAAGTCCAATCTAGAAATAAGTAAGGCATATAATGTTAATTCAAAAGGCATACCTTGAATATGGATCCTGACTTTCTCAAAGCGGCCTTGACAAGTCAGTTTTTTTCTGTTCCGCAACCATTACTTCAAATGAAGCTATTGGCATGACTAGTAAATGCAAGGAGCGGGCAGCCTGATTACTAATAAAATTATGCATCCAGCCACTGTCAACAAGAGCCACCAGCTGCTGCGTTCCGATTTGCATAAGGACCTGCATTGTATTGTGGACTGTCCAACCAGAGAGAGCATAGAGTGATATCTCTAGTGGAAATTTTGAAGTGTTGTTTTCCAATTCAACTTCTTCACTAAATCCATCCAACAAGAGCAATTGAGGAACTTGACATTGATGCCCAGGGACAAATTTCTCATCAGAATTAAAGCATATCCCTTGGGCCTGTCGCTTCTGCATTTCATCCCAAGAGAGACATTTAAAGGTGGTGGTGGCTTTTGATTTGATAGTCACAACTGTATCTCCTATTGTTCGAGGGACAAGTTAGGTCAATCGTCGCTGCTTGGACAACTGCTCGTCACGTGTTCGAGCTAGACTAATTGTTTCCTTGAGAGTTCGGGCTTTAAACATGCAGATCTCATCTGCAATTTCAGGTTTCAGTCCCCCCATGAAAGTGCCCACCAAAGCTTGTTGTGTCCATCCCTACACTCGATTACCCAAGCATTCAAACTCCTTTTGGCAATCTCACAGTGAGCCTTTTTGCCGTATTTTTTAGAGTGCCTCTTCACAATCGGTGGGTCCGAATTGTGCCTATAACTCCTTCTGAAAAAGTCCCTAGGTGACTTCCTACCTTCTTCCTTGTAAAATCGTTGCAGCCACAGCCACCACCGATTCGCCTCGCCTTCTAAATGGAATGAAGCCAAGGCAACTTTCTGGTTGTCTAGTGTATTCTGATATTCAAAGTACTGGCCCACCTTGGTGAACCATTTAGTCAGATCCTTGCTGGCAAACCTTGGTAATTCAAGCTTCACCAATTTGGAGGAGAACGTGGGTTTCCCTCCTCTAACCTGGTTATGGAATTCATCTCGGTTTTGTGGGGTTGGTGAATCGACGGAAGTCACCATGGTGTTGCTGTAGATGTTGTTTGATGTGTCATAAACAAGTTTGACATCTTGGTGATTGCATCTTCCAGTTGCTGGATTTTTTCTGCCATGCTAACCTCTATTCTGCTAACACCTGCTTCAAGATTTTCAAAACGTTCTTTATTTGTAGCCATGGCTCTGATACCAAATGATAGGTCCCAGTTAAAGCTATTGTGATTAAAGAGTAAGTATTTTGCTTAGGGTGAGAATAGACCACAATTTGAGTTGGAATTTTTGCTTAACTTTTTATTCAGAAACTGACAACAATTTAAATACATTACTCACAACAACCCTTCCTACATTATAAGGAGATTATTTGCACGTAACAGAAAAGACTCCTAATCATAAGCTAATACTAGGACTAAGTCCTAAAGACTAAGTCATGCCTAATGTGTTAATACCAACTCATTGCATGTTTCCATTGCTTCCGTAAGTAACATCTTCTAATCCAAATATGTTGGATTTCTTCTTGGAATTCTACTGGACCTTCTTGGCTCATCATAGGATGAGCAAATATGCTCATTTTTTACCCTTGCATCATCCTTACACTATGGAAAAGATTGCTAAAATCTTTATGGATCATATTTTCAAGCTACATGGTATGCCACAAACAATTATTAGTGACAGAGATTCCATTTTCATGAGTTTTTTATGGAAATAATTGTTTCATCTTCAAGGTGTTAAGCTCCAATTTTCCGTTGCTTACCATCCTCAATCAGATGGACAAACAGAGGTTTTCAATTGCACACTTGAAACATACCTTCATTGTATATCTTTTGATTGTCCAGCGAATTAAAGTAGATGGTTATTCTTGGCAAAATCATAGTACAAGGCTACCTTTCATTCGGCTATTAACATTACTCCATTTCAAGTTGTCTATGATTTTTCACCTCCATTGTATACTCCATATTTAGCGAGTGACTCTTCTATTTTAGCAGTGGATCAAGTTTTGTTAGATAAAGAAGTTATGATCAATATTCAGCATTTTCATTTACAACAAGCACAAAATTGGATGAAGAAAATTGTTGATCACCATCAAATGGAGAGAACATTGGTGGTGGACGATTTTTATCTGAAGCTACTGTTAAAGTGACAACACCGACTCAAGAATCCTAGAAGCTTCAAATTGCTAGCTGGAAATATGGACAGCACACAACATTTACATGGCATGTATACATCATCAATCACCGCCGTCATGAATGTACCGAAAGCCTCTTTTGAGTGGATACATTTCGTGTAGAATTTTTTCACCAAACATCCAGATTTCACTAGAATAGACGAACAAATTGCAACCAATGAAAGAGTGTGTTTCGGCATGAAAATTTTGACCAAAAGAAGAGCTGGTCAAACACGTATGTTAATGCTTAGGTGTTAAGAATTTGAATATGAGTTGTCATGTGCTCATGTCTAGCTATGCATAACTGACCCATGCAGTGTATAAATAAGGTGCAAAGCTTGTATTTCATATCGGTATCCAAATTAAGCCATGAAAGAGTGAGTAATAGAGAGGGTGCTGGTGAGAAAAATTGTGAGCTAGTGTCTTTGTATTTTTGTGAATTATAATACTCTTGTAAAAGTTTGCATTATAATAAAATCATAGTTTGTATTTAGCCCACCAAATATTGCTCTCTCAACTCAACAGCTACAACCTTACCGTCAACAAAGTCTTAAGAGACGTCGATCGCAAAAGTTGGCAAATTTATTCTATAGTCCCTTCAAGATCATTCAGCAGATAAGACATGTGGCATATAATATTAATTGATTTGCCAGAAGATAGTAGGATTCATCCTGCTTGTCAAGTTTCGCAGCTCGAGTCTCTGATTTTGCAATATCTTCGCCAATATTACAGCCATCTTTGTATTCAGCACTTCGTATATCAATTGTTGTTATTGATTGGAGATTGGTTAATCATAATAATCGATCGGTAGTAAAGATAATATTCTGGTGGGCTTCTTCGAAGGTTACCGACATCTCTCAGAAATTTTTGTACGATATGCAGCAACATTTTCCTATCCCAAAGCGCAACGATTGGCAGCCACCAACAGTTATTATAGTCGTTAATATAACCGTTGGGGCTGGAAGTGAGAGTAACGAATAACAAATAACTTATTTTCTCTGTCTAACTTCCTCTCTCTACAGCTTCTTCTGTTTCTCTCTCTTCGTTATTTTTCTTCTCGTTTTTGTTCTCAATCCCTAAATTCTCAAACTAGCTACGCCACAAATATCGTAACATAAATCTTTTTTACACCTGTTCTTGCGTCATTTAACTTGATCACAGAAACTGAGCATCTAGAATAAAATACGAAAATCCATACGTGCAGTAAAAACCATGGTCCTTTTGTTCCATATTCGCCTACATTCCATACAAAACTAGGCATCTAACGGCGCTTTATGCGTATACTTCGTAACCAAACTATCCAAGATAAATTGCATGCAGATGACAATCAACCTTCATCAAGTTCTAACCACAAAATGCCATTACAGAGCATGAGGCTTCTAGCATTGTAGCACAGTTGAATTAATGATCCATCACTATATCAGTAGAAGAAGCAAACTTAAACCATTTCATCCGTGGCCCAGGATAAGATGGAGTAATACTATTCAAGGAAAAGCTCCGTGAAGGAGCATTATTTTTGTATACTAAGTTTTCTTATTAAATCATACAGTTGAGATACGGAAAACAGAGAACTATCTCTACATGCATCAGAAGCTAAACAAACTCAAAAAGGAATTAATGGAGTAGCTGATTCAAACTGATATAGCGTGCAGCAATTGCTAATGTCGAGAAGGAGAGGAATATTATGGCGAAGTAGACGATTCAGGCAGATTAATTAGAAGTATCATAGTTGATATAACCATATATTTTCTAATCTTGAAAAGCTTTATAATTCACAATGTGGTCCTATTTTGCCAGTTTAGCTCCGGAAATTGATACAAAGCTTGTAAAATGGAGATTACCTGCTAACTCATCTTTAAATAATGAATAAAAAGAGAAAATGGACTCAGAAACACAGTATTACTTCAGAGCCTGAAGTTTTTAAATTGAATAAGGATAAAAGAATGCATAAGATAGACCAACTTATATTCACCTCCACGCACGGTCAAAAGTCCAGACATTTGAATAAACTACTGGATGTTTTATATCAGGAAAGAGAAAGTATTCGGTGAAGACCTGAGCCATTCACATACGTCAAGGAATAAAGACTACCATGGCATCACTAATCCCAAACTAACGTTTTGTTTACTTCCAGGTGCCAAGTTCAGAGAAGATATTACTATAAAGATGATTTTAAATTGGAAAACCTTTTAACTTGGGAATACTCTACTGTTTAGTATCTTTTCTACCTCTGCTACAGTCAAATGCCTAATGCCATTCTCCTTCATCCATTTGCCTCCCCCGGCCAAACCAACTTTAATTTTTTTCTCTTCCATCTTTAGTAAATTCAATCCTTCACTCACTCTGGGAAAGAAACTCTCTGGCCTCAAGCACCAAGCCCTAAATATACCAAACAGAACCTCTAAATCACTACTAAACCTTTCAACACCAGAATCATTAAACTTGACATTGCTCATAAGAATACCAGTAAAAAGTAAGCGATCAACACCAGCAGCCAAACTTCGCCACACATTAACAAAATCTATCCTATTCAAACTTTCTTGTATCACTGAAATTTTTCCTTGAAAATAATCTAGAGCCTCGACTAAATTTTTGGATACTGTCCAAACTTCTTCACTCTTTTCCTGCCATTGCCTCCTGTTTTTCACATAATCTCGGCACCGGGCATCAAAACCCCTCAATACAACAACGGATATCTTCTCTACCCATTCTTTCCTGAAATCCTCCAACTGTCTTATCTCTTCATCCAGAATGCCACCAGATCCATCAAATGATCCTTCCCTTCCATTTCTGCCACAATTGATAGAGTTTTCCAGTTGATTTTGGTTATCAGAACACATCTCAAGGAAAAAAACATCGTCGGACCACTCCTTTAAAACAGACTCAAAGTAGTGAGCAGCATTCACGGAGTGTGCAACTTTGATGACAGCATCATCATCAGTTAAGGCTGTCAGTCCCTCCGCCTCTTGGCACCTGTGGAGCATACAATTAAGAAATCGTTGTATAATAGGCCCACCAACCAATCTGAAAAACCTGGATCTCAAAAGATTGGTAGGCAGTGATCGGCATCGATCAATCACTATGGATAGACGTTGAATGAAGGCAACAGAAATAGCCGGAGATTTGTAATTTTCA
Organism: Erythroxylum baracoense; assembly: GCA_025629805.1. Taxonomy (NCBI): domain Eukaryota; kingdom Viridiplantae; phylum Streptophyta; class Magnoliopsida; order Malpighiales; family Erythroxylaceae; genus Erythroxylum; species Erythroxylum baracoense. The sequence goes on from JAOTAY010000007.1 coordinate 21,869,874, forward strand.
GAAGCAGATAGCAAAGCTCCTCCCTGAATTCTGATTTTCCAAATTCTCTCATCATCTAGCTCAGGTCCTAGCTTCTCAAGTGTGTCATTAAGCTCTATCCCAGCCCATAAATCAAACCAATCAGGCCTATCACAGAAAACAGATAGGGAGGAAACTTTCTGCAGGTTATCATCTCCCTGAAAGGAATTCAAGATTCCAGAATGTGTTACCAGAGACTGAATGCGTTTATCAAAAGCAATCATCAGGTCAACAAGATGAAGCCATGATATTCTAGCCTGAGACTGGACACCAGTAACACTTTCTTCATCCAGCTGACCTATATAAATAGGGAATATGTCTTTGGCCAAGTACGTCACTAAAGAGGTTACCATTGCCGATACCCATTCTTCCCGGCAACTGTAACCCAACAGCCTTGCTTCATCAACCAGTGGTTGCAATAAATCGTCCATACTGTCAACATAATCCCTTGTTATCTTATACACAAGAGCAAAAATGAATTCTGGCTTATCAACCCACTTTGAAAAATGTCGTTGGCAAGCAATTGATATAGGATTTACAAGTTCTTCAATCGCCCAGAGAGGCTGTATAAGAGCACCTTCCAAGTTATGGCTTGCAAGTTGCCGAGATTTTCTTCGTCTCTGCAACCCTTGCAAGCAGCACAAGGCAAGAAAGTTTTCACAATACCGTCGTTTGAGGTCCCCATGCATTGTAAAAAGAGGATTGAGGGCTTCAGTTGATTTCCTCGCATCAGGTTTTAAAGAACTCAAGGTGGAAAGAGGCGGTGGCCACCCAAGTGAAGCAAGAAGGGCACGATAATCTGCAATTGCCTGGGGTCTCAACATGGCAAGAGACCGATCAACTCTATGATCAACTGCCAAAACAAGACGCATCCACTGAGGATGTGTTTTTGTTACTAATGTTAAAACATCTTCAACCTGTCCAATGGTCTTGATAGCAAGTAGCCGTGCTTCCTGAAAGTTAGATAATTCGCATTGGTCTTGAAAGAAAAAACATAATGAAGAAATTTGAAACAGCATTGACTTTTGTAAATAAAACTCACCTCTGAACTACCGAATGAAGAATGCTTGCTTAGATTCCGGTGCATACTAGAAGATACAGCATCTTCAATATCACCAACCAAAGTGTCAAGCTTTAACGCAGTCTCTAGAAAATACAAGCAAAATATTCGTTCACAGAGTCAGAAGATTCTCAGGGAATAAAAAGTTTACTTGTTTCCAATAAACTAACAAAAGCAATGAGAAAGTGAACACTTCGCTTAAAAACTCTAGATTGAATTGATTATACATGCAATGCAGAAGATCCAAACAGTTTCACAATTACAACTCATTGTTACAACCACCTAAAACTAAAAGCCACAAAACTGTACAGTCAATACAATTCAATTCACAAAGCTTTACAGTCGATGCAATTAAATTCAAGTGCAGATCTTGATTTGGCAATGAAAATAAAAACTCACCGGCATAAGTTCGAACAGTTTCAACTCTCGCCACCTCCTTGGCGAGCTCCGGCAGCTCCTTTGACCCATCTCCGTTGTCCAGTCCTCCATCTACATACAATCGACACAAATTTCAGAAATTTCAACAGAGAGACTGAAATTGGCATAACGAGTTGGCACCTGATGGAGAAGTAGTGCGAGTGAAGGAGTCGAGTGCCGTCAACTTGGAATGAGCATCACTCACTAGTCGATGAATCCCATCGGAGAATGAAGCATAAGCAACGAGCCTCGATCCGAGGTTCGATTTGAGGTGTTCTAGGGCTTGGTCCAAGTCCAGACACTGAGAGTGCAGCTCCAAGACGAGGCTCTGCGCTCGATCGAGATCTGCTTGACAGTTGAGATTTTCGTTGAGGAATGAGATAGCCGAGGAGGAGAGCGTCGAGAGGCGAGGAAGAGTCCCAGTGGAGTCCATCGCCTAAGCCATTGATTGGTCTGTCAGGTAAATTTGATCGGATAATTGAGGGTACTTCGGAGATTTAATTATTTTTTGGGTGAGCGAACGGGTCGGATTCGGAGCTCGAAATCTAATGACAGGAGTTGATTTATCGGGTTTGGTTGCGGGATGCTCATTTATTGTCCGATAGAAATAATTTAATTAAAGAACCGTATTTTAAGTCTTTGTGTATTAGGTAAAATTTTAAATATATATAAAAACAGAACTAAAAGCTTCATATGTTGGATCATTCGAGAAATATAGTAGATCGATCATCACTTTGCACAGTGATGATTGACTAATGCGTATCCATGACTTGTAGTTTTTTAATTAGGTGTTTGATTCTCTTTTCCCATTAAGATCCAACTTAAACTTATGCTTGAGTTGAGAGCGCCACTTTCGCAGCTAATATTTCTTTGCATTTCCATAATTACGCATCTCAATCCATACTAGCTAGCAGCCACTCTTTCATATTAATATTAATATTATACGTAAATGAAAGATTAAAATGGCGTTGCTTAGCTTAACCCACTGTTATTATTTACTATTTAGACTCCTTTTCTTGGACTGGAGTTCCCACTTACCACAGTTATAACTATAACCATGACTCATTAGATAAGAAATCACAGCCAAACGCAGACCTGCGGAAGCGAAGTTGTCAGCTTTTAGCCTACGACTAGCAGAAGAGAAGAGAATCGAAGGGAAGAAACCAGGTGGTGGTGGCTACATATATGTCAAATATAAGCTGAGGAGATGTGTGGGTAAAATCCACGTGACGTGACTCCTCACTTCTCTTATCTTTGTGTTCCAGTTCCACCGTCTTCACTCGTCATTTTCTTATTTTTGTTAAGTTCTCATGGTACAATCCTACGTTTGCTGTGTCTGGGGCCTGGGGTCCATAAAAGGATTGCTTCTGCCTTTTTTCGGAAATAAATTACCAGAACTGTCTAGCCTCAAAACTTTAGTATTTTATTTAATAAAGTTCTAAATTAAAGTGCTTAAAATTTATAAAATAGTTATGTTAAGATATATGTTATATATCTTATTATTAATTTTGACATTATTTATAATTGGACTTTCACGATAACGTTAATTAGTTTCAAATTCTAATCAAGATGGGATAATATCTAATAAAAGAATGTATGAAAGATAGAATTTTATCTTGTAAAGTCTAATATGAAAAATAGAATTCTATCTTGTAAAGTCTCCTAATTATGATAGAACTCTATCTTGTAAGACCTCCCTTTGCATCACATGACAATAAGGTTGAAGGGACTGTTGCAGTGATTTTCTTTCTAAGTGTGGCTGTTAATGTCTTTGGGTGTGCAGCTGGTTCTCTATTGGAGTTTTTACGTAATCCAAGCGGCTTATGTGTGCTTCACTTTCATGATTGTGAGTGGTTAATGGGTTTGTGAGTGCAGCTGTTTCTTTTGGCAATTGCGTGAATCAACTGGTTATCTTTATGCTGTAATTTATGTGGATCACGTCTCCTAGACTGAATGGTTTATTTTGCGTTTTCTTTATTGTGTTGTCATTGATTGGGTGTTCTTGTAGAAATTTTCATGATTTTGTAGCTGTTGTCCTTGTTGTGGTTTGGTGCGAAAAGCTTCAGTACGTAGTTATCTTAGTTATTGCAGTTCTATTGGGTTAACGTTTCGATGATGAAACATTTGTTGATTTGAAACATTTTATGGCTGCTATGCTTGGAATTTTTCAATGACTATATCAAAGATTCATAGCAGATTTCTTAGTTGACAATTTCTCGTTCTTTCATTGATGAAGCGACATATTTAGAAGAGTTGCTTTTTATCTCAAATATTTTCGTTTATGTTGAATTTTGTTTAGTCACTTAAGTTGTTTATTTTATTTCATTTTCAGTAAACATTGCTTGAAAAAAATCCTCTGTTGAGGTTAGTACGAGGCGATCGTACTATTTGGTGTGAAATTCTTTCACGGGTAGTGAGGACGAGGGATAGTGTCAAGGGTTGAGCGGTATCGGCTCAATAAAACCTTGTATAAAACTATTGTCGTTAGTGAAAGAATT
>JAOTAY010000007.1:21873966-21887993 GCA_025629805.1 Erythroxylum baracoense
ATTATTATTTGTTATTATGATTTTTGGAAATAAGGTTGATGTAAACTTGTAAACAGGAAACTGTACAGTATATAACTACTGTACAATATATCAGTGGACTATTTTACAAATTTTAAAAATTTCAGGAACTATTTTATAAATAAAAAAAATTGCCCCGAAATGGTACCCGGTATTTACCGGTACTAGTATAGTATCGTTCCAGAACTCAATCCGGTATCAAGTCCTGTACGGTATTTGTAACATTGGTTCTAACCCTTATCATGGAATAATGGGATGTTACATTATGGTTTTTTATTTTTATCATTTAATTTTAATTTTATTTAAAAATTAAAAATAAAACAAACAAACAAACAAAAACTTATGCACAGGACGTATTTTAATTAGACAGAGTAGTCTTGGACAGAAAATCTGGACTCTATATATACCAGGGTCAACCTTACCTGCTTTTCGGCCTTCTGTCTTGTCATTTGCACTAAAATCCAAGTCAAAGCAATTTTTTAATGAAGCCATGGCCACCCAAAGGTATAAAATGTGCCAATGGTTGGCGTCCAGTCAACAATAGCGATAGAATCAACCATCCATTTCACAAATTGCTGACTGTTTTCTTCACTTTCACTCACGGAATTCACACTCACAGTTGCATAGAGACTGACTCTATATCCTCATGCTACTGCACCCATGTTGACTACTTTCGCCAATAAAGGCTATTACGATTGTCCCTGGAAAATGCAGGAAACCGAAACCAGATCCATTTTCCCCCTTTTGGTTGTGGATGATTCTGGTTTCGGTATATAGTTTCCATTTCAGGTGTCAAGAAACCAATCTTACAAGCATTCCAATGAAGCATTTCTTGATTATGCAAAGCATACTTTCCCTGGTGTAATATATAATTTCAAGCCTTTCCAAACTCCTACGGGCGTTTATTTGAAATTGAGAAACTTATTCATGTCTGCAAGAGATAGGTTGTATTACTACAAGCACAAAGATACCAGAAATTGCAGCCCTCTGGATGTAATTGCAGCAGCAGGAGAAAAGTCCAGTCAATGTAAAAGTGATGATTTTCCTTTCCAGGAACGTATTAATCCTGGAAGATTCAGTACCAATGCATCTGATCGTCTCACCTCCCACCAGTACAACAAGATATCGAATTGAAGGGGTTGCACCCGTCAGCAATGGTGAAAAGGCAAGAGCGCACCTTACCTGTAAACTTGTGAGTTGACAACTTTGTACTGTAGGCATAGACATGCAATTATATATCGAATAAGCAAAAAGTAAATCGCAGATAGTCCTGAAAGGCTATAACTGTAAGAGAACTTTTTATTAAACTGTGCAAGTTTTACATTTGTGACCTTTGGTGAGCTCTCATACTGACTAACTTAAAAAAGAGAAAAGGAAACCAAAAAACCAACTGAAAGGCTAAGTTATTCCCGGAACTCCTTCTGGAACTGTACCCTATGGATCGAAAATAAAACATTGAACTGCCCCACAAAGAAAGGAAGAGTTCTTCAACTGTATAGATCCCCACAAAGACTATGAGAAAGGACACACACTATACTTGGTGCTGGAAGAACTGCAAGCCTTTAGCAGCCCATCACAGCACAATTGTACACAAAGCCCCCTGGGGATGTCTTTCTTGCAAGAACTTCCCATTGTGGTGGGTCTCCATTTGGAAGCCACGCATTAACCTCGATCAACCCAGCACCAAAAGCCCTTGGTCCACTAATAACAATCAGCTGATCTCCACATGCCCTAAATGCCAATCCCCAACCATTCATTGAAAATGCCTGTTCAGGCAATCCCCCAAGCACAAGCCAGACTTTTTTTTCTTTTTCATACTTGCTTACCTCCCTCTGCACATAATCAGCTGCGTACAACTCATTATTAACAACTGCAATTAAGGGAGGTGCCTCAGCTGTAGCAGAAATTCCACTCTCTGCAGCCCCTCCATTTCTTGGGGGCAACATGTCAGGGATCACATGCCATGATCTTGTTTCCAAATTGTACACCTCTGCACACGTAAGCATCTTATTGTCTACTCCGATCCCACCAATGACATAGAACTTTCCATCCATAAACACACCAGAAGACATTTTTCTGGCTTTATTCATGCTTGGAATGGTGATCCACGTGCCAGTTTCTGAATTGTAAAGCTCCGCTGAGCTCAAAACACGGCCATTTGTATCACAACCACCAGCTAGAATCGCCATTTTGCCTAGAGTGGCGGAACCAAACAAGCACCTGGGTTGATTCATTGTCATGCCAGTTGTCCATTTATTTGTTAGTATGCTATATCTATAAATAACATGATAAGTTATTTCCTTTCCAAAAACAAGCAGTTCAGTACCAACGGCCAATGATTCCTTGTCAGAACACATGAAGCATTCATTTGAATTCATTCTTGGCAAATGCATCCACCTGCGACGAAAAGGATCAAAGGCCTCCCATTCAAGGAGATTGCAAGAGAAGTACACCCAATGCTCAATTATACCCAGTTCCCGTCTCAGCTTATAAAGTAAGCCACTCTGAACCAGAGATTGGAAGCTTTTGTTTAACAAGGCAATGTTGCCAAAATCAGACCTTGAGCAGCGGAGGGCACAGCTAATTGACAATTCCCGACCAAGATAATTAATTAGTGAATCTTGGTCTTGGTCCTCTGTTTGATGCTGACCATCTGACTTACTAAGCACCAATGCAGAAAGGATATTAACTTTCTTTACTTGACCCTGATCATGTGCCTGATCAGGAATGACTGCAGGGGAAACAATCAGACCATCCAATTCTGCCTTTGTCTCATGAGTTTCCATCAGCTTGGCTGTCTTTCTTAGTTTAACATTTTCTCCTTCTAATAGGCGCTTACTTGGATGGAAGGCATTGCAAATCAAGTTGCTGTCTTGCTCCAATGTGGATGGCACCACCATTTTGCAGGAAGGTATCATCAAACAACCAAGCACTTGGTACCTTCGTCACAGTAAAAGAACAAGAAACAAATCAATTAATAAAGAAGCAAATCAAACACAAATTTTACTTCTTAAGCTAAAATACCAAAATATCAGAGGAAGAATGCTGTCTTTAACACAGTCATGACCGTTGCCAATAATGCATGCCATCCAAAAACTTATTTATGAAACTAAACTACGCAAACAGATAAAAGGGAAAATTCAGATCCTTACAACATCTGAATCTACTGAATTCTGCAAAACACAAACACACATAGGAAAAGGCGATGCACCACAAATGATTTCGAAAACCAGGAGCAACTCATCCATCAGCATCACATTCAAGCTAGACAAGAAAAATCTATCAATCATCACTGAAAACTAATAGGACAACAACCAAGAATAGCTACGTGCTTTAACTTTGAAATAAATTAGTGAAATCAACTGCAAACGAGAAATTGCAAACAACCGAATTAGAATGTCTGAAGTCAGAATAGCACAGTAATCTCGAACAAACAAAATCTAACCAAAAGTCACAGCGCATGCCAAGCCTGCAACTAAAATTGAAACGGGAATCCAATTCCTTCAAAAATTCTGCTCCAAACAGAAAAACTAAACGAAACAAAGATCTGCTGACAACAAGCATCAACATTTACCTGCAACAAACTCTACCCACGTAAGAAAACGACAATGAAGGTGAGTAGAAAAGCCGAAAATCAATAAAAAGAGAAAGAAAAAGCATCAACAAGCCAACAAGGAGTGTCACTGTAACATTTAAGAAAGAAAACGAAGAATGAAGAACTCACTAATTAGCAAGAAATCCTCGAGCTTTCTATTTTGTTCCTCAAAGATTCCCAGAAAGAATCGAAACCCAGTTGTTCTTTCTTCCTACAGATTCCCTCTCTCTCAAAAACTCTCACGTACACACACACTCTGGTTGCTGGTCATATTCGCTTGAAGAGTTGACACATCGAGTTATGGTGATGGGTCTGAATAGTGGGCTTTTATAGTGTCAAATAAATAATAATTTCCTTTTAAATTTTTTTGGTAAAAAAGGGGAGGAGAGAGGAAGAAGCATGTGGGGCCTACAACAGTAGAGCAAGTGTTTTTGTTGTTGTATTTCTTAGAGAGAGGGAGAGGATATAAGTCGCCAGTTTGGTAGGACAGAGATAGAGATGGAGATGGAGACAGTAGAGTCATGAAACCGAAACCGCCAACGGCCCTTTCTGCACGTGTTGCTATTTCGAAACAAATATGGCGTCTCGCTCTTACTTTCGTTTTGTTTTTTGTGAGTTCGGCAATTCGGCTCCTCTTTTTCTTTTTTTTTTCCCTCTGCTTTTCTCTCCTCTTACAGGGTTATATTTGGAAAATTACTTTTATTACTGTTCTATATTTTGTTTGTGTTTGAATTAATATTCTTATTTGGCTCTTGAGCATTTTCTAACTTTGGCCATCTTATTTAATGCAATATATTTTAATTATCTCGCAAAATGGTTATATGAGAATCATTATTAATAACATAAAGGATTTTGTTTCAATTTTCTTGTTCATAATTGATTTATGCTTAATAGTATACAAATGCATGATTTACTAGATAGCATTATATGCACCATTACGGTTTGTTTAGAACTAAGAAACTATTAACTATGAAGCAAAGTTCTCTTAGTTACATGGAACTGTTTATCATCATGATCAAGACCACTCACTAGAAATCTGGTGAGGCATAAATCTAAAAAGATTTGATAGTACATAATTTTACTCCTACGTAATAAACATATGCAATGTGTTAAGTAAAACTATTTATTATTTAACTAAATATTGAAACCTTCATTCTTTTGTTTAAGGATTTATACAAATTTCAAGAGTTCATTACTATCTTTTTCTATAATAATGATGATATTAATAAAATTATAGATTACAATTGTAAAATTTTTATGTCATAATGAAACCAAATTCCTATTTTCGTGATAATCACTTTTATTGTTCTTAACATAACTTGTTAGGATTTGAACTATTTTAATATAATAAAACATGTTATATTAATTTATATTTATATTTAATATACATAAGTACAAAGTTTTTATATAAAAGCCGCCTCAAATAGAAAATTTTAGTGCTCTTTTACTTCTAAACTCTCTGAAGAAGAGACATTGAGTCTATAGAGTTCTTCACCAATGTCGTGTTAACAAAAAGAATGTTTTAACAAGTTTCGTAACTCACGATTCATCCCAAAAGAAAAATTTTGGTGGGAAAATATATTTTATTAATTATCATTATTTTTATGAAATCAATCATGACCTTCGTATTTTTTTGTGTGTCTAAATGGTTCAAGCAAGATACTGTTCTTCCTTTTTTTTCCCCCTCTAATTAATCTCAAATTATATAAGTTTTTTTTCTATCCTTTCACGTATTTTATAAATGCTTTTCGTTAATTTGAGAACCCTTTTTTCAGGCTTTCTGTTCGACCATTTTATCATGTATATATATTTGTATTTATTTATTTTTATTATCTAGAATTGTAATTACTACTATTTATTTATTTCGTTTTTTTCCTTCCTTCTTTTTTGTTTAATGTGTGTCATTTTAAAACAGTTTTTTTATTAGTTAAGAATAAAAATGTGTAATACTAAAATTTTCCAAATCTTATATTTCAGCAGAATTTATAATAAATATTGTTATTGTTATCCGTATAAAGTGCCTGTTTGTATATATTTACACTAAAAACGAGTTTTTCTTTGATTGAAAAGATACTTCAAACGATGGTATGAATTTTTATCCTCATATAGTTTGACTCAGGTAATAAATAAATAAATTTAATTCTATTTATTTAGACCCCCGGCATCTATGGATGGAAGTCATGTTATCCGAGCTTAATTTTTTATGCATGATTAGTAAAGACATTGTACGCACCAATAGCTAATCTATGCGAGGGTTTTACTGAGGTTTGGCATGTAATCATTGAGTCTTTTTTGGAGTCATGGGTTCAATGTGATGATGATGTTTGCTGCCGATATAATGGTTAAGGAGAATTCCCTTCCCCTAAAATCCCAAAAATGAGTAAAACACAAAATAAAGACTAATAAAAAAAGCACCTCTGTTTATGGGTAAACAACCTGGATAAACACAGGCTTTAGAGAGACACTACAATAAAGAAATCACACTTAAAGCATGAGATGAGGGGGGTAATAATTAATATTCCTCTTATTCTTCTTTCCGATTCACCTTTAGTTTTCCCCTTTTGACCAAAATTGCTTGTATTATTCAAACTTTACAAACACCGATGAAACCGTCGCCTTGGCTTTTTGCTGGAATGGAACACAAATCCACGTGCTTATGATGTAATTATGTTGTTCTTTAGGAATGGATGCTTTCTCTCTTAGTTTTCACATTTGCCTTTATTTTACTCTCTCCTCTTTAACCTTTCCAAAGGTGCTATACCATGTTTTCAATTACATTTAAGTTGACGAATAATTTACATGACGCATAGTTTTGTCTTACTAACTATATTTAAACAAATATATATCTAACAATTATGCTTAGGAAAAGTGCTACCATTTTTTTCCTTCTTCTTCTAATGATGGTTTCTAAGGATTGTGGGAGTTAGGGTAATGTTAAGTACGATATAGATAATTTTGAAAAATTAATTAGATTGTGAGCTTGATGTATAGCTCGTAAGTAGTTGAGTGGGTCATATATCTTGATGGCCGATTAATCATTTGAATGATATTTTGTAAAAGTGGAACTCATTAAACTAATTAACCAAAAGCATCATTTTTCTAAGTTGTATAAGAATCTCTATAATTCCATTTATTTATTTTTGTTGCAACTGGGTAATTCTAATATGATTATCATTGAGGAAGGACAAGGGGGCCTAGAATATACTCGTATGTATCTATAATCAGAAAGAGAGAGAGAGAGTCTTTTGAGTGCAGTGCAAGAAAGAGAGAGAGAGAGTCCTTTACAGACTCATGTAGCTCTCAGTCGCATTTTCTTCCTCAAGCCCCGACTGGCTTTCATGCTTCAAGGGTTTTGACAGTTCTCTGGCCCACTTACGTACTATCACCATTTGGCTCCTTTGCTTTCCAGGGTTCGACACCTCTCTCTATCTCTTTGTACATCTACACATACAGTATAAACACATGCGCGCAGACGCACCGAGACAAAGTTTGTTCCTGCATGCACCGACTCCTTTCAAGCTCTCTCAGGGCTTTGGCAGCTCTCTATTTCTCTCATATGCATTCACACTACTAGCAAGCACTAAATGCCTGTCCATAGCTCTTTAATTAGGTTTGTTTGACACCTCTCTTTCTGTTTTCCCTCTCTCACTGACACAACACACAGACATGCAATCCTGTTTTCTTCCAAATGGCTTCCAGTTCTTGGTGGTTGTTGTTGAATCGGGATTTTATACATTCAGGCGTCGGGCTTAGTCCTCCGAAGCCAAGATTTTTTTGGTTTGCTACAGCGTTAATGGACATTTAATGCATTTATCGTAGGTGGCAGTGTTTCAGCAAGAGGAGCATACCTGTGGCGTGCTCTTCCTCTTAGTGAATTGTTTCCCAGTAATGACAAAAGAATGTAGTGCTCTAGTTATGAACAGAAGATTATTGTTGGTTTATCTACTTACCAGCTGCAATAACTTTTATCACCCTACAATTAACTTTTATGCATAGTAATTTTGTCCTTTTGTAATGAGCATTAATTTTTATTCAAAATTTTGTGGATGAATGACTTATATTCTGTTACTAAATTGTGATTTTCTTAATTGATTTTGCACTTGAACAAAATGGAATGGCTGGCTACCTTGATTATTTCCAAATTTTTGCAATATATTATTTTAAATAATCTAGAACCAAATTAATTTATGCCAAGGAAATGAGTGCGTATTTAATGTTATAAACTAATTAACTACATAACCATACGGTACTCTGACGAGAGGAAAAAAAAAACAAATGGATAGAACATTTAATCCTAATTTACTAATTAACCACATAACCATACGGTACAAGTGATCTCAACTCGATTCAGGTGTTTCCACCAATTAATGTACGTAGAACCCCTACCCTATTTGAGTGGATTCGGGATTGTCATTGTAATAAAAGTTTTGCATTTTACGAAAAGGAAAATAGTGTTTCTGTCAAATCTAAAACTAAAACAAAAACACGCAACGCAACTATACTATTCCTCACAAGAACTGTCATGACCGGCCCCTTGAACGCCAAGGCCCACATGAAGAATAATTTGATGATTCGGTGCCGGCAGCAATGACGTGACTTGTAAAAAGACTAGACTTGAACGCTGCGATGAACGGAATATATCCAAATTCTACTGGAAATATTTTCTTAAGAGCAGTTTCAGTCAGATTTCTAGCAAAAGGGGGACGAGACGATACTGGACTTTCTAATACCCTACTCTTATAAAAAATAAAATAAAATAAAAATTCTTATTACAAAGATAAAGATCATTTTTTTTATTTTATCAGAGGGGGTGGGGCCCGCTCGTTACCCTTAAAGGCAGTACCACTACAACCAATGCCAATGCCAAAACCATTCATCATCTTGAATGAATAATTTCTTTTAATCGTCTACTCAAGGGATTTTTAAACCTCTTGCCAATTAGGATTAGGAATAAAGAATATAACATGCATATTTCTACGACTTGCCGAAGATGACATGCTAAAGTTGGCATAAAACAGCCGTTGCTATACAACTTTTGTAGCTTTAACACCTATATTTTCAAGCCCTTAACTTTGTAATTTATTATTATGAACAAGTGCATTAGACAACAACTTTACTACCCCTTAACTTTGTTCTTACGCAAAAGTGAAACAACCAAAACCAAGACTGGTAAACATCCCTAGACACCTGCTCCATTTTCCAAATTTACAACTTAATTGGTTTGGAGATCCTAGGATTTATGCTTTTTATTTTCAAATAAACACAATCTTGCAACAAGTTTATTATAAAATTTTAATTATTATTCGAATTAATGAATTTATTAATTAAATAACATTAAATCGAATGTATGAATTATGATTTGATTTGAACAATCAATTGATTATTTTAAAAATCTTTATATGAAATTAAAATTGCAGCTTTATCTAATCACGGATACAGGTCATTGTAACTAATAACCTTAAATGTAAGATTAACATATCATTTTTTTTTTGGTTGAAAAAGTAACGTATCATTTGTCGTGCTGTATTTGTAGTCTCACACAAGAAAGACAAAAGGATTGGACAAAAGCAAAACACGTAGGAAAGCACAACGTAGTTGTCCGTAATGCTCGTAAATGCCGAGTGCTCACAGCAATTATGGCATTGGAAAATATGTATGGTATCATTGTGTTGCTCTGGTGGTGGAAATTTTTTATGAAGGGCTCAAACATGGCAGAAGCAGGAGCTTTGGTCGGATTAGGTACATGCAAAAGAACTTGCTAAAGGGACACTAGCATATATAATTCAAAATACACGACAGAGACATAATGCATGATGTGTCAACCAAAACTTTATGGCCTGGGAATTCCCATATAATATTTATCTGATGGAATTGAAAGGCAAGAATAACAATAGATAAAATGCTGTCCTTCGTTAAGTATTATCTTTCTTCCAAATGAATTTAGAAGAATTAATAGAGTTTTCTACGATGGGAGAGGCGTGAATGCAATTTGAAAGTTGAAAGATTATATCTGTTTCTTTTAAAATATTAAGCTTTTTATTTCCTTTTTTACATATCAACAAATCAATGCTAACTTTTAGATATTTCAGATTTATAAAACTATATATTTTGTATCCTGCTTACAAAATGCATAAACTAAAAAGATTAAACAAAATGTTAACTATAGACATGAAATAATATTATGAGATCCAAATAATTCACACACACACACACACATGAATTTTCAATGAGCAACTGTGCCAATAAGGCTAATGGGAAAATCTCAACCTTGAGGTGACTCTATTACCTCTCTATTTCCTATTCTTTCTTTAGCTTGCTTATTGGATTGCATATCTTATTAGTGCTAGTGTTTTTGGAGATCAATTTGGTTTTGAAGATTCATTAAATGTTGTGAAGCTATTACTTTTGAACATCGATTTGTTTTGAGATTGTGAACTTGTTACACGTACAAAGTCTTTTTAATTCTACTACAAGCATTAAAAGAATCATGAAATTGATTAAAGTTTAACAATTATGGATATAGTAGCTAATTTGTGTATTGTTACTTAGAATTTTATAAAAGTTTTATCTTAGTTATATCTATACAAGTTATTATTTGATTGGAATATAGATGATTCTAAAGCTTAAATTGGTATAGAAATGTCATTGATATTCAAAATCCTTGAATTGAGGAATATAGATGATTCTTTTAGAAGTTAAAATAATTATTATCAAAACTTTAAAGATAGAACAACTACATCAATTCATCAAAATCAGGTTATAAGTCCTTCATAAAATCTAACATTCAGAACCAAAATAGACAGTGGAGGCATCACATGAATAATACGGTCAAATTGACTTCATCCTCCCATTAGATTATAATGTAACTTCCCTTCAATCATCAAACCTTTTTTTGTTTGCCGTTTATATACTTAGTTGTTTGTTTATACCTTTTGCCATAACAACTTTTCTAATCCAACTCCACATATTAGCTTTCAAGTTGTGGATATCTAGCTAAGTTTGTTAGAAGATTCTTAGGTTCGTTTCCTTTCAATTCATATTGACATAGTAGTTGAATGTGATCTTGAATAGTTTCAATTCACCTTTAGGGTTAAACCTAATCTTGTTTGCCCATTTTATGATTTTTTTCCCAATCATCTTCCACACATTGTCAATCATATAATTGTAAAGCCTACCTCCAAATTTCTACTATGTAGCTTCATTTGAAAATAAGTGTTTAATGGCTTATGACTCTTGGTGCCAAAAGGAGCAATTAATTATGGCTATAGTTCCTTATAGTTTATTTTGAGTCATCAATCTCTATTTCATTGTCAACCAAAGAATGATACAATTATAATTCTAAACTAGCTTTCTTTATGCAATCTTTAGAGGGGATGGTGTTTTATTAGAAAACGAACTAAATCTATAAATTGCCTATATGACTGAGTCTTCTTTTGTTGGATTGGGATTGTATTCAGGTGTATTTGCCACTATTGAGGAAAAACGTCTTAGTTAACAACACCAAGTACTTATGTGAACCACCTCATTGACTTTAGAATTAGTTAGGAGTATATGCCTAAGAGTGTTAAAGCTAGAAAGCTTAAGTAATGGTCCTTGACTGTGCTAATTATCGATCCAAAATGAGGTTATGTTCTAATTCCCTATTATGCATCTTATGTATCGGCTCATAGTTTCCATCAGCTTCAACAATTAAAGCAGTGTCCAAGAAGTTTTTTTCCTATTGTCTGAATGTCCAAAAGTTATCACCTTTAAGAATCTGGTTATGCTTCCACTTAACCCATAGAGGTTCCTTAGCCATATGATCCTTATTCTCTTTGCTAATGGCATCTTAATCATAGCCTTGATTGAGTTGATTCCTAATCCACCTTCATCTTTAAAAGTACAAACATCTATCCACTACACTTTAGCCTAAATTACTTTGTTAGGTTCTCCTATTCATATGAAGTTTTTCCAAAATTTTCTCAATTGCTTTAATTAAATTTCTAAGGATACATAAGTTAGAATTTCATTGCAGGTGAAGATACTAATAAATAATGATAGAGATGATGAGCTATATTCTTTTAGATATGATAGGTGTATAGTATTCCAGCTCCCTATTCTTCTATAAATTGCATAAAAGAGAAGCCAACAATCTTTATAGATAACTCTTATAGCTATTAGCGGAATTCCAAAATATTTGAAAGGAAGGCTTTCAAGCTTCAGTCATGCTATACTTAGGGATGACAATAGGTTGCCTAAAAGTTTTTGCTTAGGCTCGGGTTTGCACTTAAAGCCCTTAAGCTTGATCAGGCACATGTAGTCGAAGCCTAGTCTGAATAAAATTTTTTATTTTTAAATTTAAAAATAGAAAACATCATCATTTTAATCAAAATGATGTCATTTTGTCTATAAATTTTGGGCTTTAGGTCAAGTCGGACTAAGGCAGCCCAAGCCCAAGCTCACCTCAAAATTATAAAAATTGAAATAAACTCAAGTCAGGCCTAAAGCTTGTTCAAATTGGAGTAGGCCCAGACTTAGGTGTCATCTCAAGCTATGTTGGCTTTATGTTTTGCTCGGTTAAGGTTCCAACTTCAAATATAGATCTTGTTCTTATTTTTGTTGCCTATCAAACCTAAAAGAGCATTAAATTACTACATCATTGTAATAAGTATACTCATCGAATTTCCAGCTGCTCTATTTAATATGATTAAATCATCTATAAAGGAAAGATGGTTGAGCTTAATATTTTTGCATTTATAGTGGAATTTGAAATTCCCCATATTATTGGTGTTCCTTTCAGCGGTCTTAACAATACATCATTGTAGTTTTTAAATAGTTAGTCCACTACATACTTTGAATATTTGGGTGGGTTCTACATTAATGAAGATGCTAATAAAATTGTTTATGATAAAAAATTTAATCAACTTGATAGATTGTGATGGATATCCAAGAACTTCCATTGCATTAAAAATGAACCCCTATCTAACAAAGCCAAATGCTTTCCATTTTCATTGTACAAATCCTTAGGGTTTTATTTCTATGATAATCCTTGATCAATTCTTACAGCAAGAGAATATTGTCTCTCATGCTCCTCTTTTGGATGAATGTTCCCTGACTTGGATTAAAAATTGATGTTAAGGTACTTTTTCAATCTGGCATCCATCATTTTAGAGATTATCTTATAGAACACATTACAGTATGATATAGACCTGTAATTTTACAAGTTAGATTGATTAGACTTCTTTGAAATGAGGAAAATATAAGTTTTATTCATTTACTTAAGCAGTATACCCTTTTAGAGGAGTTCTAGTATGACTTATAAGATATAATCTCCCGCTAGATTCCATGTTTTCTAAAAGAATATTGCATTAATACCATTAAGTGTTAGTGCTTTTTTAGGATTCAAGTTGAAGAAAGCTACTTAGTCTATTTCCTTCTTTGAATATTTTTGTGGGTCCCCCATTAACAGAGATGCTAAGAAAAGTGTTTATGATACAAAGTTTAATCCATTTGATATATTGCAAGAACTTCCATTGCATTAATGCTAAACCCCATTTAACATAGTTAAAAGCTTTATATATGCCCATTTTCATTGTTCAATTCCTTAGGGTTTTGTTTATATGATAATCCTTGATAAATTCTTACATCAAGAGAATATTGTCTCTTATGCTCCTCGTATAAATGAATGTTCCTTGACTTAGATTAATAATTAATCTTAAGTTACTTTCCAATTTATCAGTAATTGATTATATATTTATTTAATAACACTTAGTGATTAGTGATACGAAAAGACTTAAGATACTCACTTTAGTTCATATATGGTTTTAGGTACATTTTCGAAGCGAAAGAGCTAAAGTGAGTGGAAAGCATTATGTTTGAGCAGTTTTTCGAAGATTCACACTCACTTGTCTTCATGGAGTAAGAACGAGAAGGATTAGAGTAAAAGAAGACAAGAAAATACCTAAAGGAATGGAGATTACTGCAAGTAATGGCCATAAGATGCATCTCACAACCATGCCATGAGTGTGTGTCTCACGGCCTCATAACCATGCCATGAGTGTGTGTCTCACGGCTGTAAGACACCCACTCATGGTCGTGAGACACTGCCAGCTGTCCCAAACCCTAGTTTTTGGTATAAATACATTGTTTGACGACAGAAATGGTATGAATCGTTTATGTTGGCCCTCGAATTTTATTTACTTATTTTTGATAAATAAGCATGGTTAGTTTATTTTGGAGTCTTGTTATATTATTTTACCTTGGAGTTAATTAGCATGTTAATATGGGTAAGATAATTTAAAGTGGTAAATTGGCATAAGGGGTATTTTAGGCAAGTCTCTTAAGGATGAAAGAACATGAGTTTTTAAGTAAGGGCAAAATGGACATTGTGCAAGCATTAAGAGTAGAAAAAGGAAGAAAGAAGACTTGTCTTGAA
>JAOTAY010000007.1:21893418-21920020 GCA_025629805.1 Erythroxylum baracoense
TCCTCTGTGCTGACGTCAGAACACAGAGGAAAGGAGGAATAAAGAGTAGAAGTATCCTCTGTGCTGACGTCAGAACATAGAGGAAAGGATGAGTAGAGAATAGAAGTATCGTCTGTGATGACGTCAGAACACAGAGAACATGTCATCACATAGAAGATAGAACATAGAGGAAAGGATGAGTAGAGCATAGAAGTATCGTCTGTGATGACGTCAGGACACAGAGGACACGTCATCACATAGAAGATAGAACATAGAAGATAGACCACAGATGATAAATGGTTAACACAGAAGATAAAAGTCAACCACAGAGGATAGAACACAGAGGATAGATCATAGGCTAAGGATTATAAGTAGGAGTTAAGAAGTAATATGAGTTGAAGAATATCGTCTGTGTTACTGTTCACGCTATCGTCTGTGTTACTGTTCACGCTATCGTCTGTGTTACTGTTCACAGAGTATCGTCTGTGTTACTATTCACGCTATCGTCTGGGGTACTGTTCATGGTTATCTTCTGCCCTATTTTCGACCCTTCAGAAGATAAAATTGGCCTTCGAGGTCTTCATGAAAGTTGTAGCCCTTGAAGTCCTCTTTCAATCTATCCAAAAAATCCTAGTTTGGATGCCTATAGGAAAAGTTATACCAATAGCCCTGAAGCAGGTATATGTATAAAGTGTGGACTCACCAACACTAATCCTCGAGGTATTCAGGTTCAAAGGGATAAATGGACTAGTCGACTACCATAGTAGTAGTCGACTATTCTAAGAGCTGAGCTGAGCCTAGAAAAGGGGAGTTTTGAGAAAACGACCCGATAATGATAAGTCTTATGATTTTCTGAAGGTTAGACTCCGAAAACAGGGCCCGACAGTGTTAGTATCAGAGCAAGTAGGAGTTAGACTCCGATAACGGGGTCTAACAGTTGTGGTATCAGAGCAAGCAGGAGTTAGACTCCGATAATGGGGTCTAACAGTTTATGGAAATGTTTTAATTATTTCGAGAGGATGAAGAGAGGCAAAGGTCGACAACCTTTGTGACCCATAGAGGGATAGCTTCCTAACACCAAATAACCTGATTAAGCATTTCTCTCATTGTTTGCTATTCTTTCTCTTAGGGATTGATTATGTTATCCTATGTTTAATGTTTAGGTGTGTCGGGCAATTAGCAACAATTTTTCTGTCGACTTCTGAAAATCTGACAAATGTGCTCACCTGGTTGGGAAAATTCAACACTCAAATTGAATGCCTTTTATTGTACAGTTCGGCAGACATGAGCCTTATGCAGGGATACCCACACGTACGATTCTTAGGGGGATTCGATCGAAAGACTGAATGACGCCCACCTGACTAGAGGGACTGAGAAACTAATAGAGTACAAAACTTATCTTCAAGCTTTTCGACATTGATAAGCCTGAGCATGACCGATTGCGCATAGCCCTTTCTCTTATCTTATTATACAATTTACAAAATTCAACTGATTTCCTCATGTATAGAAGGGGTCTGGGCCCTAGTTGCCAGCTCTATCCTACCCGACTTGGTTCTTTTGATCAGTGAGTCTCGCTCTTTGATTAAATGAAATATTTTCACTGCTAAAAGAAAAAGCCTTTAACTGCTGGCATTTTGTTACCTCATAACATTGACTTCCATTTCAGAAAAGGGAACTTGCGTCTACATAAGAAAGCCCTGCCTTGCTTCTTCTGGTCAGCTCGTATTAGCCTATGCTTTATTACAGGTAGTCATTCCCCCTATAGTCTTTTCAACGGTACTTAAATCTTAAATCATGATCATGTCCCACAGTCTACTCTTTCCTTTCCATTTCCCCACGTCCAGGGATTTGAGAATTTAAAGTGCCCGGTGCATCTATTCTTATGGAGTGGTACCTTTTTGTCTAGTTTCCTTTTTTGCCTTCTTTCGTTCATATGGCTTTCTGGCTCAAAATGATTTAGATTCGACTCTTGCACTTTATAATGTTGGATAGAACCTTTATTTCCTAAGTTGATCTTTCAATCTGCTAAGGTGTACGATGACAAGCAGGTGTTCCTTTGAATACAATCCTTTTTGTCTCCTGTCAGACTCCCTTATTCCAAACTCAAAGGTGGCAACTAAACATGAGGGTTGCACTTGTTATGGGACTTAACCCAACACCTTACGTTATGAGCTGACGATAGCCATGCACCACCTATATCCACATTCCTGAAGGCACCCCTCTCTTTCAAGAAGACCTTCACTCTTATAAAATTGGAATCGTCTCATCTGATTTAAGACTTTACGACAAGTCAAGAAGGAAAACTGTCTAATCTATCTTTTGAATAGTTAGCGCTCCATGGGAAGACATGGTGGTCCTTTAGAAAAGAAAGATATAAAAAGTCATTTTTTAAAGAAAGGAACGTTCAAATGTTAATTGTGATGTTACAAGGATAAACTTGTGGGTTATTCGAGGATCTTTGTAACTTTCTCTCTTCAATAGGAGAAACGGTGGATTCGGGCTCGACAAGTTGAAAAAAAATCTGAATTTATCATCATCATCCTACAAAGAGGGCAATCTCGGCCCCGAACCATCAACCTACAACAAAGAATCTGCTTTAGCCCTAATTCCCTAAACATTGATCAAGTGGTTGAACTAAGGCCAACTCATCTTGCTACTGGAATGTTGGAAGGACGATCAAGTGAGTTCCATTTTTGCTTTACAAAGGATCACAAAGATGCACAAAGAAAGAGAACGAACTTTATATATCCCTTTTCTACTCAATCCAGAAACAAGATCGGATGTTATTCTAGTTTGTGCCTAGTTTTATGAAACTATTCCTCAAGCAAGGCAGTCGATAAGTCATCGAACCCTATCTTTGTTCCAACTGGAATTGATTTAGAGCCTTCTGGATGAGGCCAGTGAAAGGTGGCTTATTCATGCCACAATTCCTTGTCCTAGGGGTGTGGTAAACATTTTGTAACTGGACTTTTTTAGCTCAAACCTGTGATAGAAAATCAATCTGTTTGACTTTGTGTGGCGGGGAAAAAGAAGCGTGGATCTCGCTTGTTTGTGGTGATTACTGGTTTTGAATCATTAGGGATAACATAACCTAAGGTAAATGATATGAGCTTGTGTGGTTGTTGCCTTGATTAATTTGTTCCCCTAATTCGTAATGCAGCTTTCTAATTAAATCTAGAGAGCTTGTTCTAGGTTATTCGATAGCTAGATTTAATTAAAGAGCTCTTCTTAATTAAACAAGACTTAAGGGAGGTTAACAAAGCTTACTGTTAAAATATGATTAATAGTTGTTAAGAGAGATATAAGAACAACAATTCAATGAAATATGTTTAACCGTAAGTAGGTCGAGATTGAACCGATAACCAGGTCCTTAACGAATTCATCACTATCATCATTTTTAAGTTGTTTGATTTAATTTGCTTTTGTTAGTTTAGTTTCATTTTATTTTCTTATTTGAAAACAACCAAACCCAACCCCTTTCCATAAACTTAAACATCGATTCTTTTCATTTCAAAAGCTTTACACACACCCTCTATGAGATCGACCTAAACTCACTATTACTATAGTTGTAGGCCTAGTTATTTTAAGTAATGTTACAACACACTAATTCAATTTTGGTGTTGTTACCGGGCAATGTGGTGCTTTAGTTTTTGTTCTTAAGTTTAATTGATGTTTTGTATATATTTGTTTCTAATTAGTTTCTTTTCAGTTATTTCTTGATCTTTTTATTTTTTGTTTAGTGTATGTGTGTTAAGAAAAAAATTAAAATTACATGGACGGAAGTTTTTTTTTCTATAACTCACATTCCCAATCTTATTACCATATTTGGAGTGATCATACAAACTTTAATTATGGATGGGATAATCAACAGAATTACTTCCTTGATAGTATGCAGGACATACAACAATTCTAGCATAGACCAGAAGATTCTTATTACGACTTAGGTTCATCTCTAGAAGAACTAGTTAATGTTGACCTTGCTGACACTTTACAATTTTAGTAGCAGGAAAGACAATTTTGGTCTAGCTTCTAAGATTTGGAGTGGAAGCAAAACTCGGGTACATTTCTAGAAGAATCAGTTAATATTATTGCTACTAATACTTTGCAATTATAGCAATTCTAAGAGGATATGACACAATTCCATCAAGATACAATATCTAGACTCTAGAACTTGATAAACCAGGTGGGTCAGCTAGCAGAAGCTATCAACTGCCTAGTATCACAAAGTGAAGAGGTGCAGTTATCTCAACCTAAGTTATACTTAAGAGACATTAGTGCAGAGGCCTTACAAAGTCAGATGGAGCTTGAGAATCTTGAGAGAACTACTCAAGGAATTGCTTATGTCGAAGAACTGGATAAGGAGCTCTTAGTAGAAAAGGAAATATCATTTAGCTCAGAGTTAAATGCTGAGTCCCTTATTTTTTAATATTAATCCTTCACCTTTACATAGCAGATTGAAGGAATTAAATGAGGAGGAAAAAGGTGAAGAGACATTCGAGATGTTCCAAAAGCGATGGGACTCAGTAGAGATTGGAAATATGAAGATAGGGAAGACGCTGGAGGTGAATGATCATCAACTTAGGCCATATCCTGAACAACCTCACGTGGAGAGAGCGCATATTGTGACATTAGAAGATTATAATTTCATTATGTGAGGAAATTATAGAGTCGAGCCACTGACACTAAACAAAGGCACTTCTTGGGAGGCAACCCAAGGGAAGTTAATTTCTTTTCCTTTACATTTTCGCATTTATTTCTTATATGCATTTTTATTTGTAGTTTTTTGTTTTTACTTGTTTTTAAGTTTTGAGTCCAAAAGAGAGAGAATCAAACAAACAAACAAAAATTTTCTTGTTTTCTATTACTTCTAGGACTATACAGTCATTATTAGGACTATATAGTCCATGACAACTTTAGCACGTACTTTTACTCTTATGATTGGTTAATGTGAATTATCTTTAAAAGGGTAGTGACTAGTGGTAGACACAAGCTAGTGAGATTTTAAGCTATATTAGACTGACACATTCATATAAATTTTATTGTCTTTTGTTTATATGTGACCTTCATGACATTTACATCCTGACTTTGCTTTGATTTTCTATTCAAGACTACATTTTTATCACATACATTAACGTGGAAATGATATAGGCATTCTTTATATCATAAGCTACATAAACTAAATAGCCTACCTATTCATATGATTTTCCTTTTGATAAGCCTTTGATCTTCATTTGCCTTTTTTTTTGTGCTAACCACATTATATGCTTTAAACTAAACCAAATGTCCTACCCAAACCTTAAAGCTAGTGGAGCATTTGTTGATTGTTAATGATTGTGGATGTACAAGAGTATAAGTGTGGGGGTGTGCATATGTGTGGGATGATTATAATTATTGGGATGTTATTTTATTTCTTATCAATGAAATTCCCATATTGATGTAGCTTCTTTCAATTTTTAAATGAAAATAAAAAGAATGAAAGTAAAAGAGAAAACCAAAAGAAAATCAAAAGGAAAAGAAAAAGGAAAAGAAAAAGAAAAGAAAGAGGCATCCATCATTTTAGATATTATCTTGTAAAACACATCACAGTATGATATATTCCTGTAACCTTATAAGTTAGAGTGATTAGACTTCTTTAGAATGAGGAAAAAATAAGTTTTTTTCACTTATTTGAGCATTTTACCCTTTGAGAGGAGTTCTGCTATCACTTATAAGATACAATCTCCCATTAGACGCCATGTTTTCTAAAAACATTATTACACTAATGCCATCAAATCTTAGTTGCTTTTTAGGATTCAAGATGAAGGAAGCTACTTCTATTTATGCTATGTTAAATGGCTTATATAACCATTCAGCTTTCTTATTATTGATTACGCTAGGTATAAATGTTTTATGTTCATGTAAGGAAGAAACATTGCTAGTTAGTTCACCAATTATATCTCTAAAGTGGTTAAAAATGATTCTCTTGAACTCATCTTGTATGCTACAAGTTCTTCTATTGGTGTTGGACAATGAATTTATCTTATTTGTTTTCTTTCTTATTAGAATTGTATTATGAAAATAACTGTTGTTTCTATCCCCATCTTTTAGCCATTACACCCTTGATCTTTGTCTGGTTAAAGATGAGAGAATCTTTAGAGCTTATATATATATATATCTATCTCATCATTGTAATTTTCTCTTTCTAATTTAAGTTTTCACTATTTAGATCAACATGAAGGTCACTTTTTGCTTTATTTAGAGCACTTATCTTTTTTTGGATGTTTCCTACTATGTTGCTTACCCCTTTATTCAAAATCTTTAATTCCTCTTTAACAACTTAAAGTCATGCATCTATAGGCTTCATATCCCTCATTGGTTGTTTGTAATCTTTTAGATGGGGCTTCTACACATCTCCCCATATTAATTAAGTAACATTTGAATATAAAAGGATCTTTTTATTACAAATTGCATTTTCAAGTTATAACTTTCTTAGTGAGTGACCTGAAGTGAGCTTTGCTTACTGGAGCTTAGCTTAACAATAAATCATTCAGCATAACTCAATCTAACTTCTTCCTAATTAGCTATTCCTTTTGTTATTTATTACTCCATCTTTCTTTAAGTCAATTGCACCAATTTTTTTAAGACAATTCCTAAATCCATAATTCTAATCACTCAAGCTTAAATTATCCCCTTCAATCTCATATGAGTTCAATAGCCTATTGAAAAACAAATTTTATACAATGTTAGGAATTTTTGTGCTGTGGATTGATTCAATTCTTATGTGAATAAATTAAGTTGAATACCTAGTATTGATTACTCTTAACAAACCTTTGGATTGTAAGATACTATGATTCTTCCATTAGTATGGTGCTAATTGTTTGTTACAGTGGTCTAAGATTTCCAAAAAATCTAAACGCTCCCTTTGATTTTGCTATCTTTATTTTCATCTCAAGTAAGCCTACCATCATTAGCTTTCTTGAGTTCTAAAAAGGTTAAAAACCCCATGTTGCCTTTTAGGAGAGTTGATTCACCTTACATTCCATATTATATAGACATGAAAGAAGTTATTATATTAGGCTACTTTAAACCTTACCCCTGGTTTTCCTTTTCAGGTCTCCTCTTGCTTCCTGGAGTGGCTTCCATTTTTTATTTAATAATATGATTCTTATCAACTGGGTTTATAGCTTGGTGAAGTTTTCCATTTGGTATTGAATTCCTTTTGTAAATAGGTAGTTTCACCTCCTTCATCAATTGCCTTTCTTTACTTATTCACTTCTCTTATGTTTTTTCCTTCATTGATTATGTGATATCCAAAATTACTTCTTTACTTATTCACTTCTCTTAAGGAAGTACTAAGAAAATTACTGATATCAAAAGATTAGTATCTAGGTTTTGAATCCCCCTAAAACCTTAATAGATTGATTTTTTATTATGCAATTGTTTAGTTGATTTAATGGACCGTGGAGACTCTTATGGTATGCTAATAGCTGAATTTGAGTATAGTAAAAACTAATCTTAAGGTTTTTAACCGAATTACTCAGGTGAAAGTTTATAGGATAACTTTATCGAATTGTGAATCCCTCTATTAGGTTTAACCCTAATATGGAAGATTTATTCCATCCTATCTCTAGAGTTACAATCAACTCCTTCCAATTACGATAGATCTATTTATAAATAGGATTTCTCAATCTCTATGTATGAAATCAATTTATGATAATATTTTGGATTTATTAGAATATGAATAAAACACATAATCAGATCACAATATATCAATCAAACTAATTGCATTAATAAAAGAATAAAATCATGTTAAAGTATCAACATAGGGTTTGTCTATCTTAAATACTAACAAGACATTTAGTTACACATGATCGAATATGAAATCAAACATAAATTGAAATAAAAAATTGAAAACAATGGTTTTATAATTCAACATCTCCCTAGTTGTCTTATATCGAGTATTATTGCGATGTAAAGGTTTGATCTTGTATTCCAATGGATCTTTCATTGAATTCTTTGTGTCTTCTCACTTCTCTATATAAAAAATATCCTTTCAAGTCACCTCTGAGAGTTTTAGAACACCTGTGTACATCCCTTTTAATTTGCCTCTAAAAATGTCTTTTATATTAAATTCTAGGGTTTTAACTTATGCACAATCTGATGCATGTATAATCAAAATCTCTAGAAATTGTGAATCTACATTACCTAAGAGACATGCATGGGCTAATACATGGCTATGCACCCTTTCTATGTTTCGACTCTTCATTTTATGCTGTGTTTTCTTTCAAATTTTTCTCCTTTAAGTCCGTGAAGGCAATTATACTCTGTAACACATTTGGACTGAATGACGTACCAAATATATGATAAAAGTATAATCTATCAAGCAAAAGTACATCAAATATGAGGTACAAATACATTCAATTATGCATTTATCAAACTTCCCCACACTTTAGCTTTTGCCTTTCCTCAAGCAATCCATAACAAAAAATGTCAATCTTATATATCAATCCCTCATCAATTTCAATCTTTTCATTTATAATATACATCATCATATCCTATTGAATCAAATTAGTATACAAGTAAAATCAAATTATCCTAAAATTAATTTTTCTAAGAAAAATTAATAGTAATGACATCTTAATCTCATTCAAGTCAAAAGCATTAATCTTTACACCCTTACTGAGATGTCACTCAATGCACTCAAGTTTTTAAGGTGAAAAGTATCAAAACTCTCAATCAATGCATAATAGAATTCTTACCATGTATTTGTAGTAAATCACATCTCCACCACTTATGTATAAATTATAAACAAAAATCCAAACGTCTTTATATAGATTTGTAATGAGGCTTAGGTATGGTATGATTGGGATAATAAAAAATTGAAGGAAATTTACTATACAATATATTTCAAGACTTGTATACAAATACACATAAGTCCTTTCATTGCAACTCTATTAGTACCATAAACTTATTCACCATTTTCTTTCTTTGTTTGATCAATCCAATTGTAAGCGTTTAGTAACACAATTTAAGAAATATTGTTCCTTTTAAGAATTTCAAATATTCAACATGCTAAATAGGATAAGGTTAATATTTGGGTTTAATAAATGAAAAAGCTAAGGCTCAACTTGGTTATTCTTAATGGTAAATTTAAAGGAGTGGTAATTTTTAAAGAAATAACCTTAAACAAGTAATTAAATCTAAGTGCCTCCATCATGTCAATGCTTCTATTTTAACAAATATGGTCTCAATATGCATAATAAAAACAAGTTATAGAATTATTCTACAACATATGATAGCATACATAAAAGAATAATAAGAGCTTAAAATTTTCAATTTTTTCTCATAGGCTCAAAAACTCATGAAAAAGATGGGTATTATATGTGTAAATAATGGGAAAAATCATTCAACTTAAATATTTCAATGATTATTAAAAATTTGACTTCGAAAAGCAATTTTATTCTAACTATCATCCTTTTGCATACCAATTCAATCAGTATTCAACAATGAAACACGATATTCATGCATAGATTTCAACCAATTCAAGATATCAGTTCATAAAATTTAATAATAAAGATTATAATAAGCTTAAAGAGTTCATTAAACCCTTCCTTACACTTAAAGTTGTACATTGTCCCTAATGTATAAAAAATATATAATAAGGGAAAAGTTTAGTGGTATTTTCTTAAATATGATGATTTTGTTCTATTAGATCCATCCAATGTAAAACTACATTGTTGTCAAATATAAGAAAAAGAGAGAAAAAGAAACAAAAGCAATAAAACAACACAATTGAAAACAAGTAATAAGAACATCATTAATTAAAATGTTAGAGAAGACAAAATAATTAATGAAAAGAAAATTAATTAAAAAAGAAATATTATACAAACTAAGCATCTCCTTCATCTTGTGATCCTGGCTAATCTGATGAAGGAGGGTTCTCCTGTGGATGATACTGGCTAGATGGCGGAGCTGCAAATGAAGTGCCCTAGCCAGATGGTGGTGGCTATAAATTGATGCCAAGATGGCTCACTATTGTGAGCATCAGCTCTCCCACCCATCCCATCATGGACTATAACTCTCCCAACTGTCCTACTCTCTTTAGAAGCTCGACCAACTCTAGTGGTGGAGGTTGAGGTGACTAGTCTGCTATCAACTACTCTGTTGTTTGTTGCTCTCCACCTTTAGTGTTGGCTAGTTAGTTTCCCTAACTAATCTGTACACTACTCCTGTGGGCCCCCGATGTTGAAGAACCGCGCACATGTGATGCCTTACTAAGGAGGGTTCTCTTGGAGATGATACTGGCTAGATGGAGGAGCTGCAAATGAAGGACCCTAGCCAGATGGTGGGGGTTGGAAATTGATGCCAAGATGGCTCACTATTGAGGGCATAAGCTCTCCCACCCGTTCATAGACTGTAACTCTCCCAACCGTCATACTCTATCTAGAAGCTTGGCAAACTCTAGTGGTGGAGGTTGAGGTGACTAGTCTGCTATTGACTACTCTGCCACTTGTTGCTCTCCAGCTCTAGTGTTGGCTAGTTAGGTTCCTTAACTAGTCTATACACTACTCCTGTGGGCCCCCGATGTTGATGAATTGTACGCATATGATGCATTACTATAAAGTCCACTATGGTCATCATCTTTTGCATCGATGGTAACTGATTAAAAACTCTGATCCTTTATGCTAGCTTTGTCACATAAGGTCTAAAATATATCATGCCAACCTTCTTGTCCTCACTTTGGCACCGGATAAATTAGACAAGCGTATGTTTAAGATAGATAGATGCCTGCTCACTCATAGTTCAGAGGTAGAAGACATTCACATTGTCGATGACTTCCTAGCTGTCTCCTCTACCACTCAAAGTCTGACTTAAAAAATTATGGATGTATCTGAGTGCTGGACTATGTAAGATTGAGGTTTTTTTCTTATGTATATCATAGTCATCTTTAGTGCTAAGCCAACTTTAGAAGCACTGTGGTGACATATCGTATAGAAGATCAATCCATAAAGCTTGATACTCTGGTGTCTTTGTATACTCCCCATCATACAGATCTATGATGATGAATAACTTAGTATAGCTCATTTGGTGCATCTCCCCCATTATCTTCAACTGGACTGAGTTAGGGTAATCCCTTTCATAGCATGTTGTCTCTACAGAAAATGTGGAGAGGACCTTTAAAGTCAGCTCTCTAAATGTTGGTTCCATGATTTCAAGTAATCGAGACCACGTCCCTATGTTTACCAACTCCCTTACCTGTTGAGCAAACCCAACTTGCTCCAAAGCCTCCCAGTCGATATACTGATTAGCTCTAAACTTCCCATCCTTCAATCTTTGATATTGTTCTTCCTAAGCCCTAGCATTGATAGCAACATCTGTGCCTCTTTGTGGGCTAGACTGTCGTAGAAGACTCCCCTCGATGCCTCTTTCTTGGGGTCTCTTTATCACGCTGTAATCATGTCATCTTGCTTCTAACTTTAAACAAGTATGAGAAAATTGATATATAATCATTAAGGTATGCTTTTCCCACACTTAATTTCAATCATGCTCATTACTTTTAATTGCGAGAACAAACTAACTACGAAAAATTAAACAATTAAATAATAAAGTAAAACAAAAATATTAAATAAATTTAATTAGTAAATCACATAACAAACTAATTAATCTCAAAATTAAAATTAAAAATTGTACAATTAACAAATTAAACTAAATTAATTGTTAAATTATAGTTCTAACCCTAAATTTGAAATTGAAAACCTAAATTATCAATTAAATACTAAACTTATGCAATTAAACACAAACCCAGTCTTAATTAACGTCAAGATTAACTAATTAATCTAATTAAACAAAAATATATTGTAATTAATCATGTAATGAGCCAAAATCCCAAGTTTATGCAAATTAAGTCAAATTTGAACCCAAATTTCAAGCAATAAATAAATCTAAATGCTAAAATCAATCGGGCAAAGATTAAACCCAACTATTACAAAATAATGAGGCATAAAATGACACAAATTCTCCAATAATTTCAAATAATGGAATTGGCATTTTTAATTGACAAATTCATGTAACACCTAATGAATCATGTTTAAACAAGTTAAGGTAACAAGGGAACTTGGGTTTCATTAATGTAGCCGAAAAATTTGAAAATTGGATTGGAAAGTTAGAGGGTGACTGTAAGAGAGAATGGAAGAAGATAAAGAATGAAAAACTGGAGAATTTAGGAGTGCATGATCTAATGCATGACCATGCATCAAATTGTGCATATCATTGAATCACAACTTTCGAGAGTTTGCACGTTTTGATGCACAGGCATGCATTAAAATGTGCAAAACTATACTAGTATATCTAGAAAGCATATAACTCTGTGAAAATGTGTGCAACTTTAAAATTTAATCCTCAAATATAAAAATCTTTGCATGTAGCATTACAACATGTAACACTTTGCCCCTAAAGTCACAATCATGCACAATTTCTCTTGAGATGCCTAATTTTTCTATCCTGAAATACTTTAAACAAACATTAATTAAAACCTATACTAACACGAAAGCAAAAATAAGATACTATCAAAATTGAAGTAAAATTAAAACTAACTCATGGGTTGCCTCCTATGTAGCACTTCTTTAACATCTATAGCTTGATGTAACCGGCACGTTGACCCTCATCTTGGGTTTATAATTAGTGCTTGCTTCCAACCACTTCTCCGCATAAGAGTTTTATGGCATATAAGTAAGCCACCTGTTGCAAAATAATAACAAGGACATATATTATCAAATTAATACATCCAATTGCATACATTAATGCTCTTTTAAATGACAAATTGTTAATAAAATAAGGAATAACAAAACTCCCTGAATTGTCGATTAACTTGAACAATTTGTCTTCGAGAAACTGGGAACCTTTTGTACTTAAGATCACTTCCAATGCTTTACCAGTAGTTTCCTTATTTGGTTCCTCTAGTAGTTCTTCCTTAACCATCTCTGTCCATTCCTCTTCTTCTTCTTCTTAGACAAAGGTTTCCAACTTATCTTCTTCTTCTTAGATGGAGGCTTCTTCGTCTTCTTCATCAGGAAGCTCTTGTTGGACTATCCCTCCATCCATGAGGCTAACCTTAGTCTTTACTTCACTCTTGAATTCGCGTAAGTTAGCTTTCATTTCAGCAAGAGTTCCATTATTTTTTTTGTAATGCTCTCTTCCTCTTCTTCTTCCACTAGGAGTTTTGTTTCGCTATTAAGGGTGATTGCCAATCCATATTTGGTAGGTATGTTTTAGTAATACTGGGCAAACTACCTTACATCTCATCAGATATTATCTCTTCATAAAATTCACCAAATTTTGTATACGAGCCTCTGTTTCCTGATGCTTCATGATTTATTCTTGAATTAAATTATCCATAATATCTTCTATAGTTAGCTCGTTAATTGGAGATGTTTGGTGCTATAAATATTCTGCTGGAGTGTGATCCTTCCATCCATAGGATTAAAGAGTTAATCCATTCTGAATTGTAGCGATTCCTTTATAACGCACCTTGGGGGTTGATTGTACATGTTCAATCACTCCCATATATAAGTCAGTGCTAGGCATTCATGATTGTAGTAAGTACCTCCACAAATGTTGCAACATGACATAGACATCGATTGAGCCTCGAAAACCATGTGAGGAACCCTCTTTCTCCCATATGGTGATGTTTCGTATTACAAAGACATATCCTAACTTTCATAAAAGTATTGTCTGCTCCAGCCTTCCATTGTGAGTTATGTCTATAGTAATGAATCGTAAATCCTACTATAAACTACAAACTCAAGATCAAGTAGAGAAATTCAAAAGATAATTAAATGAATAAGCCACAAATACAATACAATACACTAAAACTAAACTAAACTAAACTAAAATAAAATAGAAGACAAACAAAGACTAGAGTAATAGCATTTAGGTGTTCCTAATATCAAAGTTCCCTAACAATGACACCAAAAACTTGATTAACTAAAAATATGTGTCAATATTGAATTACCACAAGTGCACGATATAGTTGTAGCTAGTACCGACAAATAAGAGTTGATCCTATGAGGACAATGATTACTAATAGTTACCTTTATTTTATTATCTAGTTTATGAATTGATTATAAATTTTTAATTTAAAAGAAAACAAATTAGAGTAAGTAAAATAAACGGGTAGCAAGATTGAATCGCAAAATTAAGAAAGTATTAAGATAATTACAGATATCAAAAGATTAGTATTTAGGTTTCGAATCCTCCTAAACACTTAATAGATTAATCTTTTATTATGTAATTGTTTTGTTGATTTATTGGATCGTAGAGGCTCCTATGGTATGTTAATAGCTAACCTTGAGTATATTAACTACTACTACTACTAAGGTTTCCAATCGAATTAATCAGGTTAAGGTTTATAGGATTGCTTTATTGATTGTGAATCCCTTTATTAGGTTTGACCTTAATTTGGAAGATTTATGACATCCTATCTCTAGGGTTGCAACCAAATCCTTCCAATTATGGTGTATCTATTTAACGAAATTCTCATTTTTAACCTAATTAATTCGATTGGAAATCGTAGAGACTCCTATGGTATGCTAATAGCTGACCTTGAGTCTATTAAAAACTACTACTAAGGTTTCCAATCGAATTAATCAGGCTACGGTTTATAGAATTGCTTCACCAATTGTGAATCCCTCTATTAGGTTTGACCTTAATTTGGAAGATTTATGACATACTATCTCTAGGATTGCGATCAACTCCTTCCAATTATGGTAGATCTATTTATAAACGGAATTCTCAATCTCTACGTATGAAATCAAGTTATGATATAATATTTTAGATATATTAGAACATAAATAAAATAAAACACTTAATCAGATCACAATATATTAATTAAACTAATTGCATTAATAAAAGAATCAAATCATAATAAAGTATCAACATAGGGTTCATCTAACTTAAATACTAAATGTTTTGTTACACATGATCAAACACAAAATCAAACATAAATAGAAAGAAAAACGAATTGAAAACAATGTGTTCATAACTATAAATCTCCTTGGTTGTCTTTTATTGAGTATTCTTGTGATGTGGAGGTTTGATCTTGTATTTTGATGGATCTTTCGTTGAATTATTTGTGTTTTCCTGCTTTTCTAGATCAAAATTGCCAATTGAGCTACCTCTAAAAGTTTCATAATACCTCTATATGTCCCTTTCAATTTGCCTCCAAAAATGTCTTTTATATTAAATTCTAGGGTTTTGGTTGATGCACGGTCGTGTATAATCAAAATCTCTAGAAATCACTGCATGGCTTGAGTGATGTGCATGGGCCGATTTTGTGCTTCGAATCTTTATTTTATATCATGTTTTCTTTTGAATTCTTCTCCTTTAAGTCCACGAAGACAATTATACTCTTTAAACACACTTGAAGTGAATACATCAAATATGAGGTATAAATATGATCAATTATGTATCTATCAGCCTGACTTTCTAATTCAACCCTTCAATAAATCTAATGTTGACTTTCTAATTTAGCCCTTCAATAAATTTAATGTTGAGAGAGCCATGTTTACATTTCATCCCTTTAGAGCTTATGGGCTAAATGGATTAAATGTCTTCTTTTATCACAACTTGGTCTTTGACAAAAGGAATAGTCACATATGTAGTGTTAGAATTTTTCAATAAGGGACATATATTAAAAGAAATGAACATAACTCACATTACTCTCATACCTAAGGTTCATGCTCCTAGCTTTATAAGGGACTTTAGGCCTATTTCTTACTGCAACCATTTATATAAAGTCATCTCCAAATTATTGTCTGATATGTTAAAATCTGTAATTGATAAGCCAGCTAACCATTTCTAAAGTGCCTTTATCAAGAACAGGTTAATAGGAGATAACATTCTAATGGTGCAAAAGCTTCTTAAAAATTACAATAGAAGGAATTTTGAATAGGATATAAAGATTGATTTTAAAAAGGCATTTGATTCACTAGGTTAGAATTTCATCAAACACACCTTACTTGGCTTCAACTTTCCTGACAAGTTTATTAGTTGGAATTCTCAATGCATCATTACAGTTTCCTATACTATTTTAATAAATGTAGAGCCTTTAAAAACAATCTTAGAAGCTAGAGGTCTGAGGTAAGGAGAACTTTTTTCTCCTTACCTTTTCAGCTTAAGCATGGAAGTTTTGATTAATCTCATCAAGAAAGGAGTTGAGAATGATAGAAATTTCAGATACCACTCTAAATGCAAGGCTTTAAAGATTACTAAACTTATTTTTATAGAAGATATTACTAAACTTATTTTTATAGAAGATCTAGTATTATTCTAAAGAGATGATCCTAACTTAATTGAACTTTCATAATTTCCTTGAGAACCTTTAATCAACTCCCAAGCTTATCCAATAACTTATAGAAAAGCTAACTACTAATTGCATAGGGAATAAATGATATAGTTAGTATTATGGAATGTATCACTAGAATGAAAGCTTCATAGCCTCCAATCAAATATTTAGGTGTTCCTATATTAACTAAGAGGCCTTTATGTAGTGAGTTTAGACCTCTTATTGACAAAATCAAAGCTAGATCATCCAATTGGTGCAAAAAGAATATATCTTATGGGAATAGTTCATCTAGTTATCTCCATTCTCAACAACTTGCAAGTCTTCTAGTCATCCTATATTTGGTTCTCTAAATCTATAAGTAAGAAAATGTAATATATATTCAGAAGTTTCATATGGTCTAGAAGTGCATCTAGTCATACCAAAGCAAAAGTGAAGTGGAAAGACCTATGCTTACCTAAACAAGAGAGGGTTAGGAATTATCACTACAAGGACAATGAAATAAAACCATTTTTATTGAAGCATATAGAGATTCTCAAGTATAAGCACCCCCTATGGGTTAAATGGATATCTTCCTACTACATCAAAGCCAAAAACTTCTAAATTATAAACCTCAAAACCACCACCTCATGGATAATGTTACACATTCTCAAGTTAAGGGAAAAGATGAAACCTTGCATCACACACCAGATTGTGATGGGAAGTTCACTTCCTTTTGTTATGATAATTAGCCAACTTAAATCCACTGATTAATATCCCTTTGCTATCCAACTTAAGGAACCAGATTACAGATAAAGCAATTATTAAGGAGGCTATTGACACATATCCAACAAGTTTTCCAGCTCACAACCTCACCCAACAATTAATACTAGGCCAAGAAGACACCATTAAATGGAACCTAGTTCCACCAAGATCCTTCTCTAATTCATCTTACAAAGAATTCAATAGACCTCGAGCTCTTAAAATTAAATGACAGAAGCTGATATAGTTTCCCTAAGTAAGTCCAAAAGCCTCTATTATAATATGACTAGCCATTAAAGGGAGACTAATGACACTGGACAAAGTAAAGAAGTTTAAGAATGTGTCTGACATTTGTTTATTTTGTAAGCTAGAAAAGGAATCAATTACCTATTTATTCTTTGATTGAACTGAAACAGTCAAAATTTGGAGTGAAATTATAAGATTATGCTATATGTTAACCCCCTGCAAGGAATTGGTAATCCATTCTAAACTAAAATTGAAATAATTAGAGTATAAATGAAAGTGATTGATCCTTTCAACACAGTGTATTATATATGGCTAGTAAGAAACAATTGCATCTTTTAACATTAAGATATTCAACTATAGGTTCTTTTGTAGTTTATAATTCAAAGCATAAGGAAGCATATTGTGGTTCATAAAATCCATCTGGTTTGTTGCACCATCTTGAGATCTAACAAGAAATTAGACAATAAAACCTAACGGAATGTAGATTGAATCCAATCATGGTGCAAACACACTAAAACTCTGTATACTAATGTAATAGGAAGCCAACTTAGAGCTCTTTTCTTGTTCTAGTGTCCTAGGTTGCAATTCTATGGTTTGCTACAGACTTTGAGTCGTGTATATAAAATATCTTAGTATAATTTTGACTTTCCTAAAAAGGAAGATTCATGTGTGGCTTTCGTTTAAAATAATTGAGCATTGAGTACAAAATTAGAATTTTATTGTTTGGTTGTGCTTATGATTATTAAATATTAAGAATTACACTTCTTTCAACATAAATTGTGAAAACTAAAATTATTCTTAAATTAAAAAATAAAATTTAAAATCTTACATTTGATTATTATAGTAAGATTATTGATTATAGTTCTTTTTATATATAATGAAAGAATTTATAGTCATTAACTTTTGAGCGTATACTATGTTAAATCCTAAATGTACATACAACTCCAAATTATATGTTTCTAATAAACTACATAACTAACCATAAGCTCATCTAAGCAATGAATTTGATCTAAATGTCTATTTAAAGGATTAGACTCTAAACATCTCAAAAATTTAATCACTTAACCTTTAGAAAGTTTATTTGACTTGAGCATAAAACCCAGTGTTTGGAAATTTTTATGAAGTTTCTTCTAGTCGCTTAAATTGGTAAGAGACATTAGGGTGCATCTTTGAAGGCATAGTATCAGTATGAAATGTTTTCATGGATACTGATTTCTTTATCATAAGTTTTTTAAAGTTTTATAATAAATTATGTAAGTAAGATGTATTAGTCCTAATAATTATGTTGTTTAAGTATTAAAGATAGAGCATAACTTATTGATATTGTATAACTCAAATTCCATATAGCCCATTCCATATTACTTAAAGCTAACATGGCTTTGAGTTAGAGATATCCATGTGGCCAATAAGTAAAATAGTGAGTATTTTCACTATTTTACTTGGCCTTTTCCTTCCTTAATTAAAGAGCCCCTCTAAGTATATTAATGATTGATTAAGGCTCCAAGTATTGACAACATCTATCAATAATTGTTGTTGAAGCAAAATAAGGCTTACATATTAATAGATCTATGGAAAAAGCTCATTAAAAATTGTAAGTAAGTCATTGTCATTTTAGGTTTTATCCCAAAATTGTGCATGTTTATTTTGTAATGTAATTTTTTTATCGACCTTATGCTTTATTGATTTATGATTTAGATAGGGGACTAGGATGGTTATATGTTAACAAACCATATAGGCAAATTCAATTCGGATGGTCATGTATGTTATATCAGGGTAAGATAACCAAATAAGGCATTAATATTGAAATCCTATACTATTGAGATTTAGAAAGGCGTAAGTTCTAACATAGCTAGGTTATAAGTTTATTGAAGGGACCTACTATTTAATTCCTAAGGAGATAATGACTAATAGGTTAAGGTTTTTTTTAATATAATTCAAACAAAGTAATTATTAAGTAAAATTATCATGAAGCATAAATTGTTGGAGATGTTTATGAACCACAAGTAATAGACAATTGGAGAATATTATTAAGCATATCTAATTTAGGGTTAGCTATATTTAAGGTTTTTATTTTAGCTCTTCCAGGAAATGCTTCAACTTCAACTCAAAGGAAAAAATCATATGGAAGAGAAATTGATAGTGAAGATGGGGAAGATGTTGAAGTAGCAAATTATATAGGTGAAGGAGCAACTTGTAAAGGTGGTATTAGTAAGGATAATGAGGAAAGTGTTAATGTACAACTAGATCATGAAGAGTTAGAGGAGAATTTATTTGCTAATGTGAGAGTGAGAAACGAGTATGTTTTTAACTTAGATAATGATGGGTTAGTTGAATTTAGAAAATAGTAAAGTCAAGTAAACAAAAGGAAGTTAAAATATAGACGTACGTTAAAGAGGTTGAAACAACACCATACCAATGAGAGACAAGTAGATGATGAAGTTCAACATAGTTTAAGATTGTAGGAGGATGTTGAATATGATGGCAATTTAACATATTATTTTAAATCTAATGTGACTTTGAGTTATGACGATTAGATGGTGAGAAAGAAGAATATGTCATAAGGATAAGAGCATGATTTTTTATATATACCCTATAAAAGAAATATAGTTTGAAGTAGGCATGATATTCAAAGGCGTAAACCAATTTAAGAAAGCTCTCCGTAAATATGGAATAGCTCAATATAATCTAATCAAATACATAAAGAATGTTAAGGATTGAATTAGGGCATAATGTAAAGCAAATAATTATAGTTGGAGGATGCTAGGTTACTTTTTAGATTTAAAAAAATTAAAATTAAGGTGCTTGAAGGGTCTCATATATGTGAG
Organism: Erythroxylum baracoense; assembly: GCA_025629805.1. NCBI lineage: Eukaryota > Viridiplantae > Streptophyta > Magnoliopsida > Malpighiales > Erythroxylaceae > Erythroxylum > Erythroxylum baracoense. The sequence goes on from JAOTAY010000007.1 coordinate 21,913,528, forward strand.
CCACTTTTTAAGAATACAAGCCTTTCATTTTTATGGTTGGTAAAGAATTTCTTTTACCTAAAATTAGGGGTTTAGTAATGTTAAAATTTTATGATATAAGGTAACTTGCGAGAGATAAGTTTAGGGCATAAGTTATTCTTATTACCCACTATAGAGCTAGGAAGATGGTTATGAAGAAAATTAAGGCAAATGCAAAACTAAAATATTTAAAAGTTTAGGAATATATAAAGAAAAATGTTATGATATAATACAGGCACAATAGTAGAGAAAATTTAGTAAAAATAACCTTTTATTAGTGAAATTTCATGTCTTAATTTTAAGAAAATGTATATTGCCATTGAGTGTTGCCAAAAAGGATTAATAAATGGATACAAGAAGATATTGGGTCTAGATGGTTGTTTCTTTAAGGGAGAAATTAAGGAAGAAATATTAACAAAATTTTGGAAGAGATTTCTGTAACCAAATGTACCCAGTGGTATTAGTTGTTGTACCAATTAAGACAATTACAATTTAGACATAGTATATAGTATGTTAAAAAGGGACCTTAAATTAAAGAATTGAGGTGGTTGGATACATATTATTAACCAATAGAAGGTAAAGTTACTCATATTATTATGTACTTAATTGCTTATTTAGTAGAAATATTCAAAATTGTTAACAAATACATTTTTTGCTAGGGTTGATAAAAGCAATATCAAGGCATTTATTGAAGGTAGAGCATAGGCACCAAATTAGACACAATTTTTAATGATGGAGGTAGGACAATAAAGGTGTTAAGATAGAGATTCTATTTTAGAAATTTAGTATGTTTACAATATTAGTTGATCTTCAATATACTTTAATTGAATTAAAAGAAGAAAGTGAGGAAACAAATAATGGTGCAATTAAGATACAATTAAAAAATATTGTAGGAATTTAAATTAGAGTTAGAATATGACATTGTCGATAATAATTTTTATGAAACATTTAATGGGTAATAGTAGAAGAAAGGACTACGAACATTGTGACAATGTTAACAGAGATTAGACTTGTTGTTATGAAAAAACAATTATGAAGAATGAATTGGTGAAGAAAATGGTAAGATATAGTAGGAGCAAAGATTAAAAAAAATACATTTTAATAACTTTGATTGTGAGGTTGATAGGTTAGTATAGAAGGATATGAGATAATTTATAGATATATTATACTGCATTAAATCTTCATGAATTACATGTTTGTTACATAATCTATTTGTAAGTGTACAATGTCAGTTGTAGCAAGTTATTAGAACTTGAGTAAATCTAGAGTGTTAATCTCACAAGAACTGTATCACTATGTCTATTAACCTTATTTAATCAACAAACTAAAAGAAATGAGATTTGATAAACTGGTGAAAAGAAATCAATAAAATTGACATTAAGGTTTCAAGGTTCATTTATGTATAATTTTAATTATTATGCCGGAGAGATTATCTAGGTTTAAATAACAATGAACCTAAAGTGTTCACATAAGTATATAGAATTATGTAATTAGTACCTCTCAATGCATAATTTAACTTAATCAAACTCATTAAGCCTAATTAATATTTTTCTTATAGTAATATTTTATGATAAGAAAAATATTCTATGATATTTTTGTTCTTTAAGCCAAAGTTGTTTATTGTCCTAGTGCAATATTTTACGCCATCTCTCAGTCCTTCATAGAATTCATAAGATTGAACTATGATGGTCAGTTATAAACTTAACAATTAAGAAAAAATAAATTCCACAAAAAAATCACATCATACATTAGTAATTTAAGTATCTATCATACTATATCCCTGATTCTTACTAGGGCTTAACTATTGAACAAAAATAAAACTAAAACAAATTAATCTTAATATAAAAGAAAGAAGATAAATAAAAAACAAGAAGAGTATCATGGTCACCTCCAATCTTGCACTAAATCCTTTATTGATGCAAAGAAACCATAAAATTAACAACCTAATCTCAATAGAGGTTGTCACTATTTTCTAAGATCCCCTAGGTTAAACTTAACAATAACATTTATAGTTAAGGTTACAAAGTAAAATCCTAAGTTACTTAAACTTGTGATTATCCTCATAAATTGTACACAATAATTAGCACTAAATTATCAACAACACTAATTTTTGACTTATTATAGAACTTTTATGCAATGTAAAATAGTGTTTAACTGACGTTTGACTCTAAGTTGTAGTCGGTGCTAGTTTTGTTTTATATCTTTCTAAATAAAAGTATGATGATTATGACACTAGTTACATATAACACTATATCATTAATTTTTTACTATTTCTCAGTCCCTTGAACCTTGCGAGAGACAAAGGCCTATCTCCTTAGTATGTTCGATGCTTGTTATGTCTTTTCCATTAACCTTTATACTTTTTTGACATCTTTGAGTTTAAATTGACCCTCAATGTCTTCTACAAAATTATTTCTCTTCGAGTTAGTTTTCAAATGATTAAAAAATCTCCTCGATTAGACAATTATGAAGAAAATCGTACTCAATTTTAAAATTTCTCCTTAAAATCACCATCTATAAGAAAATGAAGTATATATAGGAAAACATCATATAATATATATGCTAGATAATAATCAACTTAACTCCCAATAATATATAAAATATATACTTATCAATGTTCATATGTAATTATGACCTATTACATTCACGAAAGAGAAGCTAGAGGATTATATATGTGATTTATTGAAAAGAGATAAATAAATGGTTGCTTATGAATATATGATGCAATCAGTACAAAGATAGAAGTTATATCTTATAAGTGAAAAGGAACCACCTTTTCACCGCTAATATAAAAAAATGCCAAGTAGAACAAACTAAATAAGAAAAGAGAAATGTGGGAAATTGCTTAACAAACTTAAAATATGTCATTAATAGGAATGTAAATGACATGCCAAATATGTTACACAAAGGGTCATAATAAAAATTCATTTCCAAAGAAAATGGTTCACTAGTAATATAGCAACACCCCACTACTATAGATTTCATACCGGGATACCTTGAGGACATTCCAGTATATAATCTATAATAATGGCATGTTAACTATCTATAATAATGGCAACTATGTCACCTTCACTTTATAACATGGCAACATATCCAACTTAATCATGGCATCAACTATATATGTAAAAGTCACCAAACATAATACTTTAAAAAAAAAACTCAACTTCCCATTTCATCCATTCATAATAGTTTACATTGAAGTCATTAAAACCAATATTTACAACCTTACACAAGTTCTATATGACATATGTAAACTACTTAAGACAATTATAACTTCTCAAATGCCAGCTGACAGACCTTTGAGTCATATCTTAGTCCAAAATGTGCTTATAGAAAATCTTAGGAATCTAGGTCTCCTGTCTCGTAACCTGAAAAGTCACGTTGTAATTTTGGATGAGTTTTGCGAACTCAATAAGTGAATCATCATTAATGATCTCACTCAAGGTTGTACACAAATATCATACAACTAATCAAATTCACAACATTTCACATCACAATAAGACATAATAAATACCATACACTTCACATACCTTCCTTCAGAATTTGTACAACCCAATTAGTCACATTATCATGACATATCACTGTAACATCACAACTTCAGAAAGAATTCACAAACATATGTTTCATAATCATAAATATACAAATGCAGATGCATATGAGACTCTAGATTCATTATTATTTGTTATGACTGAGTGCCTTTCAGATACAAAAATAAATACTGACCCATTGGACTAAGTCAGAAACAGAAATCACGGAGCAGAGCTCTACGTACATAATACTGAGCTTATAGCTCTTTCAGACTGGCTATTCTGATCACAACGCCTTTATTTGAACATGCATTTTATGAAATGCATCAAATAACATAATATGTCATGAATAGCATTCACTTATAAAGTACAGGCAAAATCTTATAATTCATCAGACCTTAGTTCGGCATTCAACTTTCGTTAAGCAATCAGAATTCAGTTGCAAACATATTTCATTTAAATTTTAGATGCAAACAGAACACTTCCAATACATTCCCGACTATCAAACTTCTCAGACTATTAAAGTCTGGAATTCACGTACAGATCAAAAACAGTTTAATAATTGGAAGTTAAACAAAATCAATCAATCTTAGGAAGATCATCTAGGTTGACTCACAAATGCTCCCTTTCGCTTATTGCCTTGAAGTCCCAGTAATATCTGGATGTTGTCGTTCAATGTGTTCCTCTAAAACATATCATACATACACATATTACAACTTTGCACAAATATGAATTTATTTATGCACATTCATGTATACTGAATACGTACAATGCATTATCATGACAATTCCAGGTTCCTTATCATTATTCTTGTCACAATATTCATTCATATATCAATACTAAATAACCATCCAGACTTGTCTAAAAACATACTTTCGGGTTTACTTTGCATGATTATTATCATCAGTAAAGTGAAGTAATTTGGCAACACTTCCTTCTAGACAATTGTTCTCCCATGTCTTAAGTTTATAATGACACCAAAATTATACAATTTGATTTAGTATTCTATGAGTTATGCTCACAATACCTCAAACTGTGTATATTTGAACTTTTGCCAACTACATGATCATACCCTCGAAGGTGTACAACTCATTTCTCTCAATTCCCATATCCAAAAATTATAAACATTATACCAATAAAAAGGTAAAATAATAAAATATAACTTTTGTGAAGACACCTTTGTCTAATTCGGCTTCTATCAATACAATTTATTCAATATCAACAGGATATGATTTCTGTCTTAGGTAGTACTACAGTCTCAGTTAAGACTAAATTTCAAGCCAGATTTTGAAAGGCTTAGACATAGATTTAGAATTCTACTTCTTCCAAAAATTTGTATCCATATGAATCTAATTTAATCTGAATCAAGAATCAACTCATTTAAAAATCTACAGATGAAGATATACTCAAAATATCGAAGCATGTTCAATGAAAATATTCCAATTCACTTCCTCATTTTCATCCTAAATCCATCAATCAAATCTTTCTCTAATGACTTTAGATAAATCTAAATTCTCATGGAGAGGAATAAAAATGTGTTAGGAATCTATTGGTTTAAGTTTCAAGTCATTTTGAGGTTGGATGAAAAAGTTATAGCCAAAAGACTCACATTTGTTTAGTAAAAATACTCTAGTTCATATGCAGACTTCAAAAAAACAATTTCATATACGCAAACCATCACCTTCTTCTTCCTTTCCTCTTTTATCCGAAATTCACATACATTTTAACACCAAGTTCACTCCCATTTTCTAGATTACTTCACCACAAACACAACATCATTCCATACTCATTCACAAACCAATTTGTTTTCATGAAATCATCAAACTCTAATCAATTGATTAAACCTCTTCAACTACATAATTTCATTCATGAAACCTATCCTTTTCCATTACATGATATCCCTTTTATCAAACACTTCATTATCAAAATTCTATTATTTTTACTTCAGTTTCATATCAGTAACATTAATACACATTTCAACAATTCATGATTGATCATAAACCCCAAAACAGTACCTATTCTATTTTTTTCCATATCACATGTTCTGTAATTTTTTTTCAGATTTTCTTAAGCAAATTTCGGGTCAGATTTGTATGACCATTTTGACCTAGATAATGGGGTATTTAGGCAATACCTTATACTAAAAAAAACGTTCCAAAATGTCTTAAGTGTTTAATGACATCAATTTCATGCATTTTGGTTTAGTATCATACAAGTTATAATAAAAAATCTACAGACTATTCCCAAACCATGACAGAATACAATTTTCAACTTCAAGACAAATTCTAAGACTCTTAGTGACAGATTTCAAATTTGATTCCTTCATGAAAAATGTAGCTTTATGTCTCTAATTTACTCTGAATTAAACTACATCTAATTTGGATATTCACAGATCAAGTTATAATCTAAATACAGATGTATGTTCAGTAAAACACTGCATATAACATGCTCCTGCTCACTTCAATCTTTCATCTTGTTAAGCATATCACCGAATCTGCTTCTTCTTTCACCACCCACACATGCATCAACACCATTCACGCATGCAATCATTTATCTTCCTACACCACTTATGCATGCACCCATTTACAAACATTAAAACATCATCAAATTGTCATTTACATTACCCGTACAACATAAAGCAATAAAACATCACTTACTTGATTCACACTTCAAATCCTCTAGCAGAAATTTCAAAAATGGGGAGAGCAAATAATGGGTTTCGGTGGTGGCAAAGCAAGAAGGAAGATGGTGTGTTTGGTAGAGACAAAACAAAGGAGCTAAAAAAAGTTTTTTACTCAAACATGATTTAGGCGGCTTCTTCTTACAATGTCATATGTCACCTTTGCATGTAGCCCATGTAACACCCCACTTTCGCTGGACCCGAACCCGATATCGATAGTGATATCCGAATCCGTGCCCCGCGAGGGTGGTGTGCCACATCACTAAAC
>JAOTAY010000007.1:21920120-21935922 GCA_025629805.1 Erythroxylum baracoense
AACATTCAACGTTCGTTGAGCATTCAGACTTCAGTTGCAAACATATGTCATTCAAATTTCAGATGCGAATAGAACACTTCCAATACATTCGTGACTATTAAACTCCTCAGACTATTAAAGTCCGGAATTCACCTACAAATCACAAACAGTTTAATAATAGGAAGTTAAACAAAATCAATCAATACTAGGAAGATCATCTAGGTTGACTTACAAATGCTCCCTTTCGCTTATTGCCTTAAAGTTCCGATAATGTCTGGATGTTGTCGTTCAATGTGTTCCTCTAAAACATATCATGCATACTCATATCATAATTTTACACAAATATGAATTTATTTATGCACATTCATGTATATAGAATATGTACAATGTATATTCATGACAATTTCGGGTTCCTTATCATTATTCTTGTGACAATATTCATTCATATATCAATACTCAATTTAACCATCCAGACTTGTCTAAAAACATACTTTTGGGTCTGCTTTGCATGATTATTATCTTCAGTAAAGTGAAGTAATTTGGCAACACTTCCTTTTGGAAAATTGTTCTCCCATGTCTTAAGTTTCAAATGACACCAAATTCATACAATTTTATTTAGTATTCTATGAGTTATGCTCACAATACCTCAGACTGTGTATATTTGAACTTTTGGCTAGTACATGATCATACCCACGAAGGTGTACAACTTATATCTCTCAATTCCCATATCGAAAAATTGTAAACGTTATACCAATCAAAAGCCAAAAGAATAAAATACAAACTTTGTGAAGACACATTTGTCTAATTCGGCTTCTATCAATACAGTTTATTCAATATCAATAGAACATGATTTTTGTCTCGAGTAGTACTACAGTCTCAGTCAAGACTCAATTTCAAGCCAAATTTTAAAAGGCTTAGAGACAGAATTATAATTTGACTTCTTCAAGAAAGTTGTATTCATATGACTCTACTTTAATCTGAATTAAGAATCAACTTATTTAAAAATCTACAGATGAAGATATACTCAAAATATTGAAGCATGTTCAATGAAAATATTCCAGTTCACTTCCTCATTTTCGTCCTAAATTCATCAATCAAATCTTTCCCTAATGACTTACAAATGGATCTAAATTTTCATGGAGAGGAAGAACAATGTGTGAGGAATCTATTGGTTCAAGTTTCAAGTCATTTTGAGGTTGGATGAAAAAGTTGTAGCCAAAAGACTCAAAACTGTTTAGTAAAAATACTCTAATTCATATGCAGACTTAAAAAAAAAACAAATTCATACATGCAAACCATCCTTTTCTCTTTTATCCGAAATTCACATACATTTTAACACCAAGTTCACTCCCATTTTCTAGATTACTTCACCATAAACACAACATCATTCCATACTCATTGACAAACCAATTTGTTTTCACGAAATCATCAAACTCTAATCAATTGATTAAACCTCTACATAATTTCATTCATGAAACCTATCCTTTTCCATAACATGATATCCCTTTATCAAACACTTCATTATCAAAATTCTATTATTTTTACTTCAGTTTCAGATCAGTAACATCAATAAACATTTCAACAATTCATGATTGATCATAGACCCCAAAATAGTACCTATTCCATATTTTTTCATATCACATGTTCTGCAATTTTTTTCAGATTTTCTTAAGCAAATTTTGGGTCAGATTTGTATGACCATTTTGACCTAGACAATGAGGTATTTAGGCAATAACTTCTACTAAAAAAATGTTCCACAATGTCTTAAGTGTCTAATGAAATCAATTTCATGCATTTTGGTTTAGTATCGTGCAAGTTATAATAAAAATGCTACAAATTGTTCCCAAACCACGATAGAACACAATTTTCAATTTCAAGCCAAATTCCAAGACTCTTAATCGCAGATTTCAAATTCGATTCCTTCATGAAAAATGTATCCCTATGTCTCTAGTTTACTATAATTAAACTCCATCCAATTTGTATATTCACAGATTAAGTTATGTTCTAAATACCGATGTATGTTTAGTAAAACACTGCATATAACATGCTGCAGCTCACTTCAATCTTTCATCTTGTTAATCATATCACCGAATCTACTTCTTCCTTCACCACCCACACATGCATCAACACCATTCATGCATGCATTCATTTATCTTTCTATACAACTCATGCATGCACCCATTTATAAACATTAAAACACCATCAAATTGTCATTTACACTACCTATACAACTTAAAGCAATAAAACATCACTTGATTCACACTTCAAATCCTCTAGTAGAAATTTCAGAAATGGGGAGAGAAAATAATTTGCCATAAGGAAGATGGTGGGAGCTGCAGAAAGTTTCTTCCTCAAACATGACTTAGGTGGCTTCATCATACAATGCCACATGTCACCTTTGCATGTAGCCCATTTGTCATCAATGTAAGGCTACCACTTGTCACTTAGTAATTTGTCCAATTGTAAATTCTTAATAGGTCCATTTGTCTCACTTCTATTTGCCTCTTATTTCTATATTTTTCCTAGTCTAAATTACCTCAAAATTTTGATAAATCTCCAAAATATTCGAAATGTCTTCAAAAATACTAAAATAATTCTATTACACACCAATTAAATTTTCAAGAAAATTAATCCATAATTCACCAAAAATCCCGAAATAATAACTATTATCGCCAAATAAATTTTTAACATAAATAATCCACGATTCATATTTTAATATCATTTATACTTCAATCATACCTGGAAAATGTCAATAAATGCATGTACAATTATTTCATGAATAACAATATTATTCACGTGCATGTGTATAGCATATAATGCATGAAATGCATTTCTAAATTCTCAATAAACTCTTATATAAAACATCCAAGGGTTTTAACCCTAATAATGGGATAATGAGATGTTACAAGTAATTAGACCAGATGTATTATGAATAAGAAGAACATATGTTAGTACACTTGTACAAAGCATCTTACATTTCTAACATTATTTATAACTGATTGGTTTATACAACTTTATGGATTAGCATGAAAGCAAAAGCACATTTAGAATCTTATTTCACATCTTAATAACAAAATAGAAAAAGAGTGAATGCGACATCTTCTGATGAAAAGAATAGGAGATAGAGCTATGGGTCTTATTATGGGAATATGCCACTAAATATAAGCACATATGCCACTTGTAACATTTTTCTTTGAATAACTTTATAGCAATTTTTAATCATATATGATTTAATAATTTTTTAAGCATCATTTATTTATCTTCAATGTAAACTTGACTGATTAATTATTTTAAAGATCACAATATCATCTATAGAGTAAAGTCTCACAATGTATAATTAGTTAGGAGTGAAACAAGTTCGTAGAATGAGAATTTTGGATCTTAACAATCTAGAGTCATTATATGCATATGTTACAATCTAAGAGGACTGATAGAAGAAGAGTATTAAAATCAAATTAAACTAGTTCAGGAGAAACTTAATACTCTCAATTAAATTACAAGAACATATGTTATATATTAATGGATTGGATTGTATACGCCTTAATTTTTTTAAAGATTGTATATGCCTTAATTTTGTTTCAAACGAACTCTTACATCAAAGTTGGTTTGTATTTAGTTCAGGTTAGTGACCCTTTTTTATTTTTGATTTTCATCTTAATTAATTGTTCAATTTTTAATTTAACTTTATCTCTCAATTAAAGAATTTTTGGTTGTACTTACCACCAATCAACTTTTGTTTGGTTCTTAATTTGAATACAAATCATATTATCAATTACATACCAAAAGTTCGTTTACACCAAAATAACCAGACAAACATGTTCGTTAGATCAATGTTTGATTAATATATGTAACACTAAAATACATTTGTTCAAGTTAATATAGTAATATTCACGTTAAAATATGCATCTCTTTAAGCACTTGAACATGCTTCAAATACACCAATTTTAGCTTCAGAATAAGAGCAATTATACACCAAATGGAAAAGTAGAGGATAGGTACAACTATGACAAGTTTTAGGTTCTTATATTCGTATTCACCAAATTCTATCTTTTTTACCGTCTTTGTTATTGTTGTTGTCTATATATTCTTCTTCAGTACATCAAAAGTGAGTGTTGAAGCGAAATCACTCATTATAGGATCCAATCATTAGAAAAAATCACATCCTTTTTACTCATATACCACAAAAATAATGTCAAATCAAGCAATTATTAATAAAAAATACATTAAAAATTGTCTTATCCTTTGTTGCATACATCTAACGATTCTCTTTCATAAGTTAGTCATCATCATAAAAGTTCTAATAATAACTTTCAAACAACAGTCACACAAATTATAAAAATCAAACTTTTTAGTGTAACTTTCACAATTCATTTTTGTGAATCGTGATTTTCAACGACTTCTATTTTGAATGAAAATTCAACACATGAAAAACAATTTTGATTGAGTTATATTAAACTCTAATACAAATTATTTAAAATGTTTTGCCTCCAAAAAAAAAGTGGTGTTATTTACATAATAGCAAAGTAAAACAATGAAAACATCCACTGACTTGCTTACTGGGCACAAGGGCGTGGCTGACTCGGAGTCGGAGTCATGTTAAGTTCCATAGGATGGAGTGGATCATGTGCCATAAGAGTCATGCCTAGGTAAGGTTGCAGTGTGTCTTTAGCATTTGAACGAAGTGCAACGTTCAAGACTTCACTCGCTTTATTTATATAATATTATGAACTTGGTTAAAAATTCTTTTAAAATTTTAAAACTCAATTGTAAAATTTAAAGATATATATATATATATAAGGATTAAAAATGTCGTTGTATAAAGGAATACAGTGAGGTGGCATAAGTTTTTGTAAGATGTAAAAACAGCATAAGCATTGTTGTTGATAAATGGCATCCATCAGATATGAGGTTATGAATGGATTAAGGAGTTCCAGAGAACCAAATGAAACCAAAACAACTTTCAAAATATGGAGATATCAAGAATAGAGACAAGATTTTTGTTGGTTCCTTTATGTTAAAATTTGAGTGTGATTCTCCACTATATGTTTCGGGAATTAATCTATAAATTGAGATTGAGACTCAACAAATGTTCCTTTCTGCATATCAAAATCTCTACTTTATCAAACTTTGCCTTTATTCCCTCGATATTTTTGGACCTTCCTCTTTAGAATCATAGGGCTTGTTGATAACTGATAGCCTATAAAGCATTTAATTTATCAAATGTTCATATGAAGAAGATCATGTAAGCATTACATATCTTAGTTGCTAAATAACAGCATTTGAAGAAATTCTAACTGAAAACTAATAAATTGTTCTTCCGAAATAACATGAAATCTAACCCAAAAATATCCTGTAACACTAACAAAGGATTATAGGAGGTTGAATTATGCTGAACACACTACAAGCTCTTATTAAATGATTTGATGATATTTGTAATATCAAATTATATTTTTCCACATGATCTATCCAATGTAAACTTCTTAATTTCCTCACTCTTCTTAGTTCTGCACCTGCCAACAATTAGTTTTCAGTTGTGCATTGTGATGATGTCTTGTAAAACAGCCTCTCTTAAGCTCTTACGGTCCTAGGCCCATTATTAGCTTAGAATAGAACTCCAACTTGCAGTTAAGTGATTAACAAACAGAGGGCCATATACAATAGGCCTGTTTTGGACTTGAAACAGAAAAGACACAAGTGCTGTTCTACGCGCGGTCAGTAATAGGCTGTAGAGAAGATACACCCCGCTACTGGAAAGAGCTATAAATAGGTTTGACTTTTTCTAAAAAAAGTTTTAATCTTAATTTTAAAAAATTATCACTTATTTTATGGTTCTGTAACTTTTGTTTAACTATCATACAATCATATTGCATTACTTTTTACTTATTTTTATTATCTAAAATAACATTATTTTAGAGTTATGTAAAATAATATTATTTTCAGTATAAAAAAATAAAAAGTAAAACTATGATCTAGTTAAACAATCATTTGTCTCTGTTCTATAATTCATAATTAGCTATAAACTTACAAAATGCGGCATGCTCGATTGTGTTTTTACATGCAAGCTTACTTAATTAATATAATTAAGAGTTTGATGATTTTCAAATAATCTACTTCGTAAGTAAATCAAAGACAAGTTATTTATACTCCAACCGGAAGGATTAAAAAGAAACTGCTCTCCTTATTACTCATGATTTAGTTATTTTACTGCCTGGCCTGATTTTGTCCGAATTGACTAGGTCACGGGCCAAGATTGGGCCGGGTCCTTTTTGAAGTTTTTCTTAAAAAATATATATGGTAGGCTAGGTTGGCCCGGCTCGCCAGCGGCCCGTCGGGCCACAGGTCGGTTAGCCTGTAGCCCATGACCCAGCTCATTAACATCTCTATTTACTAAAGGGAAATGAAAATTGAAGAATCACCTCTTTGTTTTTCCTTTAATTTACAGGAATTTTATTACTGGTAAAATTCCCTCTCTACTCCAACATGAGAAATCAATCATCCAATCTATTGAATATGATGGTGGTTGAGTATTAATGCATTCTTGTTTTATTATAATGGTAACACATATAAAACCATTGATTAATTTTAAATGTGATTCTATTTCAATATTCATTTCTAGTTGATTGCATTGCTTATCTTGTAAAAAGAGTAGCAGTAGCTACAACAAGAAGTAGTAATGGCAAGGCTTGTAATTTATAATTATCATTCTATTAATTAGTGTAGCATTTGTTAGTTAGTTATAGAATTAGTTAGAGGACATATGATCAACTTGTAAAGCAAGTCATGAATGGTATTGTATAAATAGAAGCAATTAAACTTCTGGAAATACAAGTTGGCATATTCAAGTAAATATTTCTTTTCTCCTTCTGTAATTTTGATAATTGTCAAATTGTGAAATGGTATCAGATCTTAGATCCAAGATTTGAACGCCCCCTCAACCTTTGTTGACAAAATTAAACTTCAAGCAATCTGTATCTTTAAGGTTCTCACTCTCGATTTAATTTGATTCTTGTTGCTTAATTCAACTCCTTCGTGTCATTTTGCATCAATGTTCTGTGATTTCTACTTCACAATTCAATGGTCAATCAAGAAGAAGCTCGTCAAACTCAACCTCTGGCAGTCAATACAATGGAGGACCCATCCTCATCATATTTTTTGCACCATTTAGAGAAATATAGCTCAGTTCTTGTATTTCTAGAGCCAATCGCCATAAAATACATCACATTGTGTAGATCCTTTTTGCTAGCAGTTTCTATCAGAAACAAACAAGGATTCATGGATGGATCCATACCAAAGCCAGCTTAGAATGATCCCTTGTATCCTACTTGGTGTCGTTGTAACAATTTGTTAGTGGCTGGTTGCTTAGATCAATATCACCTTCGATAGCTTTAACTATATTCTACAATGACATTACAAGCCAGATTTGGGAGAGGCTGAGCAAGTGATTTTCTCAGCCTGATGATAGCAAAATTTGTCAACTCCAGCAGTAGTCTTGAAGTATCACTCATGGTATTGATATAATTGATCATTATTTCACTAAGCTTAATGTGGTATGGGAAGAATTGAGAAATTGTCACTATGAAGCCTTTTTCAAGTCATGATGATGTGTATAATATGCTGATTACCAAAGAAAATCAAAGAAACCCAATGGTATAGAATCTTGGAAATATATCAACAATGGCATTCAAAAGAGGAAAGGATACTTGTTCTCATTTTGTGAAGCCTAGACACATAATGGAGAAGTGTTTCAAGCTAATCAGATTTCCTCCAAACTTCAAATTCACGAAGGGAAGAAATTCCACTTCCTCAGCTAATTTAGTTTCTACAGTTGAAATTTTTGATGTAAATATGATTGATATAAACTGTGCTTAGGTCAACGATGCTTCTATATGTATCAAAGTGGGTACTCCAAATGCAGGTTTCTCTCAGCTCAGTGAGCAAGTTCAGAAGCTAATAACCTTACTTAGTGATCATCCAGCCATTGTTGCACCTCAATCCAATCCTAACATCACTTACAGTAATCTTGTAGGTAAAGTCACACAAACTCACCACATTATTAGCCACAAAGTTCATTAATCCCCCTAGGAATGTGGATATAGGAGCCACAGATCACATCATTTGTTCCACACATTTATTCCAAACTTTCAAACCAGTTCAAAACCACTTTGTTCAACTTCCTAATGGGTCTTAACTTCAAGTCACAAACATTAGCACAGTACAAGTCCTTCCCTCCTTGATTTTAAATAATGTGTTGTATGTACCTAGATTTATGATAATTTAAATTATTTATATATGATTTTGGGATGAATTGGAACTAATTTGACTTATCTCTATGTAAATTTTGCACTTTATTTGGTTAATTATCACAGATTTCAACTCTATTGCTTAATAGGTGCAAATGGATAGATTTTGGGGCAAAAGGCATAACTTTTGTTGTAGATGTCAGATTAAAGTCATTCAAGTACGATTTCGAAAAAGACTCTAATTTCAACAACTTTTCTGAAGACTCCAAGAAGAGATTTTGTCGTCTAAAGGGTCAAAATTGCATATTTTCATAGAGGACCTGAGAAGGGCTGCCCAGCAGACATTAAGTCCCTCCAAATGGACCTGAGTGGAGAGGGAAAGCTGGAAGACCCGAGAAAGTGCACTTAGCCGACATCTTGTCTGCCTAACGGACACTCTCTAGTCAAACTGCTCCATAAAACCCAAGAGAAGGTCCGCCCAGCAGACATTAAGTCCCTCTAAATGGACCTGAGCAGAGAGGGAAAGCTAGAAGACCTGAGAAGGTCCACTTAGCTGACATCATGTCCGCCTAACAAACATTCTCTAGTCAAACTACTCCATAAGACCCAAGAAGGTCGACCTAGTGGACATTAAGTCCGCTTAACGAACTTTATCGACACTGTTACAATCCTTATTTTCCTGTTTAGCAAAAACTAGGTTTCTTTGACCCAAGACATTATAAATACTTGTTTTGAAGACCAAATTAGGGGGTTGACACTAAAAATGAGGTTGAAAGATAGGAGGCACCTAAAAGAGGCAAAGAAGAGGAAGAAGGAGGATTAAATCAAGATTAGAACCAAGCTTGTTTTGTCTTCTCTCTCTCTATCTTCTCTCCCTACCCTGTCTTGGATGTTGATTTCTTTATGTATTTGGATTCTTTTATCATATTCTAGAACTAAAACCCATTTATGGTTAGGGATGTAGCCTATTTTGGGGATTGATTGCTGTTGAATGAAAGTTCTTGGGTTATATTTACCTTTCTTGAGCTTCATTGTTGTTTCTATGCTTGATCACCATAGATGCAACCTTAGGAATCGTATGATGGAATGAGAGTTGAAGTATGATTTACACACTAGGAAGATAAACACATCAGATTTAGAGATAGAGATATCCTAAACTAGTGTGATAACTTATGGTTGCTTGTTCTTAACAAATTTGACAAGTTAGGTTTCACATTGAGATATGGTAATCAACTAGTTGGGTATTCTTATATGTCTTGAGAGAGAATATAAGTGAATTTGTCCAATTGTTATTATAACGTGTTATTCAATCAATTCCATAATTCATCGATCAATCTCTTAAATTGGTGAACCCCGAAGCCCTAAGTTTAAATCATCAAATTTACCTTGCCTGTTTATTTACATTCTTCACAATTTATTGTTTGCTCTAATCTAATCATCTTTTAATTTTCTTGTCATTTTGGTTCAAGTAATTAGGATTAATTTAGTATTGAGTATCTTAGTCCTTATGGGATACGACCTTGAAATACTTGATTTGTAGGTACTAGAAATAACTCTGTGCACTTGCAGATTTTGTCGACCAGGCTGACAACAATCCAAGACTCTGTTAATACCCCTTGGATGTTAGCGGTTGACTTTAACTGTATACTTAGTTCTAAGGAAGCGAAAGGGAGGAAGTAGTACACATTTGTTGACACTAAAGAGCTTATGAATGTTCTTAATGAAGTGGAGATGGTTGATCTGTACTCCACGGGGCAGCTATTTACTTGGTCAAATTACCAACAAGGTTTTATGCTTATTTGTAAGAAATTAGATCGATGTATGGTAAATGCTCAATGGCTAGACAAATTTCCCCTTCTTTGGTTCATTTTGGTGAAAATTTATATTTTGATCAAGCTTTCATGTTTATACAAAGTGAGGTCGGCTCTAGAGAAACAAGAGCGCCATTTCTTTTTTTTTAATGGAGTGACTCAGATGGAGGTAGGGATGGCAATTCCATCCTAACCCGGCCCGGCCTGTTTGTGGCCTAGGTTGGGCAAGCCACGGGCAGATAATGGTCCACGACATCGTTTTTTACCAAAACGATGTTGTTTTGAATTTTTAAAAATAAATGGGCGGGTTTGGCAGGCCTGGCCTACCCATGGCTTGTCGGGCCATAGCTTAGGCCACGAGCTGGTCCATCTCGGCCCGCAGGCCACCATAAGAGAGGCTGTCTAGATGGAGGGATTTATAGAGATCATTAACCATTATTGGAAAGTAGAAATCACGGGATACAAAACATTTCAGCTTATGCAAAATTTGAGAGTGGTTAAGGATGAGTTAAAAAGATTTAATATGTAAGAAAAACTAGGATCTGTACATGCTGAAACTTCAGGTACATCGGGCTCAAAAGGATTGTTACTCTAAACCAGATGATATAACCTTGAAGACGAAGGAAAGAATTCTGCTAAGGGAATACATTAGTTCTGTGAAGCTTCAAAACTCCATTCAAAAGCAAAAAGCTAGAGTAAATTAGTTGCATGAAGGAGATTCAAATTCTAAGTTCTTCCATGCGACAATTATGGCAAGACGAAATTTCAACAGAATCTTTAGCTTACAAGACAGTAATGGGGAGTTGGAAGTTGACCAGGAGATCTTACATGAAATGGCAAGTACTTACTTTGTTAAGCTCATGGGTGCCGAACGAGTGAATTGGGCTTCAATTAACATGCAAAGGATTCTGGAAGGAGCGATAGAACAAGAGAGGAAGGCTGAACTGACTGCAATAGTATCAGAGCAAGATATTAAGATAGCTTTCTTCAGTTTGCCTCCTTCAAAAGCCCTAAGGAAGGATGGCTTCTTAGCTGAATATTTTCAAAAGACTTAGAGCATCACTGGGCAATTATGTACAGACGCTGTTTTGGAGTTTTTTCAAAATGGAAAGATGCTAAAAAAGCTGAATGGAACTTATATTTGTTTAGTCTCTAAGGTTAAACACCCGAGGACTCTAGAGGAATTTAGACCCATCTCCTTTTGCAACGTCATTTACAAGGTTATAGCAAAACTATTGGCGGATCATATGAAAAGGGTTATTCCAGATATTGTTAATGTGAATCAAGGAGCTTTTGTTCCTAGTCATCAAATTAAGGATAACATTATAATCTTGCAGGATTTGATGGAGGAGTATGTTTTAGGTAGATCCATTAAAAGCTGCATGATAAAAATAGAATTTTATAAAGCCTATGATATGGTGAACTGGAGTTTTATTAGTACTTTTATGAAAACCTTATAGATGCCTTCAACCTTTATGAAATGGATCATGGAATGCATCCAATCTACATCTTTTAGCATTTTGGTCAACGATATTCCATCAAGATTGTTTGAGAATTCAAAGGGTATTCAGCAGGGGGATCCTCTATCCCCTTACATTTTCACCTTGATCATGGAAGGCATGTCCAGGCTTTTGAACTCACTTAAAGCTACAAATGACAACTTTCGCTATCACCATAAATGTTCTGTAATGAAGTTAACTTACCTCATCTTTGTAGATGACCTTATGTTATTTTGTGCCTAACACAACATCTATAAATGTTCTAATGCAATCACTAAAGATCTTCTCGAAATGGTCTGGATTGCGGAATAATATTGAGAAAAGTTGTATATATGTTTCATTGGATGTGCAAAATGCTTGGGAGCTGAGTAGAATTACGGGTTTAGTTCTAAAACCCCCTTCACTGTCCTATCTAGGTATGACCATCACTTCTGCAAGGCTGAAGTATGTGGATTGCTCACCCATCCTGGAGCGCATAAAATCCTGAATCATGTCTTGGTAAAACATGTTTCTATCCTACGCAAGTAGGATTGCCCCAATTATTTCGATATTGTCGATTCTCTAAAGACATTGGTTAGCACATACAGTTCTACCAAAGAAGATCATAAAGAATATTGATAAGTTATTAAAAGACTTCTTATGGTCGGGAACAAATGAAGTAGTCAGAAACACTAAAGTCAAATGGCAGGAAATAATAAATCTGAAGGAACAAGGAGGACTAAACATTCAATCCACTGCCACAATTTATAAAGTTTTAATCAGTAAAAAGATATGGCGACTATTTTCAGATAAAGAGGCCTGTGGACCAGATGGCTCAATACTGTTTATCTTCAAGGTAGAAACTTCTGGCAAGTTACAGTGTCCAGACAATTCTCGAGATTCTTCAATGAGTTATTGAAGATGAGGCAACATCTATATCCCTTCATCAAACACAAAATTCATAATGGAAGAAATACGTGGTTCTAGTTCGATAATTGACTACCAATTAGACCTTTTCTCAATAACTCGATGATAGTACATTTGCGTAATAGGCTACAGGCAGATGCTAAAATTTTTGAACTTTTGTAGGAAGGAGGGTGGAGGGCAGACTTTCGAGGTTACTCCCATTTACGGTAGTTTCTGCCTCCAGTTGGGGAAAGTAGAGAAGATGATTCTATATCATGGACCATTCATATAAGTGGTTTGTTTACAAATGAGTCTTATCACTGAATTTTCAGACAAGATTTACTAGTAGTCCCGTGGTTCAACTTGGTATGAGAAAAGTCTTTGAACCCCAAAGTATCGGTGATAACATGGTTAGCCACTAAAAATAGGTTGAGGACAAAAAGTTGATGGTTTAACTTAGATGAGACCTGTTGCGTACTCTACCAGAATGTCGTGGAAGACAGAAGCCATCTATTCTTCATGTCTGTGAATATTGACTATAACTGGGATGCTAATTTGAGAGGGGTCATTAATCGCATCAAAACAGGTTCTGTAAATGGCGTCCTTATCAGGGTTGGTTTTATATCAACCATTTATATGATCTAATAAAAAAGAAATTACCGTATCTACTGGAATGTAGCCATAGAAAAAGACCGTGTAGTAAACAAGTTGTTGAACTAGATAAGAGAAATGTTGCTGGCCAGGGGTGTTGACAAGATGTTATCACAGCAGATGAAAATGAGATGGAATATCTAAGGATAGTGGGCAGTTAATAGATAGTGTCGTCATTTTCTAAATTCTGTAACTTTGTATAATAGTGCATAGATAGTGACCTCTCTAGATTTGGCGATTGGTATACTATTGTGTTTTTGTAATAGCTTGGCTATTGTTAATATTATTTATATTTAATTTTTAAAAAAAAGAAACATGGAAGATTGCTCTAAGCCTGTTAAAGAATTGTCTGAAAGGAACAAAAACAAATGATTGGGTGATTGCAACATACAGTTACAGGGATTCCCAGATTTGGTTAGGCACCAAGATGAGTTGACACTTCTTGGTTTTGTTTAATTTCAGCCTATAATAAAATTCTTTACAAACTCAAAATAGAATAATAACCATATGCAGCCAAGAAGCTTAACTCTGTGACTTGGCTTCTATATAGTTAAGGATTATAAAATTGGTTTCCGGTGATAACTTCGGGAGTCGAAAGATTGTCATTAAAAGCTAAAGTTCCTTTAAGTTTTCAGTACTACTTCGTCTCCATGATAATTAAAGGAGCATTTAACAATGTACAGCCAAAGTTGTTTAATGAAACATGCCAATGCGTCTGTATATGATTCTCCAAATTATAATTAATTATCTTTCATTTTTTTAGTTATCACCAATTTACAATGGCCCTTCCTTCAGTAGTCTAACGCTTGCAGTCAATTTATTTACTTATCAAAGTCAAGATGGCCGGTCCTGAGATTTTATAGGCCCGGGACGAAAGATAAGATATGCACCTTTGATATTAATTAAAAATAAATTAAAAATTTTTTTTTTAATAAATTATATTTTTTACATGTAGTTTTTTTTAAAAATAAAAGTGGGCCCTGAGCAGTGGCCCACCTCGCCCCTGCCCAGGGCCGGGTATCACCTCAACGGCAATGATCTTTGACGTAACATGTATTTTTATCTACTTAGCGTTCCAATTAGAAGAGCCAAGCAATTTTTTAACCTTGTCAATAAAAATTAATGACGGTTTACACTGGAAATAAACAAACAGAGCCTTTGGTCTACCTATGGGGTAGCAATATTTCCTCTGACGTGAAGAAGATATGCTAATTGATACAGGTTGAAGATATGCTACAATATTATCAATTTCAGAAAGCTTGATGTATTCTTATCAGAAGATCTCCTCAATTTTCTAAGTAATTAATTAAAATATAGCGAAAGAGGAGATTTTTATCATTCTTTTATTATTAAAAAATTCACTGAAAACATAAGTTTTCAAATTTTATGTAGAAGATACGCACAGTTGCTCAATTAGGCACGCAGCTGTAAAATCAAAGAAAGCAACTCCTATGATTTGTTTTCTCATAGCCAAAAATTATGAAGGTCTCCTTACTTCTTTAATAAGGTTTGATTTTAATTCAAAATTTTACTTTTTGAATAATTTTAATAAAAATGTTATTCTTTTTTAATTGTGGATAGTTAAAAAAAGAAATAAATGATGAAGGCAGTATGACTTTTTTTTACGAAAATCTCTATAGTTAAATGTAAATTAAATTTTTTTTTAACAAAACTTCATTATTAATGGAATTCTTGAACAAAACATAGGTTTAAGGATTTTTTTTCATTGAATAGATTGCTCAACTATATGCTAGGTAAGACATATATAATATGTAACGTAATTTCATTTCTATCCAATTAATAATTTTAAAAAGTATATAAGTAATCACAACTATCAAACATTAATAAACCCAAAATTAAAAGATATAAATAATAAAAAATATTTAAAGCCAAAGTAGAAATAGAAGACCTAAAATTGGTGAAGACATTTCTTGCTTTGACCATGTGATTCTAAACTGAACGTAGAAACATACAAAATCAAGAATTTTCATGCAGCATAAGTATATATAAATCCATGTTAATTTAAATCAATCACTTAGTATTTGTTAAATTAATTAAGCTGCTTCACCAATTCATGATATGAACAAGGCACCCTTAACTCACTCCACCCCTTGTTACCTTTGCATCTTTCTCACAAATTAAGGTTTATGAGGATAACAATAACACTAAGTAAGAATTCTGCTGATACGAGAAGTTTAGGAAAGTTCAGTAGTATGCAATTTTATACGCATATACATATCATTTCTTTTATGTGCTATAACGAACATGGCAATTCAATTTCAGCATGAAATATGCTTAATCAGTTTAAAGTAGATTACTAGACCAAGCAAGGATAATTTGTTTATATTTTAACGAGAGAAGTTAAAAGATCTAGCTCTTAAATTCACTTGACTACAAGTAACAAGTGCTCAAATTGATCTAGGTCTAAATCTTTGGACCTTCTTCACAATATTGCCACCAAAAATTCCACCATAATAACGAGTGGGACTAGCCACCGATTTCCATGAAAACGACATGTCTTCTGCCAACGATTTTTGGTAAGGAGAAAATTAAAAGAAGGGAATATTATTCAATTAAAAGTTGGAAGTCTCGACCAAAAATGGTCAAAGAATAACATCAGATTTTTAGGGAAGCAGATATGAGTGTTAAAATAGAAAAACATGTCAGTCATAATATTTAATTATTAATATATTTTACTAATTTATTTCAAAATATGTACCAATACATTTTTATTAAA
>JAOTAY010000007.1:21936022-21948496 GCA_025629805.1 Erythroxylum baracoense
CATGTGATTTTGATTAATTGAAGCATTATGATGTCTTATTGTTGCTTAGTTTGTGATCTAATTTATGAAGTATTATGCGGCCTTGTGTATATATTTCAATTTTTACCTATAATCTTTCAACTTATTGAATTGAGCTATGATGATAATTAGGTGTGGAATGATGGAAAGAAAATGTTTGTGGGTATCGTTCATTTTAAGTAAACCTTTAGGAGACTATAACCCCTCCATTATGGATGCATAGTGGTTTAAAGGCTTGTGGAATTTGCCAAAGGCCACTACACCTACAAAAGTGGAATCAATACCTTGTTTGTAGATTTAGTAGTTAATTTTCTTTTCTTTTTGCTTGGGGACAAGAAAATAGTTCAAATGTGGGGGAATTTGATAAGTCAAATTATTTATATATTATTTTTGGATGAATTGGAACTAATTTGACTTATCTCTATGTGAATTGTGCGCTTTATTTGGTTAATTCTGACACATTTCAACTCTATTGCTTAATAGGTGCAAATGGATATATTTTGGTACAAAAGGCATAACTTTTGCTGTAGATGTCAAATTAAGATCATTCAAGTACTCTTTTGAAGAGGACTCCAATTTCTACAACTTTTATAAAGACTCTAAGAAGAGATTTTTCCGTCTAAAGGGTCAAAATTGCATATTTCAAGAGAGGACCCAAGAAGGTCTGCCCAGCGGACATTAAGTCCCTCCAAATGGACATGAGCGGAGAGGGAAAGTTGGAAGACTCGAGAAGGTCTGCTTAGTGGACATCATGTCTACCTAACATACATTCTCTCACTAACTAAATTTCCCATACATATACCTCGCTCTCAGTTTCCATTTAAAATAATATATACTGATATTTGGGGTCCTTATTCTCAACAGGATTTATATGGCAATCACTAATTTCTAACTCTTGACGATGATTTTATTAAGGTCACTAGGTATACCTTATGAAACATAAAAATGAAACAACACATATGCTACAACAGTTTCACATCCTTATACATACTCAATTTCAAAAATCTATTAAGGTTATAAGGTCAAATAATGGCCTTGAATTCAAATTACCCTAATTCTATTGAGTCAAAGGGATAATACATCAAACATATGTCCTTATAACCCCAAAAAATGGGGTAGCTGAGAGAAAACATTAGCATCTCATAAGTGTGGCAAGAGCATTGCTTTTCTAAGCCAATCTTCCACTTCACTTCTGGGGTGATGTAGTGCTCACTATCACTTGCATCATTAATACACTCCCAACTCCCATACTGAAAAAACAAACTCCATGTGAAGTTTTTTTTCCATAAAACACCATCCTATACCCACCTTAAATTATTTGGTTACTTGTGCTTTGCTTTCAATCTTGGACCTACCAAAAAGAAATTTGATTCTAAAGTCCAAAAACTGTCTTTTCATTGGATATTCCAATGTTACCAAAGGTTATAAGATTTATGATCTTACTTTTAGGTCTGTTTTCTTGTCTCTAGATGTCATATTTTTCAAAAAATATATTTCCTTACATATACCCCATTATCATATTCTATAATTCCTCAGTGATTTTGTTTTACCAAATGTACTAAACTTCGTTCCCCTATAATTTCCCAACACCTGTTTTCCTCCTCTTCCCACCGTGACTTTTGCCTTACCTTCCAATTCTAGAGAACCAAGTTCATATGCAGAGTCAAACGTACCTGCAGAAACCTCTAATCCTAATCCATACCCACTTACCAAATTACTCAACCATCATTCCCATCTCAATAACCCTTTTAAGAGGAGCTCTAGACTCAAGAGATTACCTTCTTAATCTTACTTCAATAGTTATTATCAAATCCTCCAAAACGCAAACACAACCTATACTGCTCACATCGTACCTTCTTATCTTATAGAATCCTACCTATCTAACACTCACCCTTCTTCCACCTATTAAGCCTTTGTTATTCCCTCACTAATCACTTATGAACCTACCACATTTCAAGAATCAATATAGCATGATCATTAGGTATAGGCTATGAAGGATGATCTGGTTACCTTGCATGAGAATCAAACCTGGTTTGTTGTACTTCTTCTTCCTAATAATCATGAAGTTGGACATAAATGGATGTATAAAGTTAAACTCAGGTCTAATGGCTCAATTGAGAAATACAAGGCTAGACTTATAGCCAAGGGGTACACTTAATAAGAAGGTTTTGACTATTAAGAAACTTTTAGTCTTGTAGTGAAGTAAACAACAGTCAGAATCTTATTAGCTATTGCTACTAGCTTTGGTTGTCATTTAGCTTTGTTAGATGTGAATAATGACTTTCTAAATTGTGAGCTCCACGAAGATGTATATATGCAGATACCTCCAAAGTACCAGCTTTAGGGGGAGATTCAGGGCATAGAACCTGGTACTTCTTTTTATAACTTTGACAGCACACATATCCAGAACCAAAATCTTGTCTACAAACTCCACAAGTCTTTGTATGGACTTAACTAAGCATCCAGATAGTGGAATGAGAGGTTCACCAAATGCTTGTTAGCTAATAACTTCCAGCAATCAAAGTCAGATTACTCATTATTTACTAAGCAGACTGACGAAGGTTTCATATCCCTCTTGGTCTATGTTGATGATATTGTGATAGGGAGCTCAAATCTAGAGCAAATGAAGTCACTAAATATAGTATTGATGACTCATTTCAATTTAAAGGATCTTAGGGACTTGAGGTATTTTCTAAGCATAGAAGTCAACAGAAATGAAGAAGAGATTTCACTTTGCCAAAGAAAATACACCCTGGAACTACTGGAAGAATTTAGACAGCTTGTCGTAAAGCCTATCTTCATTCTAATGCAAGTAAATCAAAAATTTAGACATATAGAGAAAGGTGTATTGAAAGATGCAACTGTATATAGGCAATTGGTTGGAAAGCTTATATATCTAACATTAACAAGGCCTGATATTAGCTATGTTGTGCATGTCCTAACTCGGTACATGGATAAGTTAGCAAACGTTCACCTCAGTGCAACATTTAAAGTCCTGAAATGTTGTTGTTATCTATCTGTCATACGAAAAACTAAAACTCTGTAATATGGAACTTTTGAAGAAAGAAGAATAGAGAGAGAAAATGGAGCAAAAATAGAGGCAAACAGAGTATATCAAAGACTCAGTGATTTACTGAGATTTTCTTCTTCTATATATCAACTATCTACAACTTCTGTGCATTTATAACATTTCAATTCTACTAACTGTCATCTAACTGACTTAACTATCTCTTCTTGATTTCTTGCCCACTGATTCTTTACGTCGTTGCATGGCTTGATGTATACGTGAGAAACCTTCTTTATGTCTGAATTTATGAGACATGCCTGCTACATACTCCTCCTTGGATCAGAAATTCAGCTTCTAAATTCCCACCAATCTTCTCAACATGGAAGATTGAATTTACCATATAACCTGCTTTGCTGCTGCCGTTGCTGCAACCAGTTCAGCTTCTGCTGTTGAGAGTGCCACCAACTCCTGCTTCTTTGAGGTCCATGAGAAACACGTTGAACCTAACGTTAAGCAAAACCCAGTCGTACTTTTCATATCCTCTGTTGCTCCACCCTAGTCGCTATCTACGTAACACATGAGTTTGCACCTCCCTGTCCTCTCGCATACCAGACCATATTTGACAGTCCCTTTGAGATACCGTAAAACCCTCTTCACAGCAACTAAAAATTGCTTTCCTGGATCACTCAAATATCTGGAAAGTACACTAATAGAATCCAGAATATCAGGTTTAGTAGTTGTAATGTACTTTAAACAACCCACCATACTTCTGTAATTCTTTCTGTCCACCTCGTCTCCATCTTCCTTCATAGCTTCAAGCCATTTCAGATTTTGCAAAGCTTCCTGAATCCTAGAAGGCTCCAGTATTGCTTCATTACTTCTTTCATAAATCTCTGCCAAGCTTCTAGTCCCTCTCACTGGTACATAATCATAATCATCATCTGGCATTTCTAGAGTTTGCTCCTCCTCAGAATTTAATTCATTTTGCTCAAAGTGATTTTCTGAATCTCCCTCTTCCTCAGATTCTAGTACATCATGCTCCAACCGATTTTGTGTATTTTCTGCAATTTCTAGAACAACAGAAAAAAAATTGCCAGATTGCTTTTCTTCCACATTTCCTCGCTCTCCTTCAGACCAGGTCCAATGTTCATCTTCAAGGAAGTAGACTTCCCTGCTCACTAACGCCTCCTGTTGTATTTCTTCTGGTCTCATGGAGAAGCTTTTGTTCTTGATCATTGTACTGAACATCTGCTGCCCAGACTTGTCAAACACTTTACACACATCAGACTCAAAGTGCACCGACATACCTCTTTCAATCAATTGGGCCACACTTAGGAAATTATGCTGAATTTTGGGCACCAGCAACACATCAGGGATGATCTTGACACCATTCTTGGTAGGTATCTCGACCACTCCTCTTCCTTCGGCTCTAATGCTTACTCCATTTCCCAGCTTCACATTGGCCTTTACTTCTTGATCCAAAGACTTGAATAATCTTGGATTAGGAGTCATATAACACGTACATCCACTATCTATCAACCATTCAGATGAATGTGTTTTAGCAAGATTGCCAGTGACTACAAAAAGCTGCTCTTCTTCTTCTTTAGTGACTTGCACGTTTGCTGCAGCTTGAGTGACTTGCTCCTCGCAAATTGCCTCCATGTGCCCTTTCTGATGACATCTTATACATTCCACATCCGGTCTTTTCTAGGACCTGAAAGCAAGATGGTTCGACTTACCACAGTGAGGGCAAGGATTATAATTGTTAGCCTTGTCCTCTCCTGCATTCTGATTCTTCTGTGCCTTAGAACCTCCCTTCGACCATTTCTTCTTGGACTTCTCTTGCTCAACAGTCTTTGTGGATGCCTTATAAGCACCTTTTGAAGTGTCACCCTTCCTCATCAAATGCCTCTGCTCCTGTGCTTGTAGAGCACTTACAACTTCAGCCAACTTAATGCTAGCCATATCTTTCGAGTTTTCCAGAGAAGCAATAGTTGCTTCATACTTCTCTGGAATAGAGATCAGCAACTTCTGGACTTTCCTATCATCATTGAACTCCACATCTAGAAGTCTGATCTGATCCGCCAATTGTCCAAGCTTTTCAGCATATGATTTAATAGATTCATCATCTCTCATCTGCAGTCTGTCAAATTCCCTCATAAAGTTGAGCACTCTCATGTGCTTAACAATGTCATCTCCCTGATATTCTTTCTTCAAGAAATCCCAGATTTTCTTTGCTGAATCCAACTTCATAATTCTGGTAAAAATGGAGGGAGTCATGGCCTGATACAAGCAAGATCTGGCTCGAGCTTTCTTGGTGATTCTTTCCCTCATCCATCTCAGTTGAGGAATCGACGCATCTTCTGGATGTACTTCCATAACGTAGTCATCTTCAACAGGTTCCCAAAGATCCTATCCTTGCAGAAAAACTTCCATCTTGATCGCCCAGATTGCATATCCTTCACCATTAAACACTGGAGGCTGCAGGCCTTGAGTTAAGTTCTCAGCCATCTCTGATAAACCCCTCGAAATCACAGCACTTCCTAAGAGAAAGAATCACCAACCCCGAACCTTCAAGAAAACACTCACACACTCACAGGTCCCTCAAGAATGATAGTTCTGATACCACTTTGTTGTTGTTATCTATCTGTCATACGGAAAACTAAAACTCTGTAATATGGAACTTTTGAAGAAAGAAGACTAGAGAGAGAAAATGGAGCAAAAATAGAGGCAAACAGAGTATATCAAAGACTCAGTGATTTACTAAGATTTTCTTCTTCTATATATCGACTATCTGCAACTTCTATGCATTTATAACATTTCAATTCTACTAACTGTCATCTAATTGACTTAACTAACTCTTCTTGATTTCTTGCCCACTGATTCTTTATGTCTGAATTTCTGAGACATGCCTGCTACATGAAATGCTTAAAAGGTAGACTTAAGCAAGGGATCTTTATATCAGCGCAAGCTAAGTTGGGATTGATAGGTTATTGTGACAGTGATTGAAGCAGATGCGTTAAAACAATGAAATCACTCGCTAGTTATTATATATTCTTTAGAAATTCCTTTGTTAGTTGGAAATTCAAGAAGCAAAAATCTGTCTCCAGGAGCTCTACTGAAGTTGAGTATACGGAAATGGTTGCCATAACTTATGAAATCATATAGCTAACTCATCTTTTAAGAGACTTCTACGTTCAACCTAAGCATCCCACTGTCCTCTATTGTGACAACATGTCTGTCATACACATTTCCAAAAATCCAGTGCTTCATGAGAAGACGAAGTATATAGAGATGGATTGCCATTTCATAAGGAAGAAGATAGCAGATGGTGTGATCAAACCAGAGTTCATAAGGACGAATCAACAATTGGTAGACTTGTTTACAAAGGCCTTGCACCCCGCATAATTCAATCTGCTACTTAACAAGATGAACTTGACTGATAATCATGTTCATCTTGAGGGGGAGTGTAAAAGGAGTAATAGTAGCAGCAATAAGAAGTAGTAATGCAAGGCTTGTAGTTTAGATTAGCATTCTATTAATTAGTGTCGCATTTGTTAGTTAGTTATAGAATTAGTTAGAGGACATGTGATCAACTTATAAAGCAAGTCATGAATTGTATAAATAGAAGCAATTAAGATTATGGAAATACAAGTTGGCATATTCAAGCAAATCTTTCTTTCCTTCTTTCGTAATTTTGATAACCATGAAATTGTGAAATTTCCAATAGAGCATCTTCCCTTTTTCTGTTTGTTTGAAGGATCATTGTTCTAATTTTCTATCATGCTGTATTTCGGTCTAGTTGAACCTCCAAGCAGCACTGCAATTACAGCAAGGCAGAAGCTACAAATGGCTGTTTTTTTTAAAACGAAAAATATAGGCATGTCGTTGGCAAAGGGAGAACAGAAGAGTGAGTGTTTCCATGTAAGAGTCATTCCGATTGTTTGCTGTATAAAACATGAAAACTCTGAAATATCAGATTCAGGCCCGCCAATCACACTTCATTCTCATATATGGGACCAGCAAGTACATTGTTAACTTGCATCTGCAGTAACTTTTTTAATCTCTCAACGCCACTAGGAAAGTTTATATATGGCTTTTGTGATCAACTTGCACGAATTTTCTTTGTTTTCCAGGAGAAATCAACTTGATAAGGATAAGTTTGAGTAATCACGAATATTTGTTTATTTTTTGCATGGTTTTCTGCAGTAGATCGTATAATGCAATATCGAAGCACGCATTGCAGTCTTTGTCTCATAGAAATGTCGAACTCGTTGGACCAATGGCTAATATAGTCAAATAAGTTTTAACGAATCACTAGTTGAGCTTAGAAAGCTCGTTTCCTATCAGAATCAGAAGAGAAAATCAATAAATATTTTGTACGTAGTCCTCGAAAAACCTCAAAATTTTACTTGGGAGCAGCTTAAATATTTCTTGACGTGTTTTAGAACTGTAAATATTCATAATCCGGAGAAGACATAATATATTTTTCTAACAGCACTTTACTGATTGCTTCTGAAGAAGTTCATTGTAAAATTAAAACCTATATGTATAGATTAGCTTTTATTGGGAGTTTCGTCAGTTAAACTCTGAAATGAACAATTACTTCAATTAAAGTCTTATTAAAACAAATCTTTTTGGTTTTGTCATAATCTTATTTTGCTATACATAGTTTGCTTGAAAGAATGATAATGATTAATTATTTTTTAAGACAGAAAACATTATTTACTTAAATTATTGTTCCCCCGCATAAAATATATGTTGTATTTATCTAATGTAACGTGTACCAAAGAAAACCAAGAGTAAGTGAGTGGCCTCAGTCACCTAGAAACTTTCCCATTCAATTTGTTAGTGTCTAGTGTTCGGTTCTACCTGGATTTTTTTCCCTTTGATACATTTAAAAATATGGAGTCATCTAAAATACTGAAAAATGACCTAGCTTTTATCCGAAACTTTTGTTTTCATCGGATAAATTAATTAAGGTGATGCTTTGGAGTCCTTCTCACACATACACGTGCACTAGTTTCTCAACCCTTTTGGTTCTCTTTTAATTACTGTACACTCCTGTCAACTTCTCCAACCTCCAAGCTATATTCTAACTCAATAACCTAGCCAACCGACCCCACCGACCAGGCTACTTTACTAACTACGTGCTTATTATATATATACACTACTACATCGATGATGGAAAGTGTGCTTTCATGCACCCAATATAAAAATGATAAACTGTGGATTGGACCTATCAATACTTTTTACCTACTCTGTGTATCATTAGCTTCCTTACTTGTCTATCTATTAACGTGTAAAACAATATTTTCAAGACCAAAAGCCGGGAACGGACAATTGAATACATAATCGAGGAGATGATATAGATTAATCAAGAAACAAGCTTATCCCAAGTCGATGTCTGCTCTATATATTCCCTTAATGTCAAAACATATCGTCTAAGAGAAATTCTGAGAGGAAAATACATTAATCAAAGACATATGCTAACCTATTCATGTAATTAATAAATACATAAATATATGGAGGTTATGATATACTTATTCATTTTGTATAAAAATAAATAATAATTTAAAAACAAGATATGTTTAAGGGTATACTTTTCTTTTTCTTATGGAAGAAATTTGTGAATACTATTAAATGAATTAACATAAAAGTTATTTACCTTTTTGTACTCGATTTTGAGGAGTCCTCAGGACTCTAACCCATTACTTTAGGATACCCTCTTTTCGGCTTAGGATTTGCGGAGTGTATTAACTACAACACACGGTACTATTGTTGAGATCATAAGTTTTGATTTAGAATACTTTAGAGTTTGTTAATTGGTCTTGTTCGGTTGACCCACAGTTTTCACAAATATAGAGTTATTCTGGTCTATATATCTACGATACATGTTTGCATGGTCAACGCTAACTAGACCGCACGTAGCTTCAATAAATTAACCAAAACCCCAGTTGGTCGGTGCTAATTATGAGTTGAAGTTGACGGTTAAGAAAGCTCACCTCTCTCTCTCCCCAAGCTCTTTCCTTCACCGACATTTTAGCTACGCAGTGCGTGAGAGAGAAGAAGATCGGACATTTTAATATCTACACATAAAACCATGCAGAGGGATTATAATGTAGGCAATATAGTAATAGCATATACTAAGAAGATCAAAATATATCTTTCTTGGAGTGTCAAAATAGATTATTGTATTAATTAAGGTCACTGCAGAGGAAGAAACCAGGAGGCCGCCCCACAGGACTTGAGAAATGACTAGGGGTTCCTCGTGACTCCGTGCACAGTCCTCGCTGTCCACTGGATCAAGGTCATGTGCTCCGAGATGCACGCTGAACACTCTTCCTTTCCATTTCTGGTTTAAGTCATAGGTGATCAATCGACTGTTACTGTCATTTCTATATATTGTTTCTTCTTATTAACATCTAACCTAGCTAATAATATACATCTTGTTTCTGATTTTTCTCTTAACCTAAAGAGTAACTACTCCATTCCGTTTGGTTTTGTCCAACGAGATACAACTTCCATCTCGTTAAGCTTAAACTCCTACACCACCAGTTACGCTCTCGACTTTCAAGCATATTTTTGGCTCATTATGCATAAAAAGTTAATATAAAGTTTTTTCAAGTGTTAATATCGTTACAACTTATAGTGATCAGGGTTTTACTCATAATGCTTGTTACAAGAGCCTAGAATCATTGAATGATTAGCTACTTTATCATAAACATATGGTAATTACCACAATCGTTATTAGTGTCAGTTATAGTCTAGCGTAATCGTACTTGTGCTCAATTTAGCTACAATTACTGCAATAGTTCATAACTATATAGTGCTCAATTTAGCTACACTTACTGCAATAATTGATAACTATATACCTTCGGCGTCCATTTTGACAATGTACAGGATCGATTTCTCCTGAAGGTTAAGGAGATAATCTATGTATCATCCCCTTAATTTATATGTGCGTAAACTAAACAAAAGAAAACAGAAGCAGATTTATAGTCTAATAAGTAATCGCCATAACCTTTTGAATAGTAGCTAGTACGATCTTGCAATAAGTGTAACATGGCAACTCCCAGGAAGCAAACCTGGCACTGAGAAAGACAACAGGAAAATAAAAAAACATATTCTAATAAACTAACCTTTGATAATGTACGAGAGATCTCAAAAGAATCTTTAATGATTTTCAATAGGCGAGATGTGACTCAGAGGGAAGTTTGATTAATTGATATTCTTTAAGTTAAGAATTTCATCGATTGATTAATACTTCCCATTTGCATCCAAAGTACGATGATATATAGATATTATTGCTTGGTGACGACTCTGACCAGAGATCTTCAGCTCTTCAACCATTGGAGGGGTTAGCAAGCATGTGATTAACAAGAAATCATAGGTTTAACTTTCTCTCTCATATAATTCAATTAGATAATTTGGTGTGTACAATCATGCAAGACCACGTTATTATGCCAACTTGTTGCTTGTGTTTTATTTGTAAATTAAATTTGATTAGAGTATAGTATGAGATCTTAGAACACGGCGTTACACAGAAGGGGCATCCAAGAATAGAATCTAACATCATGCATGCGTAAATGTGTAATCATTCCTAATATAGAATCGTCATATGGTCCATGAAAATCCTAATTGTTCTAGATCATCTTATATTAGGTATTTGATTTCAGATCATGTGAGATCAGATGCTGCAGTAAAGTACATCTGAAAACACAAGCGAAAAGACTTATTGGGAACAATCCTTGCTAGGTTGAAGAAGATAGTATTCACATAATTATTTTCTAATAGCGAGAGATTTGATATCCTTAATTTACCTTTAAATTATGTAAAAGAATCAATTTAATTAATTATTAAAATATTTTAATTTAAAGATATTTGTTAAATCACAAAAACTAGAATAAAAGGCTTCCAATTAAAGTACAACACTTTCAAATTTTTCAATTGTAATGTTCAAGAAAGGAATGCACGAGCTAAAAGTAGGTCAAGATATTGAATCCATAATTAAAATATCCTTTTTCATTATAGAGATGTGTTTAAATTCTAATATATATATTCATATTCTTATAAATAACAGGTAAAAATTGTTTCTTTGTTATTATAAAATTATAGGTTCAAATTACGAATATAACTTCTTTGTAAAAATTATAAAAAAAAAGTTGCATATATTGATAATCTTTTTTCTCTTCTTATTATAAAATTAAATAAGAAGAGAAAATAATAATATTGTACTGTGGTTGGGAATTTAAAAAGAGAACCTTTGCCGCAGAACCGGGTCCGTGTAACGTTTGGACCCCCGAGATGCCACGTGTGGTAATGTGCTCCTGGCTAGGGCTGGAACATGGTGTGTTAGCTTTCTGGTCTTTTTTGACCAGTCAAACTACAGTATTAGTTACCCAAGAAAAAGGATATAGTGACAAATAATAAACTACAATATTATTGGCAACTTTTGGAAACGGAATTTGAATTTCTTGAGAACTCATTTAAATAAATATTAATAGTAAATTAACAATATAGTATTATTTTATATATTAAAATTATCGATTCATATTAATAAAAGGTAAAAGATGTGAACATATCTTATAGTTTGATTTATTTTAAAGTAGTTTTATTATTAAAAATTCAATAAACATAAAATTGATATTATAAATAATTAAAAATATTGATTTTTATTAAGTTATTTGTATACAAATTATTATATAATTAATTGTTAAAAATATAATAGAGTTAAGAGGTGCTTATCAACTGTATTTTAACTTATTAATTAAAAATTAGCTTTTGGACTATCTTAGAAAGCTATTGATGTGTTTGGTGAATGACTTATTGGTTATCTTATTTAATCCCAATAAGTTGATTTCTAAAAGTTCTATAAGAGGAGCTTTTGAAGTTAACTGTTTGCTTAATGACAGAATTACCCTTCACTTTACTCTCTACTTTTGCTCTGCATGTTTTCAAAGTTGATTTTTTTATTGTACATTTGTGCTGTGAAGTTTGGAAGAATATACTAAAGGGGTTAATTAAACTTTTAATCTTTATTTAATTTTATAATTTTAGTTTACATTTAAAAATATCATAATATTAAATTTTTGAACATAAAGAGTCACATGAAATTAATATTTTTAGTATATAACTACTATGGCCCCGTTTGGATGTTACCTTATCAGCTAAAAAAATAGCTGATTGAACCAATTTAGCTGGTTGACTATGTTGACCAGCTGTTTTTACCAACCTAATAAGCTGATTTTCAACAAGCTAAGAAGGTGCAGCGTTTTGCTTTAGCTGATTGAATAAACGAAAGAACAATGTCGAATACACCCTCCAATCCCAAATGGATATAGCTCAAGCAAGAACTCCTGAAGAAACGCCAATCTTTGGTGCAAGAAATAGGCAGCAAGCGAGTCTTCAAGCCAAATAAATAAACAAGGAGGGAGTCATAGAGGGAG
>JAOTAY010000007.1:21948596-21959198 GCA_025629805.1 Erythroxylum baracoense
ATAAAATTTATACACAGTATATAAAAAGATACTAATATGATGTAGCTCGTTGCATCATTCATATTAATTAATAGAGAATTTAAGATTGGATTATTATTATTATTATTATTATTATTATTATTATTACTACTACTACTACTACTACTATTACTACTATTATTATTATTATTATTATTATTATTATTATTATTATTATTATTATTATGTTTTTTATTAAAATTATAAATTTAAATTTTTAAAAATTAAATATCTAAATCTAAATTCTTATAAGAATATTCAACGAAAAACTAAGAAAAATAATATTTATGCCTTTATATTTTTTTAAAATTATGCTCTCATAAATCATTTTAGACATCAACAACTAATAATAAATAACTAATTTTACCAAACATCTTTAATTAACAGCTGATATTATCTGCTGGTTAAATCAGTTGATATACTCAGCTGTCAGCTAACCGCTAATAGAATCAACTAACAGCTAATACAATTCGTTGTTTGTCAAACATAGTTGATGTATAATTTATCTTAATTTGATTTTTTTATAAATTATATTAAGACACTTAAATAAAAAGATAATTTTTAAATAGTAAATATTTTTAAGTTTTTAAATAAAATCGTAACAAAGTTCCTATGTTTTATCCCGCATAATTATTAATATCTTTCCGGTAAGCATCGGTAAAGAACGATAAAATAACATGGCATTGCGTGTAGGGTACTGACACACGCTTGCTGGCCCGCTCTTATACTAATTGTGATCAAATTCACACTGAGCTACACAAAGAAAGGCAGTATGGCGTAGCTGTAGAAACTTGATTCTTATATTCTCATTTTTTCTTTTTTTTCTTTTTCAAAATCCTTGTATTTAAACACACCCCCTTGCCACTGCTTTCTCCCATGCATTTGTCTTCTCCCACTCTCCAACGCCCACTTACTACAGTTCTTCTTTAAACCCCCATCATCACTTTTCCCATAACTTGTCTCTTTTAGTCTTGACACTTCCCTTTTTCTCCATATCTTTCTTGTTCTTTCTCAAGTTTTCTAATATTACCAGGCCACCTTCTTCACTAGTTTATTTTCATATCTCGGTATCTTACTTGTACCCTTACAATTTCATCATCTTCTTCTTCTGCTTACATCTGAGCTGGGAGCTTGCTATCTCCTTGTCCTTTTTTGACCTTTGTTTCTGTCATATATACATAGTGTAATACCTAGTTGTTGCACTTTTATCATTATATATACAAGATGTCTAGCAGAAGATCCAGATCAAGGCAACCAGGAAGTTCAAGAATCAGTGATGATCAGATCCTCGACCT
Source organism: Erythroxylum baracoense (assembly GCA_025629805.1). Taxonomy (NCBI): domain Eukaryota; kingdom Viridiplantae; phylum Streptophyta; class Magnoliopsida; order Malpighiales; family Erythroxylaceae; genus Erythroxylum; species Erythroxylum baracoense. Next base: position 21,949,910 of record JAOTAY010000007.1, read on the forward strand.
TGTTACCAAGTTGCAGCAGCTTGTTCCTGAGATTCGCAACAGGCGTTCAGACAAGGTACACCTTTTGTACTTCTTCTCACTACTGCCGGGCCTTTTAGGTCTTCAAGTTTTTCTTTTTCCTTTTACTCAAGTTAGCATCCACCTAGGGCTATATCCCCCTTTATGGGTCAGGTTTTTCTGCTCCTATCAGTATCAGCAGTCCTTTTCAGTAAACACTTCTCGTTGGTGTTGAACAAAAGAACCTTTCCCACTCTAATCGCAGCAGTCACTCAAAGTAAACAGTCAAGGGTGTGCCGGAGTTTTTAGTTTGTGGGGTATCTGTAAAGGAAAATTTCAAGGTTTGTAGTAATTACTCTGGGTACTTGTGTCTTTTATCAAAATATGAGAATAGCTATGGAGTAGCTTAACTTCATTTACTTCTGTGACTCAAGCTCCAACGAATATTTCTGTACTTACTGGTTTATCCCCTGAAGGACCAAAAGAAACGATAATCTCGAAGGGAAAACGTGTTATTACGTAAACAAAGCCAGAGTCATCTCTCTTTTAGTGCAAGTGTGCAATAATATTTTGGAACTAAAATTCCTTGATTCACAGAAAAGAAAGAAAAGAAAGAAGAAGCATTTTTTGCATATTACAGATTTACAGTGTATTTGCACGTTAACTATGCATTAAGAAAGAAACTTTGTTGCAATAATTTAACCAAGCTAAAATTTAGAAATGGTTCGACTCTTTACACTGCAGGTTTCAGCTGCCAAGGTCTTACAGGAGACATGCAACTACATAAGAAACCTGCACAGAGAAGTTGATGATCTTAGCGAACGGCTGTCGCAGCTATTGGAAACAACTGACACAGCTCAGGCCGCACTCATTAGGAGTTTACTTATGCAGTAGAGCCAAAAATAACAATAACCACTGCTAGTTCAGTACTCAGTTTGTGGCATGGGATGTTTGGTCCCTTCTTTCTTATTTTTGCTTTGCCACTTTGTAGTTCCTCTTATCGTTAGGCTTTTTACTGCCAGGACTAGATATGTAATGCTTGTCTAATGAGAAGAGAGACCTCTTCTTTTTGTTGGCAAAACTATGGCTAACTAAAGCTGTTATAATAAAAGGGCTTCCGTTTTGCTGACATACCAGCTTTATCTGTTTCTTCGCAAAAGCGCACGGCTCGCCCACATATTGGACCTCTTTGTTCATCATTGCTTGCCTTTGTTGAAGGACATGGATGGATTTTTCGATGAAACTCAAAATACTTGAACATATTACAAACTGCAGATTTTGGCTTTGGTGATGATTTAATTACTCCTCAAGAATTATCTTTTTTAAATTTGTCGTAATCTTTCATCACTTACCAAATCACGGCTCATATCATGTGGATCGAAAAAATGGAATAGAATATCAATCCGGAATAGCAAGATATTAAAAGTTTAAATAGTTGAATCATTTCGATTGAATTATATCATAATTAATATAACATTTAATATAATATAAATAAGTGAGTAAGAACAAGTTTAATTTATTACCAATCCATTTCTTGTACTTCCTGAATTAGAACCCTTTCCAACCTCTCAATTTGGTCCAATTTCTAAAACACTACAGAAGATGCTATCGTTCCATTTTATAAATGAATTTATATACCATAGATATTACTGTTAATTGACACACAATTTTTTTTTCCACTCGGGGGCTCAGAAGGGAAGGGAAGTTATGATGTCTTTGGAGTTTAGATTAGATAAAAAGTAAAACAAACATAAAAATCGATAAAAATAAACGTTACAATGATGCAAATGCTTATTAAATATTTTACTAGCAATTAAATAGATTGAGAACCCAATAAAATTGTTCAGATACTGAATCTGCCTTACCTTTACTGCTGTCCATACGATGAGTTGAGGCAAAAGGGTTTTTAATAGTAATCCACGACATTAACATTGGGATGGTTTCGAGAGAGTTGAATAATAAAAAATTATTCATATTCTGATTTTTCAAAAATAGAACCCATCTAGATATATACCATGTTCAACTCGAAATTGAATTTTGATTGGCCATATGATTCTTTTTAAAAAAATTAATCAAAACTAATATAATTAGTTTTCAATAAAATCAACTCCTAAAACTAATTAAGAGACATTTTTTTGGTAAGACTTGAATATCCAAAAACAATGAGTGTGAAGTATAAACTCTTTTTCATTATTATATTTCATTACATCATAACACAACATAACAGTTAAAAATAATAAATAATTATCTTTTCTGAGTATTTGAAGTTTCAATCGTCTAAGTAATCAAGACACTTTTTAACTTCAATTTTAGTAGGTAAATATTATAATTATCATAATACAAATTAATAAGGCTCTGATACCAATAATATGTTTTAATTTATGAAATTATAGAATTATCAAAACATGTGTTACTAATGAGAACAATTACCTACAAATTTATTTCATCTTCCCACAAGCTAAAGGAAAAATATCGTTGTAAATCCCTTCTACATAGTCTTTCTTATCTTTTTAATTTATTTTTAAAAATCTTTTATATTGTAAGTTATTGAAACTCTCTTATGCAAAAGCTAAATCAATTTTCTAAAGAAATTTTAAATTTTGCAAAAAGGATATGATTTTTTTAAATTTAACATCCCGTTAAGCCAATAAAATGTTACAAATGTAAACACCCCTATCAATAGATTATAAATAAAGAACTTTGAAGTACAGACATACGCCAAATTTGGTGCCTGCAGAATTAATTACTTCGATCACAAAAAGTCGTAGACTGCCTAAATTGGCCCCATACCATTAAGCATAAGCCTAATAGACACTAGGCAGAAAAAGGTCATGTACTAGACATCTGAGTCTTGTTGAACTTGAAATATCTCAACGACCCAAATTTATATATTATGTTATTTAAATTGCATAATGCAATTTGGTAGTATTCCAAATCATTAAGGTATAAAAAGGTATAACTACAACTACAAGTAAAACTATAGCTATAATAACAATAACAACTTAGTACATAAGACTCCCCATTTTGTAACAGTTGGAAGAGGAACATTAATTATATACAACCTTTCCTTTTCATTTTATAAAGAGGCTATTTTTATGACTCGAACATGTGACATCTTGGTAAAAAAAAAAAGCAATCTTATCAGTTGCTCTAAGGCTCACCCTTAAGTATAAAATTCAGATATATTAAACATAAATTATGTCCAATAAAAGATCATAAATTTTATCATTACCAGTCATTATTGACTACTATAATATAAGGAAAAAAAACGGTAACATATAAAAAAGGTACATAATACCGAATGACCAATGAGCCATCGGAATTTAAAAATAAAGTTAAGGAGAAAAGTGAATTATATATAGCAATAAGGTCAATAATCTCTATTGCAACTCCAACGAAAAGTTAGTTATGTGGACGGATTTATTTATAAAATAAGATGTTAAAAATAAATAATAGAATATTTAATAATTTTCTTTTGATAGATATTTAAAAAGTGGGAAAATTATACATAAATATTTTTAATTAAGAAAATAAACAAACTTAATGGGAACGGGGAAGGATCCTTCATTATGATCACCATTTGCTGCTTGGCCAATTCTTATGTTATGAATCGCACCTGCACCTTCTGATTTTCATATCGAAGTTAAAAGTATCAAAACGCTTCTATACCAACAGCTACACTATAGTCTATACATGTATGTATCCTGTGGATGCAACAATACTAGTGTTTCAAAGCTTTTGCCTTTAATTATTATATTTTATGATGTATATTGCACTATATATACATAATTAAACATCCGAGTGGAGGACAGAAGTCAATATTTTCTTATCTCTTCGCAGCTTTTTGTGCTTGTTCTTGATGAGTACCTGAGACAGTCCAACCCATACTCACATCAAACTTGAACATTTTATATATATAAGAAACGATACCCCATACTCTGGCCCAGCCAAACATGGAGACGACGATTGCTCATACTTCACCTGTTCTCACCTTTTTTCACGTACCAGAATTACAAACATTTCGTCATTACGGGTAAGTTGGCCTTCTCATATTAGTCTTGTGCGGCGAAATGCGTCACCCACTTAGACTCGTAGTAAACAAGCGCATAGCTTTCACGGAGGAAACTTGGAAAGGTCTCACAGCAGATTGAAGGACAAGTACTTAAAGATTAGTGCATGCAATATTCATTTCTCCGTCCCTGTGATCACCTTCGGATCTTTGTGTTAGGAATTTAGAACTCTCTAACCCACAACTAAGGATATTTTTTAGAAAAAAAAAAAGTAAAACTAAAGAAATAATAACAACACAAGAGAATTTACGTGAAAACTCTCAAACCGAAAAAAAAAATCACGGGCACCGAGAAGAAAATCCACTATGTGAAAAATTCTTACAATCACACAAAATTTCCTCTTATCCAATACCCTAATACATCAATACACTTATAAAGAAATACCCAAAACAAACTCTCCAACTCTCACTTCAAAAGAGGTATTTAACTAGAGTCAAATTTGTCATACAAATCTTTGACTTTGTATTAGTGCACTATCCAAGGAGATGCCACCCTCCTTATATAGGCAGGAGTCTTGTTCCAATTGTTTTCCTCAACCAATATGGAACAAACACAAGGGCCAAAAACTTAACAATCTCCACCTTGGCAACTTTGGCTGATCCCACAACTACACTCCACCTTAATGAAGATCTCCTGAAACAACATAACTCTCAATATAGAAAATTATCATGCTTCACAACATCATTCTCCACCATAAAAGCATACCCACTCAGAATAAACCAATTCCAAGTCTTTCACTTCGGCACATGCTGAAAATAACCTTGCTGAAAATTTACAGTACAACTCCCATGTTTGGCTTTCCTAGAAGTTTATCAGCCATCGACATAAATTCCAACATACACCTTGTATCAATGCCGAACCAATTTCCGTGTGCAAAATTTGTGGACCCGCTAATACTAACACATCCTCTATCATGACAACTTTGGGATTAGCGGCATGCCATGAGGATGTACATGCCCTCTTTTAGAGAGCAGAAACACCATACATGGAGACAATATTAGTGACATTGTTAGTCTCTCCATTAACTGACCCAATGCCTCTTGCCGAACCCCACTCTACCTCTCAGACAAATTTTCTTAATGTGCCCAGATTGTCCACACGTCCAACATACTATATTTTTCTTCGTGGAATTCTTCTTCATATATCCAGCTACCACTAGAGCTGAGTTTTCAGGAGGAACATTTCTTCCACCACCCAATCTTCTCTCTTCTGAAAAGAGTTTTCCGGCAACTTCAGAAAAAACTATCTTCTCCTTCCCATGAATCAAAATAGGTTTCATGTGTTCATGGGAAGGTGGAAGAGACCAGACGAGTCTCAAAGCTCGATCCTCATTATCTATATTAACTCTAATTGCCTTCAGTTCAAAGACGATCCCATTGAGAACACTTAAATGATCTGAAATTGTAGTACCTTCCCTCATCTGTAGTGTATGAAACTGCTCTTTCAGGTACACCTGATTTGGGATGCCTTTTGTTTCATACAACTCTTCAAGCTTTTCCCAGAGCTCCTTTGCTACAGATATTCCATGACATTCGCAAGGACATTCTTGGCCAAACATAGTCGTATCCACTTGCCGCTCTCAAATCCAGATCCTCCTAATCTTCATCGCTCATACTAGATCTGTCCGTACTAGCCATTTTGCCAGTATCACTAATAGTATTGCTAATATCAAGGATTTGTCTACCTTTCAATGCCTTATGTAACCCCGACTGAATCAAAATGTTCCTGATTTGCACTTGCCACAAGTCAAAATTGATTCTCCCGTTGAATTTCTCCACCTCAAATCTGACAGTATTCGAAGTCCTATTTTTTGACCTTTTTTTGTGCACTTCTGCCTTGATGAATTTTATCGTAGAAATGAATAATACACCAGGTAAGTTCCCAGGAAAGAGAGGTGGGTAATAAAGGACACACTTAAATACCAAGTCTGTCCTTAGCCAAAACTTTCCTAGACATGCACTTCCACACTACCGCACCAAAGCTCCACCGCACCAAATGAACCTTTCTCAAGAAAATCTTTTCTGATGTGGAAGATCAGTCTAAACTGCGACCACAGAGCATACTCAATTGTTGAAAATTTAGACCTCCTTATCCCACACCCAAGGATATTTCATAGATTAAAAAAAGTAAAAAAATAGAGAAATAATAACAACGCAAGAGAATTTATATGGAAACTTCCAAACTGGAGAAAAACCACGGGCACCAAGAAGAAAATCCCCTATGTGAAAAATTCTTATAATCACATAATTTTTCCTCTCATCCAATACCCCAATACCCCAATACACCCACAAAGAAATACTCAAAACAAACTCTCTAACTCTCACCTCAAAAGAGAAATTTAACTATAGTCAAATTTGTCATACAAATCTTTGACTTTGTATTGGTGCACTAACTAAGGAGATAGCACCCTCCTTATATAGGTAAGAGTCTTGCTCCAGTTGTTTTCCTTAACCAATATGGGACAAACAAAGGAGCCGAAAACTCAACACTTTGTCCAATTTTACCCTATCCAATCCTATTCAATGGCCAAAACATGAACAGAAGATCCGAACTCCTGATTCACCTATAAGAATATTGTCTTAACACTTTTCCTTTTAACTTTGAATTGTCACATACATATGATTTAGAATGATTATAAGCGAAGGCTCTTCAATCAATGGTAAATAGAAGTTTAACACCAAAAATTTATTCTAAAATGTCCCTTTTTCAATTCATGAATATTATTTAATTAAAAGTATAAATTATCCGGGACCTATTCCTTTATCACATGATTGGATCGTGAAATATTTCTATAATGATCTTTGGTGAGTTGTTATCATCGTGCAGCAACGACTAGTGAACTATGCATTACTAGTAGCGACCTGCTTTGGAAGGGTGGCATTTGATCTTCATTTTTTGCTATCGTTTTAATCATTAATGAAGTCTTCTGAAGATGACAACTGGGTTTATATTGAGAACATAAATACTTTTTAAAGGTGGAAGAAGACCCTTATATTGGCCACCAGAATTGAAGAACAAAAGGGGTGTATTAGTTTTGTAAACTCTTCAATTTACCACAGTTGTTTCTAGCACAATCAAAAACTAGAAAAATTAAACACATCAAAATAAATAACCTGTTAACATAGTGTGACACACCTTGTGTACATCTGTGGGACCCTCATCTATCTTAATACTTTCACCAAAGGACAAAGATAGTTTTACACAAAGCTAAGTCGACACTACTCAACCCTTGACACTATCTCTCGTTATCACTACCTGTAAAAGTGATTCACACCCAATAACACAATCAACTCATGTTAACCTCAACAGAGGATTTTCTCAAAAATATTATAACAAAAGGACACTAAATAAATAACTCAAGTGGTTAAACAAAATTCAACATAAATGAGAACACTTGAGAAAGAATTGAAAAACAACTCCTCTATAAGTTCAGCTCCACTGAAACAGGTCTAAAAGTTGTCACCACAAACTATGGGCTGATTCACGTAAAGAGCAGTATTAATTCACAGCTGTAGAATGAACACACCAAGTATGATAGCCTATGTAAACAAACGACTCCAAGATGTTGTAGCCACAAAGAAATCAGTCAACAATCGTCGTAGCCCTATATGAAATTACACTACAAGAATACAACACAATCTGCGATATTTTAAAAACATCGTAGAATATCAAAAAACATCACAGAATCCAATTTGCGACGTTTTAAAAAACGTCACAAAAAATGTCGTGGATTATGGTGTAGGCAAAATATTTCTGCGACGTTTTATGTAAAACGTCACGAAATATGCCGACATTCCACGATGTTTACAAAAACGTCACTGAAAGGTTAGCCTTTTCGCAACGTTATAAGAAAACATCGCGGAATCATTAACATTCCGCAACGTTTCAGAAAGCGTCACAGAAAGCAACATTCCGCAATGTTTGAGGAAACGTCACGGAATCTTTGAAATTTCGCATCGTTATAGAAAACATTGCGGAAAGCCACATTCGATGACGTTTTTGAAACGTCGTGAAATGTAGTTTTTTGCAACGTTTTTCTAAAACATCTCGAAATGTTGATGATTTTGCGACGTTTTAAAACGTCGCGGAAAACTACATGCAAAACATCGCAGAATAAATTTTTCTTCTTTTATTTATTTTTTATTTTTTGAAAATAAATTTAATTTAATAATTTTCCAATTTTAATATTATTTTTTGAATCTTATTTATTTAATAACTATTTAATGTTATTTATGATTTAATTTCTTTAATAATTCTTCAATTTTTTAGGATATCATTAATTTTAATAATTATTTATGTATCACAAGAATTTCATACTTGTAGACAATTTATTAATTAATTGCAATTTCCAAACATGTCATAATACAATAATTAATATAAAAAGTACGTCATAAGTATACAAGATATCAATATGAGTACATATATCTAATTTAAACGAATATTATGTGTAGAACATAAAAGTTCCTAGAGCTTTTTTTGTTGGTCAAATTCAATTCTTTGTTGCTCGACTTCGGTAGTTAATCGATCCTGAATTTGTTCAACTTTTTTAGTCAATTCATCGACTTGAGACTGTAACTCCTGATTAACCTTCTTCGACTCCTCTAGTTGGTCTCGAAGTCTCTTTCTAACCGAAGTCTTCCCTTGTAGTCGAGGCCCAACTCCCATGCCAATAACATAATCAGATCTAGTGCCGAAGACTTTGTCGCACACTTCATCCACTGTTATTGGACGACCTTGTTTTATTGAATATGCTAATTCCTTATTAATTCCTGAAAAATTAAGAATTAATTAGATACTAAAATTCATAAATACTAACAAATATTTCTAAATGAACTATGTACTCACCCATTTTTCTCTACATTCAGTAGTTATCCATTGACCTTTACTTTCATCATAATAAGTGTGATACCATAGCTTCATCCGGTCACACTCTTCTCCATCTTTGTCACTCTGTTGTGTTTAAATATATTTTTAGTAATATTTATTATAAAATTTGAAATATCAATCAAAGTAAAATATATAAAAAGATAATAACTCTCAATCTCATGTCGTATCGCTACAAAGGCCTTGGAGCTAGAGTTTGGTCGACATTTGACCTGACTCTTAGCCAATTTGGCTTTTTGACTTTTTTCCTAATTATACACATAGCAAAATCTATTATAACATCTATAAATCACAATTCATAAATACTAAAATATAATCAGTTGTCAAAGAAGTTGTGA
>JAOTAY010000007.1:21959298-21980417 GCA_025629805.1 Erythroxylum baracoense
GGTAATACATCCCTCAGCAGAGCAAGTAACATGTCAAATGACTTATTGCTCCACTTGTTGTATACTTTCAAGTGAAGTAACTTTATTAAAAATGACAACTTTGAAAAGTTTGTACATTTGGGGTACAACTCTTCAGTTGCTTTACTCAACAATTCATGAAAGGCACCCATAATAGAATCTCTGATGCCTATTGGAGGACCCCTTTCATCCTGATCAATTGGACAATCATTTAAGAAGAAGTCATATCATGAAGAAAATCTTGCATGCCATCATCATCCTCATCACCATCACCTTCATTAATATCATTGCCCATCCCATCAATATGTATATTTGTAGCTTCAACCTTTTCTTCCCTAGAGATAAATTTATATTCTGGTAGTTCACTGTGTAAAACCCAACGAGTGTATGATTGGTTTATGCCAAATTGCATCAAACGGTCAAAAAATTCATCTGAGACCTCATATAACAATTCATGCAACGTGCATAAGGGTATGAAATTTCACAATCTTTGCCCTTTTTTTCAGCCACAAAATTCATAAACATCCTCACTCCATCAATGTATTTATAGGAAACCCTAACACTGTTCATCGAACTCTTATCCATATTTTTCCAATGGCTCCTCCAACGATCTCCTCCTCACACTTGGAAATAGCATCTGTCATAAAGCACGATAAAATATTCCTAAACTTCAGCAATTAAATGTATAAAATCTTAACACCAAATATTGTTTAGTATAGTAACCACCAAGTTCACAAACTAAACAATTGACTCTTTCTTAACTTCTATGTTTTAAGGCTATATTACTAGAACTTGGAAAGCATGGGTATCTTGTAAGAAATTAAAATCGCTTACTCATTTGATGCTTCACTCCTTTTAGTTTTCATTCGACTTTTCTAGGATTAGAGGTTATCTTTGGAACCACTAAGAGGTGCATGGCACATCTTAATGGGGCAATGAGTAGGGAGGAATACAAGCAGTTGGACTAATTATATAATATGCTTTTGGATGTTCTACATATTTGGGATAGAGGTAATGGTAGTCAAATTTAAGATTAAGAAGTTTAAAGATGATAATTTTTCATTGTAATTACTTTAGATAATGACAATGCTTTTTGTTTTGAAGAAACAATCATAATTGAAAGTAAGAAGTCACTACTTAATTTATGACTCTTCAAATTAGGAGCTAGTTTTCATATATCCTCCTTAATAGGATGGTTCTATTATTATAAACCTAACTTAGGAGATTTATGTATACTTATGATGATTATCCTGTAAAGGTTGTTGATATTTTAACTATAAACTTAAAGATGTATGATGTTACAATTCATATTCTTCAATAAGCACGATATATGGAAGGTTTAAAAAAGAATTTGTTATCTTTAGTACAATTATAAAGATTCGCAACAACATTTTAAAGATAATGTAAGGCATGCTTGTACTTAAAAGGGGATAAAAAATAAGTGCAAACTTGTACAATTTAAGTGGAGAATCATTACTAGAAGTAGAAGCATTAGTTACCACATCTATAATCTAAGTGAAAGATTTTCAATATTATGTCATAAAAAATTTGGAAATATATCTAAACCAAAAGAAAGATCCATATTGATGAAATTTTCTCCTTAAACTTACGGAAGTATCATGACCCTTTTGTAAGTAATGTTATAAGTAAGCAATACTACGAGAAATTTAAAATATCAATATGTAAATTTTACCTGGAATTAATTTGCTTTGATGTGTTGAAAACACCAGTTCCATCTATTAGAGGAGCAAATGTTTTGCCTCTTTCACTGATGATTATTTAGGGAGGTGCTGGGTGTGCCCTATCAAGAGGAAACAAATATATTATTAATCTTCAAAGTTTTTGAAGTACATGTTGAACTTGATTTTGGTAAAAGATCAAGTGTTTAAGAATGAATAATTAAGGGGAATATGTTAACAATGAATGTCGTGCATTATGTAAGTAAAAGGCATCAAAATATATTTCATTACTACATAAACTACTTAATAACCTATAGTAACAAATTAGATGAATATAATTCTGTAACAGAGAATAAGCGCAATATTAAGAGATATATATCTTAATAATGATTTTTTAGATAGAAGCATTCAATAACACTTGATATGTAGTGAATTGAGTTCTATCAACTACAGTCAATTTGAAGATGTCAATGCCTAGGTTGTAGCTGTAGATGGGCACTTCCTTAATGTATTCCACGGTATATAATCCCCTGAAGAAACCTGCCATAACAGATGGATAGAACTAAATTGCACAGATTGAAGTTCAAAGTCAAGAACTGGTACTATAGATGCAACAACCAGAACAGAAGCACCTTGTGCTCAGTTGGAAGTATATGAACTAGTTTGAACATACAAGGTTACAATTTACACAATTTTCCAACCACAAATAAGCTTCATTTTTTGGCCAGAAGATGTTTGACATCCTTCAGACATGAAATGAGCATGTCAAAAGTGGGTGCAGGAGAGTCTAAAAAGGGTGGCCGATTATTTTGAGAAGGCATAAGCAATCGCTGAAAGTTTAGAGATGCAGTGAGAGAGCAAAAAATATGAAGGACTGAACCTCTCTCTCTCTCTATAGCAATCTTAGCATGGATAAGCAAACATACATGTATGCGGTAGAAACAAATGCACACTCATTCGTACACTTGCATCAACTATAACTACAAACATGATGATAACATGTTAGCTTGTGTCTACACTTTTGTTTGGGTACAATTAGTACTCAAATGATAGAATGCTCGACCATAAGTTACCTAAGTTGAAAACTCCACAGGTGATTTAATTGCTGGATAGATACTAACCTGAATTTATGAATTTTTAAAAATCAAGCAAATAAAGTTCATGAATGCTTTCTGATGTTATTTAACATTGGATCAAGAAAAGCATGTTCTTTCTTTTGTTTTCCTCTATTCTATTAATCCTTTGAATTGTTTTATATGGTCCTTCTAAATATAATAGGAAAAGGCTAAACATCATTAGAGCATGAAATTTTCGTTTTCCTTATTCTGTTAAAACTTGATATCTAGTTTCATCTTATTAAACTTCAAAGATTGTATTCTATATAAATCCCTTTAATAACCTAACACATGAGTTATCATTTTTTGTGTCTTTGGAACTTAAAATAAGCTAAAATCATGTTGGAACATAAAAAATCAGAACTGAATGCACAACTAAAAAATAAAATGCAAACAATGCAAATTCAACTTCTTTGAACATTCATTGGTACTCCTTTCATGTTAAATTTAATCTCATAATCTTTTTCTTGAATTTCCTAGCATATTAGACTTTAAAATATGTCAAAATCATGTTGAGAAAACAAGAAAATTACAGCAAACTGTTATCTTTCAAATCTGATAGCATAAATATTCTAATAATAATACAAGCTACAGCAGGTGTAAATTAAACTTAACCCACTCAAAGACCAAGAAAATCCAAAAACATTAGTCACTTCTATGACTAGTACATTGAGACTACAACGTTAACATCAACAACAATTGTATAGATAAAACAATACAATACAACAAAAAAATAGTATAAAGCTTAATGGGTATTATAGAAAATGAAGCTTACAGCTAAAACTGAAGAAAAAGGAGAGACATTGGAAGCCTAAATCGAAGAACAAGATATGGAAACCGTCAGAAGGTCAGAAGAAGGTCAGAAGGAGGGAGGAGAAGCTCAGTGGCAAATTAAAGTAATTGACAGGGGGGGGAGGGGCGGGCAGGGGAGGGAGGGTAGAGGTTTTAAGAAAACCAAAACGAGGTCATTTGGTTTAAAACCAAATGATGTCGTTTAGCTCCTTTAGCAGAACGTTTTAACTAAGCCTTCTGCGACATTTTCTTCATAAAAACGTCGCGGTTTCTTCATAAAACATCACAAAAAGTCTTACAAATTCATGAGTTTTCATTTAACGTCATTGAAAATTCAAATTTTTACAATTCGTGATGTTTTCTCAATAAAGCGTCGCGGATTATATTAATTTTTGTAGTGTTATATCAACATGGAGATTCCCTAGTTGATGCTTTCATGCATTTTATTTTTAATCACTGGAACAAAACAAATCATGCCTCACTTACCACACACCTACGACAAACCCAGACAAGATAAAGACCAAGTCATGTATAAACCATCACAAAATCTACAGCTCACAAACTCTATCTTTCAGCCCATGACAACCTGATACACACGTACTCCTATTCCAGTTGTCATGCACACATTTTCAACCAACACCAAACCAGGCAATCACATAATATCCCTCAAATAACCAAAATAATCAAATCAAAGCTTCATCATTCACACACACCTACAAAAACACCTAACCAAAACAACCACTAAGTCATTCATATCTAGAGTCTGGAAGTAAGGTCACACACGCAAGGAGATGAGACTTGGAATCACACGCGCAACGACAACTCTAGCAATTTTACAATATCCATACACGTACCAACCTTCATTAAAGATAGACTTCTATTTTTATTGCAAGTATTATCTAAGAATCCAATTCAAATAAGAAGTATTACTTGTCTACACCTCATCTTAATTTGGATTTTGTTAAGCAATATCTTGAAAAATATAATACTAAAAAAATGTCAAAATTCAATAATGAAATAGATAATAAAATTTTTAACAAGAATAACCCAAACTAAACTAAAGTAAGCTTTGTTTGACTATAAGGTTAACTTAATCTATCATTGTCTCTATCACAGGTGACATATATTAAAAAAATTTTTAAATGATTTCATACGCAAGATTATAAGCAAGTTGATATTTCTGTAAAAGTTTTAATAAATTTTTTTCTAACAACCTATAAGAAAGGGAACAAATGAAGAAAGTTCCTTATTCTAATACATAACAAAACCTGATATTTATTACATTAAATGTATTAAAATAGGAAATATGATATTGAAATATTTAAAAGGTACTCTAATTATACATAGTATTATCAAAGCAACAACCTACATATATAAGGCTACACAAATATAAATTAGAAAGGGATTTAGATGAGTGGAAATCTACTTCTAAATTTGTTTTCTTATTAATAAAATGGTGCAATATCATGAAAAAGTAAGATTAAACATTGGTTTATTCAAAGAGAAATTGATATAGTATTAATCGAATATGATAGTCAACTAGTAATTAGTTACATAAAAAATCCAAAATTTCATTACAAAATCAAGCATATATATACCAAGTATAATTACATGAAAGATATGGTTACACAGAGAAAGAGAACATGAAATATATCTCCACGTAATATGATATATGTTAATTCACTAGGATTATATAGATATTGATATGTTGTTAACATTTCTAACAGCTAAAATGCATTTTGAACTTTATTGCTTACAACAGAATACAAGTTGAATTACAACACTTCAAAGCGTTCAATTTGAACTTTGACATTTTTAAAACGTGCAAAACAAACCTTAGATGTATTTGACGAGATTAATTTTTTTTTCAGCTAAATGTCACATAAATGCTAACATAGTATTATTTATTATTATTTATAATCAAATAGTAAGTCTCACTACTGAATGACATCATGGGGCTCTCAATATAAAATTAAAAATATAATTAATTATATTAATCATTTAACATAATTCCTCTTTTTTAGAGTTTGGTCACTACCTTTTGCTGGAATCTCCATTTCTTACATATTATTAGTTGATATAAATTTCTTAATGAGGGCAACCTAAACTCCTCTTCCAAAAGTTTGATATTGGTAAATTTAAACTTTAGTAACATGTTTATTCTCTATGAGAATTATTCATAGTATATCCAGGTAAGTTAATGATTACTTTCATAATGATCTTTAGGAATTGGGTTCCAAGCCTGTGATAAATGCCTAGATTGAAAATTCTAACATAGACTCCAAAAGCATCTTCATCACTAATAATTCAAAAGAAAACACAAAACATGTGAAGATTACATACAGGTTGAACAATTTTCCTCAGATGGAATAAATAATGGGACTAGTAACTTTTCCATAAAGGAGTTTCCATTGATAGAAAGTGTCTTATGAGTGAAGTAAAAGAAACTTGTGACACTTAAAGTTTTACTGCACAGGATAACTCACTAAATAAATTAGTTTAAACATATCAATGGTGTTGTTGCTAGTGATAATGATACTATAAACCCTGAACTACACAAGATAAAAATGTTTTGATCTTCTGTCTTCATACAGCGACTTATAGGACCATTCTCTTTAGGAAGAGAGTTTCAAGTCAATAGTCAACAACAATACTCAAAACTACACCACTAACCCTAAGCCTGAAGGGATTGCCATTAATGACGATGCAAAAGAAGAAAATACAGAATCTTGTATCAAAGTTGAAGAATTTTCCGAGTTTGAGATGGCCTCGTGTACAATAAAAAATAAGATTATTTACTTTTTTTAGGAAGATTTGGCAATGGAGGAGAAAGAGAACATTGATATGGAAAGGTTAACAATAACAGAAAGCTTATTGAAAGAATCAGTTGAAGAAGATATTAGTGATGGTGTTGGTTATGAGGATAGCAATGACGAAAACAAAAGCAATAGTAGGGAAGATAGTATGATAAAAAATGGCTCAAAAGGTTCAAAAGAAGGAGCAATTTGGCCTATAGAGGAAATTGAAGCATCGACCATTGAACTTAAGAATCATAAAAAAAATAGAAGAAAAAAAGTGGAGGAAGATGATTTAGAGCATATTCGTTCAAGGAAAAAAAACAAGTTGACATATGATTATGAGCTTATTGAAAACTTAACCATCTTGAAGAAGGGAAGTATAGTGGACTTTTTGACGACAAATGACAAAAAGAGGCACTCAAGGAATCAGATAATTTGGGTGTCCCTAACACTTGGGTATTAGTCTTACTATTATTTATATTCACTCATGGTGGTTTTAAAGTTCAGGTTACCGCCCTCAAGGAATTTATAAGATTTTGAAGAGTGGTAGCGACTGAACTCCCAAAAAGAGGAGTTTTGTTAAATAATTAATATAACTAATTATATTTTATTTTAGTTAGTGGATCCCACAATGTCTCGTGATAATGAGACTCATTATTTGATTATAATAAATAATATATAATCTCATGTTAGCATTAACATGATATTTAATTGACGAAAAATTAATCCTATCAGAATATTCAGTCATTAGGGTCTATTTTGCATGTTTTAAAAAATTAAGATTCAATTAAATGCTTTAAAACATTAGGGATCAACTTGTATTCTCTTATAAATGTTGACGTTCAAAATATATTTTTGGCCTATTTCTAAATATATGTTCATTTATTATACTGTTATATCTAAAAGCATAATATTATTATATGATAAGTTTTATATAACACTTGATTCTAAACTATGTACATTTGTGAGAAATATTTTGAATGTAAATTAAAGTGTTTGTCAGAATGATAAGAAATTAGCCCCCTTATAAGGGTAACTACCTTTATTGTTTATAATATCTAGAGATGTGGCAAATTTAAACTTTGTTGTTTATATAATTATTGAGAATAAGAAGCTTAAATCATTCTAAATAATAACAATAAAAAATTAATTTGGAGGATTGAATGGTCAATATATATGTTTTAAGTGTTAAATAAAAGTTCTAAAAAGATTGATTGTAGAGTATATTGGTGAATTCAAGTTAAATATTAAGAATACTCGAACCTAAATATGACTGATACTTAATGAACAGAAGATATTTGTTCTTAATAAAAAGGAGTCAATATTGTAACATCTGATTCCTACATTGATTGTGAAAGAGATTAATATATGGAATAATATCTTTACTTATATTGTGTGAGACTTTAGATATTAATTGAGCCTAATAATAGACCCTTATAACCCTTGCATAATTATTTAAGTATTAAATTTAAGATTTATTGTTTTAGAATGTTATTAAAGGATTATGTATGATGCAATTTTATTAGAACTAAATATTGCTATCACTAGAAAAAAATTACAAATTACGGAGAGAAAATTACCTACGAACAAATTCTATAGTAAATTATCGACGAAAACTTAGTTCTGTCGATAAACTTATCGTATTTTCTGACAGAAAAAGAATCCATCGGTAAATTTGAAGGGAATTTATCCATGAAACTTGTCGATGAAATTTAGCGACGGAATGGTGAAAGTTGTCATAAAAATAGGTGACAGTGTTTGATGGCAGAAAGTGATGAATTTTACCAATAGAAAAAACTCCATCGGTAATTTACTTAGAGGACTGCCATTCCGTCAGTAAAATCAAACGACGTTGGTACTGTATTTTAAATTTATAGTAAAACGACATCATTTTATTATTAATAAAAAAATAAAACCTAAAGCCACCCCCTGGTGTCTGTATTCTCCTCTGCGCATCTTCTTTCATCTGCTCATCTTCTTTCATTCTTCCACAGCTTTAATTGTGTTGGGTTATTAGTGTAGAGGTTGGTTATCCATTTATTGGTCTTGCATTATTTTTTTGTCTTCAATTTTTTATGTGAATGGTTATGTTGGATATGTTGATTTTAGTGTGGATTGAGTCATGAGGGACATTTATTTGGGTTGTTAATGAGTCAATTTTTGTTGTTGTGTAGATGTGTTGGTGAATAATGCATTACAATTAGTAGTTTTGAAACAAAGTAGTGTTGTTTTTTAATAGCGGACCAAGTGTCTGATGAAAGTTCTATAAGAGGATGATAGACATGATTTGTAATCTAGAGTGTTTATAATGTTTATGAACATTTCTGAAAATTGTATCATCCATATTACATAATCTTTTTAGTTTTAATTTAGGTTGTATGTGGGTACCTTATTCAGTATAAGAGAAAAACCCCTAATGTTGCAATGCCATTCTTCACTTCAATCACTTCTTTGAGCTTAAAATTATCTAATAACCTATGTCTTAACTTGTTTAATTTAGGGATTAGGTGTAAGGGACCCAATTCATTCCAATTGTTATACCATAAATATTTGTTATTCACATTGTTTATTATGCACTTGATTTCCTTGCATAATATCCCATACCTTTAAAATATGGGTCATTATCCAAGATGAGTCAACCTTAGGCTTAATATTTCAAAACTTTCTACTTTTTAGATATTGTGCATGAATCTATTATACCCGGTTCCTTATTTTTGATTAGCCTCAAAATTATTTTAGCTAAAAAAAACCTTATTCATAAGGTTTGAATGATATTGATGCCAAGTACTCCCTCACTCATTAGGACACATACATCATTCCATTTGATTTTTGCAAATTTCTTTAAGCACCACCATTTCGAAAGAAATTTCTTATCATTTCTTTCAATTTCCTTCTATAGGTTCTTAGGAATAATGAACTTTAAGGACTAACATATATGCACGTTAATGAGGATTGAGATTATGAGTTACAATATATCAATAAAAGATAGATTTTTTTAGCCTTTTCTTCTTTGTATTGAGTCAAATAAAGGTTTATAATCTCTACAAGTTAGTCTCTTGGTAGTGATTAACACCTAAGTAGCTGAAAGGAAGTTTCTTAGTTTGTATTCCTAAGAAGTTAGAGAGTTAAGAAGTTAAGTTTCCTATATTAGTTGATATATTCATATGAATTTTACCTATGTTAATTGGGATATTATTGAATATATGTAAGGAATTCATTAGGAGTTGATAGAGTTCACATCAAATGTATAAAGAGCAAGTCACTAGTAAAAGAAAGGTTAAAGATCCTCAACTGGTTACACTTATTTTTAGAGATGAAATTGCCTTTTAAAATGATGTTATAATTAATCATTCTAGTTAACAAGTGAATACCCAAGTAAATAGATAAAGTGAAAATGAATCAATTTATTTTAATCCTTTTACTCCATTAATCAATTGAGAGCTATCTCTATCGAACAATATATTATAAGAGGGGTGGTGATGCATTACTTAATCCATTTGAAAAATTGAGTTGGAAAGCCAAAATCTCCTAGAGAATGCATAATATATTCCTAGCTAATGGATTAAAATGCTTTATGGAAATTGATTTTCAATGCATAACTTCTAATATAGGTTTCTTATGGTAATCTTTAGATAATACTTATACCAATTGTCTCCTATATTCACCTACCCATGCCCTTACCCCTAATGTTCATTTTTTAGAGTTAAGTCCTATATCATATTTTCTTAGGGTTGAAAACCATTATGATAGCTTAGTAAAATGATCTTCATCCGTTTTTGTCTTTATATCGTATAGTTGACATAGTATTACATATTCTTATAGTTACTTATAGAAGACCATGTTAACTAACCTTTGTTTTCTTTATACTAAAAGGCATGGCTTTATAACAATATCTTATTGTGAGTGATGAATAATGTCTTCTCCTTATCTACTACATTCATCTTATATGAATTGATCATAAGTAGGCATCTCTAAATATTAAAGTATGGAGGACTGAAGTAGCATCTACTAATTAATATATCTTTAATAAAGGGTAACTATTCTTTGAGCTTTCCTTTTTAAGTTTGTAAAGTCCACATATAATCCCCATTTTTGTTTAACTATTCTTTGAGCTTTCCTTTTTAAGTTTGTAAAGTCCACTATAATATGCATTTTTGTTTTCTTTTTTAACTATACCACATTAACTAGTCATATCAAATTTCAACTTATTTAATGAAGAATGAATCTAACAACTTAAAAATTACTTCCTTACTCTAGGTATATCAATTGCAATCCATGCAAAATTGTCTTAGTGTTAAACATTTCTTTAAGACTTCATAGTTTCATCTGCTTGTGCTTTGATTTTTAGTGATTTAAATCCTTTAGGTTTTACCACTATGTCTTATTTGATTTCACCATTTGGATCCCTTTTAATCTCTTTTTTCAAATCCCTAACATTTAATTCTTCCATATTCATCATATATGTTACGTTATTTTCTTTTAAGAAGGTGATGTAATATTGTTTTGCCATCTGTTGGTCTCCAAGTACAACTCCTACTTAATTTGGCATTGAAAACTTCATTAACAGTTGATGAGGATAAGAAATTCCTTAATTAGTACCAAGGGAAGTCCTTCCAATTAAAATGTTATACAAAGAAAGTCTTCCTGTAACTTAAAAATATATCATATTTTATCCATCTCAATCATGTTCTTAATCTTATAGTCACATATATCTTTCTTTTTGTGCTGATTTAGCCCCTTTAAAGCTGAGTAGAAGTGATAGTTAGATGTTCTAATATATGCATCAAAATACGCATCTATTTGAAGGTATCATAGAATCAAAATATCTATAGCATTATATATATCACCTAATATTCTTTTAAACAATTAGTTGTTTATCAAAATAATTAATATCATCGTGTCTTTATGAGCATGAATCTTGATTGAACAAGATGTATAATTGCCAATTAAAGATTACTGTTAAAGTATTATAAGATGAAATAGGGGCCATTGAAGTTTATAAAGAATTGTTCAAATAAGCTAAGCTAATTGTGAGCTTTTCTTCATACAAATTTGATGAAAAAGAAGCCTATATGAATGCAGAAGTTCTACATAATCTTTTGGTGTATCCTTACATAAACATTTTGCATATTTTTACCATAGGAACAGTTCCATCTGGGTTTAGGTTATGAACTATACATATATATGTGGAATTTCTTTTTAGCTTTGGATATAGAAGATGATACAGGAGCATTGAACTTTCTATACCTATAATTGGAGTCTATATGCTCAGACGATGACATAGGCAATGGCTCAACAATATGCATATTATTTTTATTACAAAAAATTTTCTTATCATTAGATGATTTACTTTTATCAATGTAATAAATTGCATGATTACCATTTAAGGTTTTTTGGGAACCAAGATGCATTATAATTTTTTACCTACTAAATCAAAACTAGAAAATAATGTTTTAAGGATATTTCTCCTTTTTCAATACTTCATTCTCATGCAATAAACATGTTCATTTTCATTGCCAGCAACCACACCCTTAGATTATATAAGGTCATACACATAACACTTTAATTGCTCATATTAATTAATATGTATCAAATACTTTTTGAGCTTCTTTATTCTTGGAAGATATTTTCTTCATTTTTATGCTTATAGACTCTAGGCATTCAACTAACTCATCATATGAAAGATTAATATCATAATTATTATCCTCATTACAAGAGATTTAGCAATGGGGTAGCTTATTATTATTAGATATAAAGCACAAATTTTGCATAATATTTTTGCTTCACGACCTTAAGAAATAATAGCTTCATCTTATTAAGCCTTTAAATGCTTTTTTCTTTTTATTTAATTATTTTTCTCTCTTAATCTTTAATAATTTCTTAAATTTCTTTGTGATTTTATTTATATCATCCTCATCGCTCTCACTTATATAGGTCTTATATATAATTTCCCTCCTCCTTAGAGACTTTAAAAATCACTCCTCTTCTTGTTGAAGTAAGCTCCTTTTCATGTAATTCATTCATCTACATCTATAAGTTAGTGATTAGATTAGTTTTTCCAATGGAATGGTCCTTAATTTTTATATTTTTGTTTATTGTCTTTCTTATAGGCTATGTTTTGTGTTGAAGTGTCGATAACTGTCTAACCTCAATTGTCTTCTTTATAGTTTGCGATTGTCCGTATATCAAGGTTGGTCATTCAATTAAGTAATGTATACAATGTGATCAATTTTATATTGTTCTTTGCAAACTTACCTATAATAATGATTGATGAGATTTTAGGCTGGGGTTTAATAGTCTAATTAATTATGTTTGGGCATTGTTTATGTATTTATATAACTGATAAGACAATTCTTTGTATAATAAATCCCTAGCATGTTATATAGGTTGGAAACCCATGATGCAACTACCACGAGGCTTATCGGTGAAAAATTCCACGAGATTAGGAGTCATAACAATGCCAAAAACCATAGTGCTTGTTTAATTTCCACTGATTTTATTTATTGTAAAGAAATTTCCACTCTTTTTATTTTAATATAAAGTTAGAAAAATAATATGTTAAGTGCTTGGTATAATGGCAAAATAATATGTTAGGTGCTTGGTATAATGTGGTGATTGTCCAATCACTAAGCTGGAATTGGTTGTGATAGAGTTATCTAATTATGAAATCATATAGTAGGATAGGTTGGTTTCAATTTGGAGGGGAAATGATCAAAGACTTGTAATGTGGATACTACCGTATGTAATGATTATTATATCTTACTACAGTCGCTTTTTTAAATAGCAGTTTTGTAGAAATAAGTAATATTGATAGATCATAGATGTATAGATAATCAACACCTGATGGTTTCATTAATCCTAATTTTGTTGAGGGAGTTGAAGTTTTTATTCACTATGCGTATTCTTAACCTGCATATGTGGATGGTCGAAAGATCAGATGTCTATGTAAAACGTGCAAGCATATTTGTTTTCTTCCTATTGATGAAGTGAATCTCCATTTGTTAAGAAAAAGGTTTGTTCCAAATTATTTTCAATGGACACGACATATGAAGCCATTAATTTGTAGCACTTCAAAGGGTAATGAAGTAAACTCATCAACAAATGTGATTGGGTTTAAAGGGGGACTGGATTTATAACAAATAATATGCGTGCAACTTAAAATCCTTACATCGAAATAGTTTATGATGCAGCCGGTTATACCTTTTGGGCAAATATCAAAAATATTAAAGAAGAACCAAACCCACATGCAAAACGTTTTTTTACTTACTAAAATCATCTAACCAAGAATTATGGACAAATTGTGAGATGATGACTCAATTATCTTCAATTGCTCAAATATTGAACATAAAATTTGAAAGACACATTTGTAAATGAAGTTTTGATAAAATTCTTGCGTAGTATAATGAATCATTGCCTCTTGATCATACAATGATTGATAATTTTTACAATATGAAAAAACTTATTAGGAGTCTTGGTTTGCCAATTGAAAAAATCAATTGTTCCAAATTAGGATATATGTTGTTTCGTGGAGATGATGTGGAATTACAAGAGTGTAAATTTTATGGTCAATCTAGGTTCAAACCTAGAAAAAGCAAACTATGAAACATAATTTAGTACCTTGGAAGCATATTATTTCCTGCTAACTTTGAGACTTCAAAGACTATATGCCTCTGATGTTAATGCATTTCAAGAGAGATGGCATAGTTAACATGAATAGGAAGATAGAATAATGAGCTATCCATCAGATACACTCACATGGAAACATTTCAATAACACCTATTTTGAGTTTGTAGCTAAAAGTCGAAATGTTAGGTTGGGATTGTCGATAGATGGATTCCAACTTTTTGGTCAATCCAACCAATAATATTCATCACTGCCAATCATAATTACTCCTTATAATTTTCCTCCATAGATGTGTATAAATGAGGCATATATTTTTTTGACTGTGATTGTGCTAGGGCCTACAAATTTAAAGTATAAAATTAATGTATTCGTACAACCACTAGTATCTGAATTACATCATCTTTGGGAATTTGGTGTGAAGACATATGATGTATCTCTTAAAATTTTTTTTTGTTGAGAACAACTTTAATGTGGACTATTAGTGATTTCCCTGAGTATGCTCTATTGTCTAGATGGAGCACAATAGGAAAATTAGCTTGTCCTTACTATGGTAATGATTTTGATGTGTTTTATCTTCCTAACGGGGCCAAAACATCTTGGTTTGACAACCATAGGAAAATGTTTCCTCTAGATTATCCATTTAGATGTAATAAACAAAAGTTCATTAAAAATAGGATGGTATATAAACCTCCTATCCCTTACAAAACTGGTGAAGAGATATTGCAGGTGATTGATGAATTAGGGTTGCCGAAAGTTACAAAACTTGAAGTTGAAGATGTTAATCGAAGCATTAGTAAAAACTTTTGTTGGAGAAAATGAAGTACCTTTTGGGATTTGCCATATTGTAAAACTAATTTAATAGATCATAATCTATATGTGATGCATATTAAAAAAAATAGTTTTGACAATTTTTTAACACCATAATAAACATTGAAGGGAGGACAAAGGACAATGCAAAATCACGAGCTAATTTGAAACTTCTTTTATAGAAGGAATGAGTTGGATAAAGATCTTTGCACTAGTAAATATCCAAAGGCATGTTACACGTTGGACAAAAAACAAAACGAAATTATGTTTGAATGGTTGAAAAGTCTAAAGTTTCCTGATGGTTATATTTTGAACTTGGCAAGGTGTGTTGACATAAGGAAGTACAAATTATTTGGGATGAAAAGTCATGATTGTCATGTGTTTATGTAAAGGCTAATTCCAATTGCATTTCAGGAGTTGCTACTGAATAAGGTTTGGGAAGCTAACAGAATTAAGTTTGTTTTCAAAAGCTTAGCATCATTTGAAATAAAGTTGGCTGAAATGGTAAAAATAGAAAAGGAAATTTCAGTTATCTTGTGCAAATTGGAAGGGATTTTTCCTTCAAGCTTCTGTGACTGTATAAAGTATCTACCCGTACATTTAGTACATGAGGCTAGAATTGTTGGTCCAGTTCAATATAGATGGATGTATCCATTTAAGAGGTAATTATAGTTAATATTTAAATAAAAATTTTAAAATGTTTTAATAACAGAATTGTAATAACCCTACTTGTAATATAGGTTTTTGCATCACTTGAAGAAAAATGTCAAAAATAAGGCTAGAGTTGAAGGTTCGATATGTAATGCTTATTTAGTGGAGGAAGTAAGTATATATTTTTCACATTATTTTGAGCCGCATATGCACACAAGAGAAAGAAAAGTTTCTCGTAATGATGATGGGGGTGAAATGGGTGATATTGAAGGTAAATTATCCATTTTCAGATATCCAAGATGAATATATGAAGGTTCAATAAGAAGAAAGTTAACATAAGAAGAAATAGAGGCTACCCATGGTTACATTATATTGAATTGACAAGAGGTTCAACCTTTCCTGCAGTAAGTTAAAGTTGATTTGGAGATTCATTACTTGAGTTTTCGAAGTTAGTGTTGTTCACAACTAAAATATATAATAATGCTTTAAGTTTATATGAGAAATGATTATACGAGCTAATGCCCGAAAACACATAAGGTGATATCAATAAAGAAGTTGGAAGACACTTTCTTCAATAGTTTGAGAAATGTGTAAGTTTTCTCTTACAATAATGCAAATTGTTGAATTATCATATAAAAAGTGTTTAAATGGCATTATACTATTTAATATGAATTTTTTTTAGTGTAAACATCATAAAATCAAATAGAGAACAAGTTCATATGTGATATTGTGAAAGAACCTTTGGGAACTGTTAAATTGTATCTGATGTATTTTACTAATCGATACATATTTCATACAAAATATCATAACTATAACATAGAAACAGTAAATAGCGGGGTTTGCATACACAGAGAATTGATGGATTACTATGGTAAAATTATTAAGACACCTGAAATTGAGTACCCTGCATTGCCAATAAAACAGAGTGTAATATTTAAGTGTGACTGGTTTGATCCAACTCCTAATATTGGAACAAAATTACACAGTCAATACAATCTATTTGAAATCAACCAGCTAAGAACATTTAACCTTTTGTGTTGGCAATGCAAACGATCTATATGTATTATGTCACTTTTCCTATAGTACGATGAGATAAGTCAGATTGGTTGCCCATCTGCAAAATAAAACCTCAAGGTGTTTTTGAATTACATGGAAAAGGAGAAAATAAGAGAATTGAAAGTGAAGCGTTTCAGGAAGATGTTTATGAAATAAAGGCATCTGTAACATATGTAGAGAATGAACCTTTGAACGATCCAAATAATAAATATGTTAAAATTTCATCTAGAAAGGAAGAGGAGGAAGAGAATTCTGAAGAGGAGGAAAAGTTTGATTCTAATTCTACAGAAAAAGAAGAAGATGATGATTTTGACTTACAATTAAGTGATGATAGTGATTAATTTGTGTTTGGAATAGAATATTATATGAATAAATCTATTATTGCATCAACAATATAGCTTTATTTGTGTTTAATATATATTATTATATTATTAGAATACTCAATAAAATGTGAATTTCAGGTTCAAAATATGCCACAAAAGAAAAAAACATGATTTGTTACAGCCAAGGTTTAGGTTATCACGTTTCCATGTGAAGCATCACATTCTGCAAATGCTACAGAATTAGGCGTTGTACATCCAACTACTGCATAACTAGATGAGGAATCACCTTCCCGACTTATAATCCATATACAGTCACTTTTTGCACCTATTGCTATACATCCAACAACCCTGCTACATCATCCACCAGCCCTATACCAACAGAGATATTAGGGGTAAATGTTGTGGATGACAGAGGCGACCTCCAGCTTAGAGCTAAGGGAGTCAATGGAAGAACTTACATCACTATTGTCAATAATCTGTGAGTGAAGTTCTAAAAATTTTGCAATTCATGCATGATAACTATAGGTTTATACTTAAATTATATGTTTTAATTTGAAAATGATCTAAAAATGCTTATATATTAGGCTGGTTCCATCTGGAACGTGTTCGGGAAATATGTCATCTAAGTTCAAGGAGAGGATAGTTTGAGGGTTATACATTGAAGAATGTCTCTCAAGTGACAAAGAATTTTTATTATTAGGAATTTGAGGTAAAAAATTGTATTCTTTAATCCTTTTTTATTTTATCTAATTTTATACATGAATTAGATAAATATTATTGTTTATAAGTCCTTACATTATGTTTTTCTTTTTTTAGAAAGAATTGTTTTGAATTCTCAATTTGATGATGTAATTTATAATGTATGGGAGAGGCGAGCTTGAACAAGTTATAAAGAGTTTCTTAGTTCGATTCACAAGAATAATGTATGATCACTGTATATATCTGAACAAATTTGAAGTTGTTGCCAGTAGTATTGGGCATCACCCGAGGCAATGTCCATTTTAGAGTGTAATTATGCTAACAAACGTGGAGGATCGGATGGAGAAAGTCTATTTGTACACACTGGAGGATCTTTGACCTACAAGAGCATGCACTTCAACTTGTAAGTATCAAAACTTTAAATTTATATTCTGATTTTTATACTTTGATGTATGAAATTTGATTTCAATGTAATTTGATGGATGAAATTTAGAGTAAAAATATATGTAAATTATAGAGAATAATGACGTTATCAATGTCTGGTGCCATTAACGAGTTTTGTTGTTGAGTTAATTTTTTGTCTAATAAGGGTAAATATCATCAAAATAGAGGAAACTTTCTCAAAATTTTTGTAAATTTTAGTTCACTTATAACAATTTATTCTGATGCAGGAAAAGTCTATAGGCAAGAAGCCTACATCACGCCAACCTTTTTTGGACACTCATACCAAGAAGCATGATGGTCTGACCTTTATCAACACCCGATACAAACAACTTAATGTATGTAAAATCTATAGTTTAATATTAATTCTTAAAATTTATCACTTATTAACAAAAACAATTATAACGATAGCACCAAATACAAGAAAGAATTGAACCACAGTTTTAGAACTCTGAAATTGTTGATGAGAGTCAGACATATCTTGATGTCGTGGGTGGTATGGACCATCGTGGAAAGATATTCGGCTTAGGTTCATTGGCAAATACATGCTATTCGCAATCTTCCACATCCTCTACAGTTGGATCTAGTAGGCCGTCCACATCAAATGAGTGAGTCATTCAGCTTAAAAACACAATAGAGAGGCTGATAAAGTGCATAACCCAACTTTGTAATAAGATGGATAAGTTGAAAGGGAGGGACAGGATCTTATTGCAGTAGTCTGAGCATCCGCCTTCACCACCTTGATAACTTCTTAATAAGTTAATGTATTTGATAGTCTGCTACTCTTAAATTTTTGTATGAATTCTTAATTTGTAGTTATTTTCAAGATACTTATTCAATGAATATTATAATATTTTTGTTATATTACCAATCAATGTATATGATACTTATTCTTTTGATAATGTTTACTTTATATTTATCAATGAATGTTATTATTTACAAAAATTAAATGTACAAAAAATCAAAACATTATCAACAGAAAACTTGGGTAGGAAGTGAGAAATGGCGATTGAAATTTATCATAGCAATATTTCCTGAAAAAAATAAAAAATTTCGTCAGTAAAAATTTATAGACGGACAATGTTTTTTGTATGTAAATTTGTCGATGGAATATTTCCAGTGGTAAATTTAGGGATAGACTAACAATTTACCATCAGAAAATTCACTGACAGAAATACAAATTCCATCGCTAAATTTACCAACGGATATATAGCATTCCATCACTAAATTTGCTAATGAATTACTTATTTCCTTCGCTAAAATTTACCAATGGCTATTTCTTCGATGGCTATTTTCGTCGGTAATTTTCGTTGGCAAATTTATTTCCTGACAGAAAATCTTTATTCTGTTCGGCAATTTCCATTGCTAAAACTTATTTTTCTTGTAGTGATGAAAGAAAAACAAATTAAATAAAATTAGAGAGAAATTGAAATAGAAAATTTATTTTTATTGATAACACACTTAAAAATGGAATTAAAAATGATCATTATCTCTTAGTGAAAGAAGTATATATTTTTATAATCTAATAAAATAAATATTATAAAAACGAATATGAAATTATTAAATCTACTTAAAGATATATTTATTAGAGGAGTTGACATATATTCTTATTAGATGTATAATTATCATAAATTGATTTTATGAATTATTGGACAAAAACGAGAAATGCAAAATTATAATCGAATAATCTTATCTTGTTTAACAGATAGATGATAAATTAAAAAAATCTATGATGAATAACATGAATATCTAGAAAAGTGATAATAGACTGAATTGACAAGTGATTCATTTAATAAGACATGAGTTTCTATTTTCAAGAAAAGTATTAAAAAGGCTGGTAAAAGGCTGGCCTAATAACAAACTCTTCATTTCCTTTAATTCTTTCTAGATTTATAAACCCAACTTTAGCCATAAAAATGGATAGGTATTCGGCTCGAGACAGCATGAGGGGATCCAAGTCCCAACTCATGATGCGATGCTCCATAGTGTCGATTACATAGAAAGTGAGTGATGACGATAACACGTAGCAGCCAAATTGATCATTTTTCAGTTTTAAAAGTCAAAATGATAATTATATGTAGTGATGCATAGGATATGGCTGTTAATATTATTTGTTTTAATTAGTGAAATAGACGACATTCAACATGCGTCAATATTTAATTAATGAAAATATAATAAACTTTTTCTAAACTTTTAGAAATTCTTGCTCATTATTTAATAATTGCTAAAAGCATGAGCCTATTTTTCCGCTTCAAAATTTTGATACTATATAAAACTCAATATTATTATTTGCATAACATATGATGCCAAGCTATTAGATATTATGCATATTGGAAGATTTTATATTCATTCTACATTGAACGATCGCATGCGTAGCGGAAATAAAATTGCAATCACATATTTATCTATTGCGTTGAATAATCATACTTATAATCAGAACAGGCAGAATAACTACCTAGAAAGTGACGATTACTCGATACAGAACTTTGAAAACACGAAGCCTCTATGTACTCTACACCGAAAAATATATCCCACTTCCTATGCTTGATATGGCTATGGATAAATTTGAAGAACCTTTCCTCAAATATCTATTTTCTCTTGTCTTTGTTTTATATGACTTTCATACAAAACGAAAAAAACTTTTACTCTCTTGTACGTTTTTCTGACACACTGTCTCCTTTTCGTTCTAAAATCGAAAAGCAACTCTCAGTGTTTTGATTCTCTCAGTTTTCATGCACACAAAAAAAACCTACTCTTTGTAAATCTCATTTTTCCATTTTATACACAACACTTTATGCACAAACTTTTTACACACACACTTGCAACGTTTCGTTATTGTTTTGGTTAAAAGAAAAACAATAACCACCAAATGCAAGTTCACGATGTTTTCTTTTCATTTTGATTTTTTAATAAAATAAAATAAAAACTATTTTATTTTATTCATTTATTTTGTACAAGAGAATTTTCAATACTAATTATATTTTCTGTGCTAGCAAAAAATATAATAATATGCCATATAGATTATTTAATAAATTATCTTATAATAAATTAAATAATCATAAACGGGAAATATTACACTCGTAAGTGTGTGACCACATAGGTTCATCACTAAGCCGG
>JAOTAY010000007.1:21990783-22013642 GCA_025629805.1 Erythroxylum baracoense
GTTTTATTCTTTTTCTTTATGTACCTATTTAATTTTATTTACCTCCACTTTTAACATATCAGTTTTCATCTGTATCACTTTTTATTGTCACATCTGCATGTGGGTCTACCGGAAACAGCCTCTCTACTATGAAGGAGTAAGGCTGCGTACTATCAGACCTCCTCAGACTCCGCTTCATTGCGGGATTTCAAACTGGGTGATGATAATGATGATGATGATGATATATATATATATATATATATATAATGTATAGAAAAGAAAAATCTTGAAACTCATAATTGAAAAAATGTTTAATGTAGAAGAGATATAGGTAGAGAAATCATAATACAAGATGCCAAAAAAATTCTAGTATATTTATCGTCTAATGGAGTCATATTGAGTACTCTCCTATTATTTCTCCTCCATATTTAAAGTACAAAATGGCTTAGGTGGAAAATCAATTCCACCATTAGTGGAATAATGAATAATTGCATCCTCCATCCTATTCAACGACTCATCTTGATCCTTATATTGAGTTCTTATATCTCTTTAAATGTTTGTCATTGCTTCCTTAACTTTTGATCATGGCCTATTAATGCAATAATGTAACTTAAACACTCTATATATTCTTCCACATTGAATATGGAGACAATAGAAAAGCATTCTCGAGTTTTACTAACCTCTCTGCCTAATATTATTAAGCATTCTGGAATGGCTAATCAATGGTCCTTTCAAGTTCATCATCCTATATCATGATCTTATCAACATCAAACTCACTAACTTCTTTAGCAACTAAAACATATTGCCCCTTAACCTTCTTCACTAAGCATATGTGTCACATTACTTCTGTGTCAAGTTTTGGCATTAACAGTCATCTAATGAAGCTGGTTAAATAAATATAGGTTATTGGCTAGAAATGATATTTATGATCGTCTATATATGTCCACTTTTTCTCATTGCCATAATATCTAAACAATTTACGTACTAGAAGGTTAAGTTACAATATCAACCCTCCACTAAGCATCATAAGTAAAACAAATCTCATAATATAACTACACTTATACTCTCCCTCTTGCTTAATCTGGTGTAAGCAATAACTTGATGCAAAAAATACAATATTGGTGATTTAATGTGTGAACTCTATTAAAATAGAATTGTAGTTACAAGTTCTTTGCAATATGTTACGCCAAAGATTTACAAGTACAAATATATCTTCAGAGAAGTCATTAAAAAAATACTTCTATTATGTTGGTCCCAAGTTACATCCCTCTTTAACTCAAATATTAACAAAAATTCCACGGGTATGTGTCTTTAAATATAACGACAAATATTTTCTACCTTGCCTTATTTATTACCTCTATCACATTTGCCATTGAAACAATTTGGCATAAATAATACACTTAGAAATGTCTATTAGATTTGATAGGTCTATTTCTTAGGATTTGATGGCTTTTTTATATCATCTTCATTGTTGAAACATAGCATAGGATGTGTGGACTCCTCGGATACTTTGAGTTTAATGTATAGGGCTACTCATCTCTCTAATATGCCCTTACTGTTAATTGACGATGACCTCTTACTCATATTTTCAAATTTTACTTGGTAGGAAGAAATTTGAAACTTAAGTATGAAATGGATCTTAAAAAAACACATTAATTTACCATACGGATGTGTTATATACCCATGATTAAATAAAGAACCCTAAACATATGCATAGTTAACGAATATGATTAACCACACAGGCATGTAGATAAACATATCCAAGAAAACCTATAATAGATATGGTTTGATACACGAGTGTGTACCAATTTATGTCCTTTATAGTATTCCTTTAAAAACTCTTGAAATATAATCATATACTAAACCATATTATTTCTCTCTATCATAAATATGATTTTGGCCTACGATCATATACAAAATTGTGTCCAATATTGTATTCCTTTAAATCAGTAAAGATGCTACTTATCTAAAATAATTGATGGTATTTTTTATATATAAGCATGATATGGGGTGTATAGAACTCTAATATAGTTTGTACTAAGTTATATATTCTTTATACTCAATCATAGTGTTCTCATGTTAAAGTAAAGGTGTTACTTATCTTTAATGAGTGATGATATGTTTTTTTGTATAGAATGTGTAATGGAGTGTATTAAGTCCTAGTATAGCTTGTACGAAGGCATGGTATTCTTTTTACTTATTCAGGTATTCTAATATTGAAGTGTACGTGTTAATTATTTTCAATTTTTATGGTACTTTTTTAAATTTTACATATTAAAGTGTAGGTGTTAATTATTTTTAATAAATGATATTTTTTTATACATAGGTTGATATTGAATGTATGAAATCTTGGCATAGTTTGTATTGATGTAAGGTATTCCTTGTTCATAATCATGTTATTCACATATAAAATTTAGGTGTGACTTATATGTAAAGAGTTAATTGACTATATTTTCTTACAATATCTTGTTATGATTTTCATTGTGTGATGGTAGTCATTTTTTTTGCAAGCTTGTGGTTTTTGCAATACGGAGATATGGTATTTAAAACATTTGACTCAATGTTTTTTTTAATTTATTAGTTACAATATTTAAGTAGGAAAATTGTACTAATGGTGATAGGTGATAATGTTAAAGAATTTCCTAAGCACTAATATTTTCAATTATTTTCCAAGTAGGCACCTTACACTGGACCATAGAAAAAGGAAATATTTGTCAATTAGTTCCATAATTCATTTTCCTTGCCAATAATCATATTTTTAAGGAAACTCAACCACTAAACAATTAAGAATATATTGGAATAAATATCAGTTATCTTAATGCATCCAAAACCTTATAAATATATAATGGATTTTAAATAAAAATAAATTGGTATAAAATTCTAGAATTATCCTTACATTAATTGTCAAATAACAATCCATAACATAATCATTATAAACAACCAGGTTAAAGGAGGAATATAATGACGATGCAAGAAATTAAAATCAATGGAAATCATTCAGTCTTATGGGTGCTTTTGAATCTCAATCAACTACTTCTAGTGTAAGTCATATGCTTTAGCAACATTATATTACATGCTAAAGGGTGCACATAATATATAAATATGAACATACCATGATTACTAATGCAGGAACCTATTCCATAAAAAATTCCATTCTATATCATAGTTAAATTCCATAATCGTCACTTTTTTCAACAATAAACATATTACTCAAAATGTTAATTAATCTTTATAAGTCAACTTTAAAACAATGTGAAATTGGAAAACCCATTTATGCATTCAAATAGGGATAAACATGATATTTTTCTTACTTTTCTCTTATAAAGATAGAAAATATGGACTAGAAATCTTTAACATCGCATTGAAGATTAGATAACATCATCACCATTATAACACTAATGCCTACAACCCTAAACTAATATTTGTTACATTATGCATAATGCAACGGAATCTTATATTTTCATATATAGTACAAACAATAAGTTGCAACCCACCAGTGGTCCACAAGTTCTTTTTAACACCATCCTTCACATGATTAGAGTCAAATATCGCAATCTTTCCTACTTTCATTGAAATTCAACAACAACACCAATTATTATTTTGAAGTACAAAGGACAAAAAGCTACAAATAGAAAAGGAAATATTCAACTCTAAATCATTATTTTAACCATTATTTCATGCATCAATACTAATATAAATAAAAATACACTTAACCATTTATTAATGCATGCATTAATGCAAATATCCAAGTCCTTGTGAATATTTCTTGTATACTTAAAAAAATTTAAAAGATCAATAGAATAAAAGGAATTGTCTACATTTTCCTCTAACACTTGATTTATGTCTGCCTAACAACATTACAACATTAAAATCAATTCCAAATTTCCAATATAAAATATTATTCTTCCTTTTCACAAAAAAAAGATGTTAAGGTTATTTATCAAAAATATCGAGTCCATTATGCATCTGTCTAAAAGAACGCTAAGAACAACACTCTCAAATAACAAAATTAATGAAAACCTGCTAACTAACCATTAAGTGTTTAAACCATAAGACATATTTAAAGAGTTAGAATATTGTAAAGGAAACTAGAAATTGCTTTCTTTAATTAATTTGCACAATGTGACCCCCACTAGGTTACTTATGCAATTCTTATACTTAAAACATGAAAGGATGTTATTCAATGTCAAATTAAACCTAAAATTTCAAACAATGTCACAATCAAGAAACTTGGTGGAACAAGTCAACCAAAAATGAATTAATGTTAAGTAACACGCAATAACATATTCATCAACATTAATATGATCCTGAAAATAACTAAGCTACCTCATTATTTGACCAACTTTCCTTTAGAGGAACATAACATACAAAGATTTAGAAGTTAGGGTTCTTATATAGGACTTCGATTTCTTTCCATATGGCACCAATTTCAGACATTTAGTATTACCATTGCTTGCCTCTAAACCTCTCAAAATGTTTACACTGATTACCTAAAGTAAAAAAATATCTTTTATCAAATTTGCATCCATAAACAAAATTACTTGGTTAAGTGTCTAATCATATAATATTATATCCTCATTGACACTTTTTTGTTCTATTTTTCTTTATTTGATGATGAACTTTCTTTATCGGTGTCTTTATGATGTCCTCACCTTTTCTTTGATGACATTTACATTTTAACTAAAATTTAAAATTAAATTTAAACTATTATCTAAATACAATAGAGGGTTCTTTAATATATACCATTATCTTAAACTTCCTCTTTTTTGTCTTCTTCTTAAATTTTATCTCCTCTTGTATATTAACAATCTCATCCTTATCTTTATTTATTATGGACTTCTTGTCACACTTTAGGACATATTTTTTTTTAATCTATCATTAATGTCTCTCCACATCTTGGGAACAAATTTTCACTTATTTTCTCTATTATTAATGCCTCCACATGCTTCAAAACTTCTTTATCTATATCTTTCTCTTTCATTGATGTCTCATCACATATTATGGCATCCTTGTTTTTGGTTCATCATTAATGTCTCCTCACATCTGGAGATTAGTTTCTCATTTAATTGCTCTATCATCATATGTACAAGAACATCGATACCTCGTCATCCTTATCTCTATCATTGATCTATCTTTAAGCCTTAAGACATCTTCTTTATTTTGAGTATATTATTGGCATCTTTTTGTGCCTTAAGATCAGTTATCCATTATTATTCTCTATTAGAGACACCTACCCATACCTTAAGACTTATTCTCCTCCTTTCCATTAAACTAAAATGTGAATAACTATTCATGAACAAACCAAAAGTTATGGGCATAGAACAAACCAAAAGTTATGGGCATACTCTAATCCAAAAATTTACTCACTGATTACTTTATATATACTACCTCTCACAAAGTTGTTTGTACTTTTCTTACTACTTTTAAGCCACCGTGATGCTTTGTAACTATGTTATTTTCAATAGACTAAAGACCCCATAAACGATGTCTGAATGCATTTATAAAAAATATATATTAGAAAGAAAAAATACAAACATATAAACTCTACAAATAGAGAAAGGAAGAGGCTAGTGACATTATCTACTTACCATGTCTATTGTTGAGTTATTTGGTCGATATATCGATAGACTAACTACGTTATTATGTAGGCGTCCAAAATGCAATGGGTTGTTAGAGTTAACAAAGTTTTGGTTTGTTTGCTTTTAAGTTTTATTCAACTCTAAGAAATAAAAGAAAAAGATGATGTAGAATAAATTCAAATGAGCCAAATAAGTTATTTACAACTTCTCAAGGAAGCTTTCTACAAAGAAAATTTCTTTATTACCCTTTATAATGTGAAATTACATAACTATTGTAACTAATTTATGGTATTGATAAATTATCGAGGCAATTCTTATTTATCACAGTATGATGATATTTTTATATGAACGTAACGTACTTTTTATAAGGAGTATTTTGGCAACTTTACCATACAATCTTTTTATGTAGTAGTGTTTAAATAAAGAACCCAAAACCTGTGTTCAATTATAATGAACTTGATTGACCACATAGTTGTGCAGTTAATTATATCTAAGAAAACCTATAAAGTACACCGTTTAGTACACGATTGTGTGCCAATCTGTGTCCTCTATAATGTCCTTTTAAAAAAAATAAGCATGAGCATAATTAGATACACATCTATGTATTGAATTGTGTTTATTTATCTTTATTAAAAAATATTTTAACACTCAGGCATGTACTAAACTTTGTGTAATACCATGTACCTTTAGATAAGTCAAGGTATTATTTATCTGTAATGATTGGTAATACTTTTTATAAACAAATATGGTATGAGATGAATAAAGTCATAGTACATGTAACAGCCCAGATCACCCGCCCACAGATATTGTCCGCTTTGGGTTGCCTATCGGGCCAAGGCTCTCACAGTTTTGCTCTTCCCATACCCGAGAAAACACTTCTATGGGGAGGAGGTATCCGTACCCTTATAAGGCATACTTAGTTCTCCACTCTAACCGATATGGGACCTCACGATCTAACCCCCTTAGGGCTCAGTATCCTCGCTGGCACAACGGGTCAGGAATTAGCTTTGATACCATTTGTAACAACCCAGACCACCTGTACATAGATATTGCTCACTTTGGGTTGCTCATTGAGCTAAAGCCCTCACAGTTTTTCTTTTCCCACACCTGAGAAAATGCATCTATGGGGAGGAGGTATCTGTATCCTTATAAGGCATACTTCATTCTCTTCTCCAACCGATATGGGACCTCACAACATAGTTCATATAAAGGTATGGAATTCTTTATACTTAATCATGGTATTCCCATATTAAAATAAAAGTGTTACTTATTTTTTGTGAGTGATAATATTTTTTATACATAGGCGCTATATTAAATATATTTAGTCTTGATATAGTTTATATTGAGGCATAATGTTCTTTGTACTCAATCATGGTAGTCTTACATTAACGTGTATGTGCTACTTATTTTTAATAAATGATGGTGGTATTAAATGTATTTATTCTTGATATGGTTTGTTAGGGCAGGTTATTCTTTTTACTTAGTCATGGTATTCTCATATTAAAACAAAGGTGATACTTACCTATAGCAACTAATGAAATTTTTCTGTAAATAGGTGTGGTATGGCATGTATAGCGTCCTAGTGAAGTTTATATTAAGTTATAGTAGTCTTTGTATTCAATCATTAAGCTAGTCCCGTATTAAAGTGAAGAAGTTACTTATTTTTAATGAGTGATGGTATTTTTTGTGCATAGACGTAGTATTGAATGTATAAAGTCCTGGTATAATTTGTATTAAAGAATGATATCCGCTAAACTTTATCGTGGAATTCTCATATTAAAGTGTAGGTATTGTTACTTGTAATGAGTGATGGTATTTTTGTACATATGAGTGGTATTGAATGTAATGAGTCTTAGTATAGTTTGTATAAGCATGACGATTCTTATTTTTAATGATTAATGATATTTTCTATACATAGGCATAATATTGAATATTTGAAGTCCTGGTATAGTTTGTATTAATTGATGGTATTCTTTGTATGTCATATTATTTCTATATTAAAGTGAAGTATTACTAATATGTAATGATGTATAGTGCTATTATTTATACATGAATGTGGTATTGGATATATGATTTTTGGTATAATTTGTATCAAGGTATGATTTTTTTTATTCTTAGTCATAAGTATTCCCATAATAAAGTGAAAGTGTTACTTATCTATAATGAAATATAGTTTTTTTGTTCATACGTATGGTATTAGATGAGATTCATGGTATAATTTGTATTGAGGTATGATATTATCTATGATAATTTCTGGAATTCATATATTAAAGTTAGGTTGTCACTTATAGGTGATAAGTCAAGTAATAGTATTTTTCTAAAGTCATGGTATGATTTTCATTCTATGATGGTGATATATTTTTATAGGCTTATGATTTTTGCAATCTAGATACGTGGTATTTAAACATTTGAATCAATATTTTTAATTCATTAATTAAAATATTTAACTGGAGAAATTGAATTAATATAGATGGATAATAACATTATAGAATTTCCTAAGCATTACAGTTTTAAATTATTCTCAAAATGACTTATAATAGACCATAGCAAAATGGAATATTTATCAATTGGTTCCACAATTTGTTTTTCATGCCAATAAACATATCTTTAGAGAAACTCAACTTATATTGTACTGAAATATATGTCAATTATCACAATGTAACTAATAAACTTATAAATATTCTGTGAATTTCAAATAACAATAAGTTGGTATAAAATACTACAATAATCCCTACATTAATTGTCAAAAAGCTGTTCATAGCATAATCCCTACATTAAAAATAATCATTGAACGGTGTTTCACATATGTATTTTTATTCAAATTAAGGAGTTAAAATAATTTGACATCACTCGATTGCCTATTAGTGGTGAAGTAGGGAATAAGTGATGTAATCTAGTTGAGTTGTTAACATTGCCTATTGGTAGTGAAATATGCCTCATTTGGATGGCCTAATTGAGGTGCTAAAATTTTATATTAGTAAAAAAAAAAAAGAGTTCAAGTGAGATGTTTAGTTGAGATGTCAAGATTACCTATTGGTAGTGAAACATGCCTTATTTAGATGGTCTGATTGAGTTGTTAAGACTTTCTATTAGTAAAAAAATAGAGTTTAATGAGGTGGTTTAGTTGAGGTGTCAAGATTGCTTATTGTTGGTAAAATAGAGCTTAAAAGGGTGGATTGGTTAAGGTGCTAAGGAAAAATTGTGGAGAAAAAGGGATAAATTGTGATGTTAAACTTATCTTCCTCCATCATCAACGTCTCTTTATACTTCGAGATATCTTCTATTTTTTTAATTTGTCATTGGCATCTCTTGATGCCTCAGGATTAATTATTTTATTATTCTCCATCATTGACACCTCCTCATGCCTTAGAACTTTTTCTCTTTCCTATCATTAAACTAAAATGTCAAAAACTATTCATGCATAAACCAAAAATTACAGACATACATTAACTCAATAAGTTACTCACTCATTACCTTTGCATTTACCACCTTTTACAAAAAACTTATGCACTTTCCTCACCACTTCCTAGCCACCATGATGCTTCATCTAATGATCCTCATTGTAATCAACCATGTACATTAAAGATAAGTTAATATACTAATCAATTAACTCTTTGCAAATAGTTTTTTCAAATATTACCATAAATTTCTAACAACAACATTACTTTCAACTTTCCATACTCATGTTCTAAGAAAATATCATTACCCAATGCCTTATCGATGCTGATATCATCCAAAAATATAATCTTTGTCATTTTCCTATGTTAAAAGTTCTATTCACATATGACCTATCAAAATACAATATCTGTAAAAAAATTTAAAAACTGTCTTTTTAATTAATTACATATATGTACATGTCTAAAATTAATTAACAATTTCAATTTTGTTGGATGTATAACTTACAATTAATATAACTTCTCATCTATCCATGTAACGAGCAATATTAGACATAACAACTATGTACTTAAGATAGGGGTGAATTAGGTGTTTATAAAATTATAATAAAAAGTTACCAACTTAATATGAAATAAACCATAATTTATAAAGGATGCTAGTATAAAATAAAATAATGAATTTTAACAAAGCTTTTAAGTAATAAACTAAAAGGGTAAGAGAAAGATACGTAAACTGATTTATAGTGGTTCGATAAACAATCCTTGCCTATGTCCAATCACAAGACTCTTCTTGAATTTTCACTATAATTCTTCTTTCAAGGAGAAAAATAACCTATGTACAATCTTTACTTGGCAAAGAGGAACCCTTATACAATCTTCTTTCAAGGTGAAGAGCAACCTTAATGCCACTTAGAACACTTCTAAATATAATAAAAAGAAGTATAATGGAAGCTTACAACTCAAAAGAGTTCATTACTTTGATGATATTAAAAAGGCTCAATCAATCAAAATGTGACAATGAATGTTTAAATGATTGAAAAACCTTTAGAAATATATGTAAAAGGAACTCAAATTCTTCTTGATGTAAAAACCAATGAGGAAAAAAGTAATTATAGGGTAGCTAATTGTTGAATATAAAAACTAATAATTACAAAGACTAGTTAAAAATCACTGGTTAATAAATATAGCATATTGGTATCTGCACGTTCAATGGATATTGGCCTAATGTCTTAACAGCTAGTAAATCTGCACATTCAATGGATATTGGTCGACCAATATCCATTGAATATGCAAATTTACTAGCTGTTGAGGCATTATTTGAGCAAATTGGTCAACTAATATGGCTTATTAGTCAACCAATATTACTATAAACTCTATAAATATCATATTTAACAACTTCAACCTTTGTTGGTTAATGACTAACACACATAGGTCAACTAATCCCCCAAAAACATGATTTTAACAAATTTAAATCCTCAAACTCAATATGTTTAATACAACTGTAATTTAAACACTTCCCAAAATATTTCCTAAAGTGTGTTTGAAAGATCAAGAGGTTTTTCTCTTTAAAAAAAAAGCTTTAACACCTCTTGATGAATGAAAAGACTCATACAATGAAGTGATATGAAATGTTTATATATAGTGCCTTTAAGCTTGCCAAGCTAACAACATGAGATTACAAATGATAGTAAAATAAAAAAAGAATTATATGTTCCTTATTCTTCTTTTACTCATGACTTGAACTTCACTTTATATGTTATGGACTTCATCTCTTCTTTTATCAACTTCATGAATTATCTTTTTGAGTTATGTATGATTTCATTTTGTTCTTATAAAGCTTCTTATCAAGATGTTAAGCTCATTAGTAGGATTTATCTTTTTTTATCATCAAAATATTG
Source organism: Erythroxylum baracoense (assembly GCA_025629805.1). Classification (NCBI taxonomy): domain Eukaryota; kingdom Viridiplantae; phylum Streptophyta; class Magnoliopsida; order Malpighiales; family Erythroxylaceae; genus Erythroxylum; species Erythroxylum baracoense. The sequence continues at coordinate 22,001,635 of JAOTAY010000007.1, forward strand.
ATCTAAAGCTCCCTTAGTTTAACAATTTCCCTTTTTTATGATGACAAAACATGTGTGATATTAGAGAGCAATAATACAATTAAACATACAAGCAATTATCGATATCAAAATAGTAATTAGCTTCATTTAATTTATAAATAATACATAAATCAATATCAAGAACTAAATATATCTTTAATTTCAAATAAGTGATATCCAATAATAAGTAGAAGAAAAATCATCATATGCACAAAAGCCACACTCCCACTTAATCTAATATCACAAAATTACTCTCCCCTTTTTTGGAAAATTAAAAAATCGATTAGTTGAAGGCAGAAATCGAGACTCGATCAAGCTATATAAATTATCAAGTCAATGCGTCATAACGTTTTGAAAGGATTTAAGTTTGCTTTACATCATGGTGAGCTAATACTCAATGGCTACCAAATGAGCATCAGGTAGGGACCTACAATGAGGTCGAGAGTTAGTGGCCCCATCGTTCATAAGGAGCTCAACAATATGATTTAGTAGAGGCTCATCATAACCAGTTTCATATAGGGGAGTCTCATATACGAGGGACAAAAATTAAGGTAGGAGATGTTGTTGCTAGTTTGGTCGAGTTGTTTGACCATTAACCAATTGGTAACATATATGGCTAAGAGTAGCAGAATAAGAAAAGAAATCAAATTAATCCCATCACCAATGGGAGGAATATGAAAATACTGGTTAAGTATTAATGTAAAGGGAATGTTTTATTTCTTTTTCTTGGTTCGATGGAAATGGACCATATTGAGAAAAAGGAAAAAACTAAGATGAATTCACTCTTTTAATATGAGGGTGGAGAGAAATAAAGATCATCATATCCTAGAAAAGTAAAGTAACCACCGGTAGAAAAAAATATACTTAATGAAGAAATGATGAAAATAAGGGATAACATTGGGCTCACAAACACCATCGGGTATTCTAATGACCTTTATATGGTTACGTAGCTTTAAAATGAATTTGACTCTATCAGGCACATAATAAGTTTGAATACTGTATTCGATATGAAAAATATAATATGTAAGATTTTCAGGAATGAGGATGTTTAAGATCTCATTTATGAGATTATAAGTGAGATGAATATCAACATTATATATTTTAAAGAAGATATGGGTGTCACCTCAAATCACTTCTGGGTGAAGATTATTATAAAATAACCTAAAACTTGTGGGGCTTATACGAAAAGTTTTTGTAAGAAGGGATTGTCACCCTTCATCAATGAAGAATTAGACAAGACCATATTCTTTAAATTACTTTAAACTAGGGATGGCATTTCGGCCCAGTGACAGGCTCCTATCCTGCAATGACTAGGTGACCTTGTAACACCCCACTCCCATAGGGCATATTTCCAAACACACCGACGATATTCGAGAATACACTCTACAAGGGTGGTGTGCTAGGATAGTCAGTCAATCATAACCATTAAAAAAATTTTCACATAGCACACACATTTTTAGAAAAACTCATAATCATTTTGGCCCATTTTATTTTAAAACATCACCAATTACAATTATCATTACAAACTCACACTTAATCAAACGTTAAATACATTGTCAAAATTTTAATAATCTTTTTGGCCCATTAAAAATACAAAATGTATTTGATCTTAACTGTTATTACAAACATAATTCATTTATACAATAAATGAAGCTTGCAGAATACAATATTTAATACTAAATTTACAAAAAATATATATAGACGCCAACTAATCCTGACCTCTATCTATTACTCAAATGCAGTGGTTAGACTCTAGTTGGTCTAACTAGGTGTCTCCTTTGAGCCTGAAAATATGTTGCAAATTTTGGGGTGAGTTTTGCGAACTCAGTGAGTGGACTATCCTCGATGGCTTACTCAATAACACATCAATTCATGTAATCACGTAATTCACATCATTTCACTAATCAACATGTTGAATTACATACATTTCATATTCACTTAATTCATATTTCACATCAGAAATCATTCAAACTATTTATTTCAATCATGTAAATCATACATATCAAATACATATGCAATGTTCATGAGACTCACTTTTAATTGTTATTGTTGTGACCGAGTGCCTGTAAATGTCTCGTATCTATTGTGGATACCGAGCTCATTAATAACTGTCCCTTATCCGTTGGGGATACAGGGCTCATTTTACATAGTGAGCCAGAGGCTCTTATCACATTCTGAGCTTTAAGCTCTTTTTCGGTGGCTACTCCAATCATAACAACTTTTATATTATCATGCATTCATGTAATGAAATGCATCACATGTATTCAGTCAATCAATTATGCTCAATCTTACACTTTCGCATTCACGTTCACATTCTTATTCACATTTATCATTGAACCTTAGTTCGGCATTCAACACTTAAGTTGAGAATAACTTATTTAGTCAAATTCACATTCAAGGAGCACTTCCAATGATTTTTACATGCATCATATGCCTCGGACATTTATTGTATGTAATTCATACATTTACATCACATAATAATTCAATACAGAATTTAAACAAAACAATCAATTAAGATGAGACCATCTAGGTCGACTCACAATACGGGCCAGATTAGCATTAGCTTCCATGATCCGGAAACATTTAGATGCTGACTTTCTATCATGTGTATCAACATCATGCAATAAACACATTGTACACACATTACTAATTTCACAATCACATAAACATTCAATTATACACAAATGCATATGTGTAATGTATAATGCATGCTCACATTGACTATTCCGAGTATGTTTCCTTAATCACGTCTCTTGATCATTCAAACCTTATCATTCGTATGTGTCTAGCTTATTCTTAGGTTTACACCTCAAGAACACTTGGTTATTCTAATATCACAAATCAATCAGTCGCCATTTCTTTTCTAGCACTATATGCTCTCATAATATCCAATTCTCATTCACCTTTACTCAATACATATTACTCAACTCCTTTGAATCACAACTACATTCATATGAGCATCTTCATTCCCATTATACTCATGCCTTTGGTACGTTGATATCAACAATTCATTCACTAAGTTATAACCTCACACATATATCACACATTTAGTCACTTAATCCAAGCATCGTTCTAGGTTCAATTCAAGCTTTATTCAAGCCTAAAAGCATCATAGGAAAACACCTAATCATTTGTTATTCCAAACCATACTTAAAAGATGCATTTTTCACTTAATAACCGTCCACGATCATGGGTTTTTTTGACAGAAATTTTCAGCACTTTATGGAATTCCCACGATCATATACCAATTCCCACGATCATAGGATGCTTTCATCCGAAAATTCCCAGTAAAATCCTTTCATTTTTCTAGCTTTTCCAACTCTATTTTTAGGTCAATGTTATGTGACCATTATGACCTAGAAAATGAGGTATTTAGGGAACACCTTTTTCTAAAAAAATGTTTATATATGTATTAAGTTTCTAATTAACTAAAGTTCATTCAATTTGGTTTAGTATTCTGAAATTTATACCCAAAACGCTACTGACTATTCTCATACGACGACAGCACACAATACTCAACTTCAGACAAAATTTTGAAACCCTTAGAGACAGAATCAAAATTCGGTTCCTTCATGAAAATTGTATCCATATATCTCTAGTTTAATATTAACTAAAAATAATCTCATTTGGATATCTATAGATCAAGATATGGTCAAAACAAAGATGCATGTTTAGTGAAAACACTCCATCTAACATATTTCAACACACATTTAACTTCATTTTCATCCTAATTCATCTCTTTTGCTTAGTCTATCATTTCTAACTTATGTCCTCATTATTTCCTCTTCATTCCTACTTACACTTCATCTCAATATCATTCACAAATAAATAAAAATCGATGAGTGATCATAAACATCAAAAACATAACACATACATATACACATTCATCACCACTTTTTGCACATTTTCTACTCCATTTTAATGCTCTTTCAATTCCAACTTCATCTCTACAACAACTTATGAAATATCAGTTAAAATATACACAAAAAATAAGAAATTTATACATCCATTTTTCTCATCCACAATTTCAGCATGTACACATTCTCATTTTATGATCATTTAGCTCTTAACTATCATCAAAACATGTTCCATTCAAGAAATAAAGAAGAGTAATGCTTTATAGTCACTTGTTTTCTTCAAGATTTTCAAATTCTCACTTAACCCTAGCTTTCCTTGAACCACACGATCATCACCATTGTAGGAAAGAATAAACTAGGTTTTTGGTAACAAAGAGGAAGAAGACAATAAGAAGCTTGAAGAAACAAAGGGAAGGAGTTAAGCAAAACTCAATATGATGAAGATGAGAGTGAGTATCCTAGATGATGGAGAAGAAGAATGAACAAAATGAAGAAGATGAAGAAAAAGCATAAGCAACGAAAATGATGAGTGAAAAACCATCTCATGGTCTTTCAATTAGATATTTTCATGGAAATGGATGTGCAGCAAGTGGCATGACCCTTGTCACTTGCCACATGTCTTATTCCTAAGGCTTTATTTGGTCCCATTTTTAATAACTAGTCCATCTGATTCCAATTTCTACTCCAATTGTCTCCTAATTTTGTCATTAAATCCCAATATCATATATCAATTATTTCTTTTATCACTCGTCACTTATTTCTACTACCATTTATCAATTGTTCTGTCACTCGGCATTTTTTTTGGTCCATAAATACCCAAAATTCCAGAAAATTCTCAAATTTCACTAAAAAATTCTAAATCACTAACTACATACACAAACTCAATTTTCAAGACACATAATCCATAATTCACATTATAATCACATTAAAACAATCATTTATACCCAAAAATGTCAAACGAGTGCATGAACAAATTATTGTATTGCGTGCAATAATCAAAATCATGTGTATGAATGTTATATTATGCTTGAACATGAAATGCATTCTTCTACTCTCTCATTGCTATTTCCCATTTACAGAAATCTAAGGTTCTAACCCTTAGTATGGAAATGAGATGTTATAGACCTACTTAGCACTTCATGGGGGCCCTCCAATCGATATCCGAATCAGCTGGAAAGTTTTCGTGAAGCTAAGCCTATTACCCTTATTAAGGAAAAGCTCCAACTAAATAATAAGAAATGTAAACAGTGGAGTTCTGTTTTTCAGTTTATTTAAAATTTTGACAACACAATGGTTGTATTTTAACATCCCAAAAATTTCAAAGTCCTTGTAAAAGTTTAAAACACTTCTATTATCACATTAATTTCTCAACTAAAAATTGTGGACTTCAAATCCACTCACATGCAACCACAAATAGTTACATCAGTAAACTTTGAAAAGCTACAATAAAACCATGCATTTCATTTAAAAACCTTTATACATATCCATTCTTTACATAAATTTACATTCCAAAACATGTTCAAGGAGATGCAATAGTTCTCAAAAATATGTATAAGGCAAAAATGCCTGCACAGTAGCACATGACGAAGTTGACTACTTACGAGGTGGAGTCCCTTCCACTGAAGCCCCTGAGCGTGCACCTAGGAGGTTTTATTTAATAAAGAAAATAAAGGGTGAGCTAAACGATCTCAGTGATTATTATTGGTTTCCAATAAAAACATTTATACAACTATTAACCTTCATAAAAGAAAATTTCTTTTCTTTTTAAGTAATAACCAATGTTCTTACAAAATACATTCTTTTCTTTTCATAAGATTAATGCATACGTAAAACAAAACATATAAATTTTTATGAGATCAAGTTCAACTTTTCTTCTAAAGTATACAGCAATGGCAATCAATAATTTCATGAACTTTCCTTTTAAAACATAGCCTATCACTAATTTTCTTTTCCATATGGTACCCTTAGGTGTAAGGCCACGGAGTTGGTTCTATATCACTTACCCTTGCCTGGTTAACCTCTATATACCGATTGTTATGAAGCTGGTTCTACATCGCTTACCTGTAACAATGCTAGCACAATATATACTCCACATGTGCAGATAGCAACTCACAGGACATACTAATAGACACAACACCACCCATGTTAGTGACAGACGCCCCCCAAACATTGGCATGCATGTTAGGATGCACTCTGATCGATATAATCATATGTATAAAGGCCTAATGACGTACCATAGGCTAAACCACAATTAATACATGAGTGCGCCTCATTTCAATACCAATTCAAAACATATTCAAAATCCATTTCTATGCCAATTTAAAGCATATGTGAATATCAATTCAATGCCAATTCAAAGCATGTGTACATCTCATTAGTTTCCAAATGCATCCAAAACTCAATTAAATGCCAAATCAAAACATATGTAAACCTCATGAAGATTAACTTTAAAATGCAGTAATATCACCAATGGAATTATTTATAAACATACTTTTCTTAGTAAGGTAAAAACCATCTTAACAAATCATTTTAAATACACACTCACTATTTGTCGTTTATCGTAAACCACCCTTATGTGTTCGGTGCTTTTCCTTTATTAGTCCCGAGTTTACGGTGACGAGAAAACTTTATTATCTTACTCAGCTATCAGGGAGACCCTTGAAGGGTTCCTAAAACCTACTAAGTACATCCATAACTTACCACCTTGTTTTACAAATTTTATGACAAAGGGCTTAACCAAAATATTAGCATTTAGTAAGATTAAAATTCTGTTTTCTTTTCATTCCACCATTAAACAATCATTGAACAACTTCTATGATTTATACATGTTGTCTTCTTTCCATTTAAATAATGTACATAGTATATACATTTGTTTTCCTTATATTGAACCATTAAACTATGTACAACATATATGTTGCCATTAAACAACCATTAAGCCACATATATAGGATCTACATGTTGCAAATTAATAACCATTGAACAATACACTTAAGATATGAATATACTTACTAATTTTCTCTCCATTTACCATGTTGTTTTTCTCTTCATTTAACCATGCAATCAGCTCAATCATTCACACAATTCATAAGGGATTTCATGCTTCCAGTTTAAGCATTCACGTGACTAGCTAAAGAGGATGGAAAATAGTGATTTAAAATACTTGAATCAGGTGGTAATGTGTTGTCCATCTTTTCCCTACATGTAGTTAGCGTTGATGGAGGTGTTGTCCACAATTAGAGGCTTAAACAACATACAGAAATTATTTCCTAAAGACAATAACTTGGAGATCTATGCATGAAGGGAGTAGCTGCAATTTAATAACATCAATTCTGGTCCAAGGGACAAGTGAAGCTTTGGTGGAATGAAGGTGGAGTAGCTCCTCCATCATTCTTGTTTAAACTATAGGTTGAAGAGGGTTGTCCTACACATTGCAAGGTAAATTTCCAACAACATTCCATCATATAATCTCTTACCATCTTTGTTTAATTAATCCTTTAACTCCTTACATCATCCACAACAATTCTTGTCCCCTAAATATAACAAATTGTTCTGATTTTGTCTCACCAAAATGACACATGTCCACATCATGAATTGGTCTCTTATGTAATAAATTTTATGTCCCTCACATCTACTCCTTCATAAATTAGAAACATAAGGTCTTCATACATTTTTGTCCCAAAATAATAAGGACTTCTTCATGTAATTCATAGCTGCCACTTAAGGCTCATTCACATGTACATTTATTATTTCTTGTCCAAAATAATTAAATGGCTTAAGAAAAATTTGTCCAATTTTGATAGAAATTTCATGTCCACTTAATAATATATACTCCTAAACATATCAGCATGTAAGTTAGATTGATTTACTTTAAGTATCCTTAACTATGGCTGATTCTCTCACTCTTGGTGTACTTGGTTTATGTCCCTATGTTTCAGCCCGAAAATGCTTCCAATTTACTTTACACTAATTGAAAGCAAGGTCAATATTGATCTATCATAAATCCACCTGATCGAATTTATTTTTGGTCTATTTCTATACCAATCAACTCCAATATTTTTCAACTATCATTTGACTTAACACTTGTCTTAAGTATTGTCAAATCATTCAGGGTTGGGTCTCCAATTCACCTTTTAGCAAAAATAAAATTTACATTCACCTGAAAATACCATTCATATGAAATGAAATTTTATAGACACGTGAAAAGAAAAGTTTGAGGTTTTACACCTAGGATCGAGATGACTGGGCCTCAGGCTTAATGTTTTTAAAAAGTTAGGCCTCGATTCAATCTCAGGCTCAAGCTACCTAAGTTTGACCTCACCTGAGGCCCAAAAATTATAACAAAACTTGAGTGAAACTAAAGAGAGTCAATATCAAAATACTCATCTTGATTACCTAGAATTTGATTTGAGAGAGGGTCATAGGTGTAGGATTATGGTTCCCAAAAATTAGTGGAGTTATGGTTTACCCTGAATAGGATTGGATGAATTAGTGATGAAGTTGTTGAAGCTTGGCCTTTTTGGTGTAGAAGAACTAATTAGCATTGAGGAACTATGCTGAAGCTTGTTAGAGAAAGAAGAGGTACACTAAAAATGGTGGAGCTTCTATGAAAGGACTGAATAATATGCCTTCTTCAAAAAGACTCACAATGATTAAAACCAAGGAAAAGGAGTGCTAGGAGGGGGAATCTTGGTTGTTAGATGCCAGGGTGTGAGAAAAGAGGCATTGATGATGGTTTTAGTTCAAAGAGGATAGAAGTAGAAAGAGGAAGCATAGGCAAAGAAGAAGAAACAAACATGTTTTTGCTTTTAAAGTAGAGATATTAGTTGACTAGTCAAATATATTGGTTAACCAAATCTTAAATGTCAAACAATATTATCGAACAAACATTTTACAAACTTATTGTAAGAGTTAGTTTCTTAAGATTCACTCTATTAGTCAACCACTGAAGATATTGGTTGACTAATGAAGGATGATGACCAACGTAATTGACCACTCTCCTAACAAGCTCATTAGAGAAAAACATTCATATATAAGGGGATACTAGTTAACCACAAGAGAACATCGATCGAACAATATGGCTATATGTTGAACAAGCGATTAAACATCTAATAAACTCATTAGAAAGCATAAGGGTGGATTTTTTGGGATACTAGTCAACCACGTAAAGTATTACTTAACTAATACATCCTAATAATGTGAAAAACAACCTTAACACTAAAATCAAAATATCAAAACAAATCATAAATCATGGAAATATTGATTAATAACTATCATAAACATTAAAAGAGTCATCTAACCTATAGAGTTTCCATCAATCATCCCTAATTCTCTTTTATTATGCAAAATATATCCTCACTCACATGTTTAGTAGAAAAATTGTCCAATTGACATTAATCCACAAATTCTGACTTAATATCCTTATTTTCGTACATGATATTTAATAAGATGGTATTTAATTTCAATGTGCATGGTTCTAGAGTATTGAATGGGGTTCCTTATGAGATAACTAAAACTAGTATTATCAAACCTAATAGTTATCTTAGTAAGGCCCATTCTATAGTCTCTAAGTTATTATCTAAGCTATATAATTTAAGCACAGTAACTATTAGCTACTGCATATTAAACTTCAGTGGTTGATAAGGTAACCAAATTTTCTTTCTTACTAAACTATGAGACTAATGCATTTCTTAGGAATTCATAACTAGCGGATGTACTCTTTCTATCTAGAAGTCTAACAACATAATCCATATCCAAATAATCTAGTAAGTTAAAGAAAGTATGTGAGGATACCAAACTCTTAATGAAATAATACTGCATAAAAATATAAGAATGCACTTAACGGCTAGAAATTGGGATTCCATAGGACTCAATTGAAGTCTAGTGCATAAGCATACACTACACATCCTACTTGTGATAAGATAAAGAAAACTACTAATCATAACTCAATAGAGCTTTACATCAATTGACTTGCCCTCTTTATCTTTGTTTAATTTTGTTATGATGCTCATAGGAGTCCCTAATGGTTTGACTTGATCCATTCCAAAGCATTTGAGTAGTTCTTTGGTGTACTTTGCATGATTAATAAAGATACTTTCCTTCATTTTCTTGATTTAGAGTCCAAGAAAGAAATTAATCTCTCACATCACTCTCATCTCAAATTCCCTACTCTATGTACTTAAAATTTTTTTAACATATTCTTATTAGTCACACCAAAAATAATGTTATCAATATCAATATAGATAATTAAAATATCTTGCTTATGAATTTTAGTAAAGAGTGTAGTGTCAACTTTACCATTAGAGAAAGCATTTTCTAAACAAAATGCACTTAACCTATCATTACCAAGATTAGGAGCTTATTTTAAACTATATAGAGCCTTTGAAAATTTGTAAACATGGTTAGGTGCATCATGCTTTTCAAAATTGAGAGGTTAACAAACGTAAAATTCTTCTTGAATAAAACTATTTTAAAAAGTACCTTTATCATCCATTTAAAACAATTCGAATTTCATGAAGAATGAAAATGCAAGTAAAAATATAATAGCTTATAAACTAGCCACTAGAGTAAAAGTTTCATCAAAGTCTATGCCCTCCTATTAATTGTACCCTTTTGCCACTAATCTAGCTTTATTACTCGTAATGGTACCTAATTCATCTAATTTGCTTCTAAAATACCACTCGATACTTATGATTTTGTGATCTCTAGGTCTAGGTACTAAATTCTACACTATACTCCTCTTCAATTGGTTCCTTTTTTATAATAAAAACCAACTTTGATCAGTATGAGCTTTTTCTATAATCTTAGGTTCACTTTGAGAAATGAAAGAAGGATGAGATCTAGTGATTGACTCTTGTTGACCATTACCTGGAATTTGATTTGGAGAATGGTTCTTTCAAGTTTTAATCATTTAGTTTGAAACAGTGCTCATATAAGGTGTGTTGTTGATCGCTCTTAGTTTCTTTAAGGGCTAATTTCTCTTATTCCTTGGATATACCTACATCATCATCTATAAGATCATTCTTATTTATAATAGGCATAGATTCATTAAATAAAATATACATAAACTCTTCAATAATAAAAATCTTCCTATTAAACATCCTATACGTTTTACTAATTAAGGAATAGTTAAGAAAATTCCTTTCATCCGCTTTGGAATCAAACTTCTCTAAGTTATCTATAGTATTTAAAATGTTGCATTTACACCTAAAAACTTTGAAGTAACTCATTTTTGGCTTCTTACCATCCTAAAGTCATAAGGATTTTTATCTAAATTTGATCTTATGTAGACTCAATTTTGAATGTGACATGCAGAAGCACACCCAAAAATATTTAGGGATATTATACTCATTTATCATAGTCCTTTCAATTTCTTACAAAGTCTTATTTTTTCCTCTCGATAATTCCAGTTTTAGGGGTCATTGCAGTATAAAGTTGGGAAAAATATCAATATCTTCATAAAAGCTTTCAAACCTTTTGTTCTCAAAGTCCCTACTATAGACACTTATAATAGATGTAGTAGAGAGCTCCTTTTCATTTTAAACCCTCTTTAAAAATGTGATAAATTCCCCAAAACATTCATATTTATTTTCCAAGACTCAAACTAAAGTAAATATACTAAAGTCATCAATTATGAAAAAAGCATAAAGTTTTACCACATAAACTAGCAACTTTAGTTAGTCCAAACAAATCTATATGAAGTGATTGCAGGTTTGGTTTCCCATAACAAGCTCCACAAATTTTTTTCTTTCTCAAATTTAACCCTTGGAACTTCATTAATAAGTTATTTGGAGTTAGGATTGGAGAAGATGTTGGGTCCGTGTTTTGCATACCGGGGTGAACTGGGCCCCGCATACCTCAAGTTTGCACGCGACCACGATCTGGTATTGTCCTCTTTGGTACTCGAACTCGAGACCTCAAGGTTTTGTGTAACATCCCCTCACCAATAGGAAGGGTATATTGGTAAAATGCCATGTTTAGGAGTGTATAAATGTATAGTGACATATGCATGCATTCATATATGCATATGCATAGTAAATAGTGAATTTTTGCACATGTGATTATTGTACATGCATACATGACATTGTCCCGGTTTCAATGTGAATAAATGTGTTTTACTGGAAATTGTTTTATGTG
>JAOTAY010000007.1:22014529-22039435 GCA_025629805.1 Erythroxylum baracoense
TATAAATTTAATCAAGGACTTATCATATTAGGATAAAAGCAATAAACATAATATGATAATATAATCATTTGCCATGTTATTAAAGAAAGTTAATAATTATAAAAGCATATGTGTTCAATCAATTACATAACGATTGGGTCATAGGTATAATTCCAACACCACAATCTTTCATTATTGTTTTTGCCAAATGATTTTTTTAAAAATTGTTATCCAAAGAAATGCACATTCACGTCTTATATAAACACATAAGTACACACTATTGTAACGTATTTAATGAATGAATCTCATTATAAATCCATTTTTTCATGATCATCAATGCGTGGACTTTGTCTTTACTTTTTACATATTAATAAATTAACATAACCATAGCCTTTTTTTGACTTATTTACTAGAATTTAATTGAGAAAGAGGTTTATATTCCTTTTATATTTTAAAGTAAATAACTTCACAATGTGGGACAAAATGATTTTTTTATTGTCCCTATTGGAAAACATAGTCAAACAAAATAAAAGACAAAATATTTAGAGCTGTTTGTTTTTATTTATGTTTTTAATTTGTATTTTATATTTTCTTTCAGTTTTCAAAATTAATAAAAACTACAAATTGTTTTTGTTTTCTTTATAATCTGATTTATTATAAACTAAATATATATTATTTAATTATAAATAAATCAATTTTTAATAAGAATTATGAATAATTTAACTTAATATTACATATTGAACTAATCAAAATTAATTATTAATAAACTTATGAATAATTTAATTTTATTTAATAGTTCATTTATTTTTATAATTAAAATAAATAAATAAATTAAATAATTATTAATAAATATAATTGAATACAAAATAGCTTCAAAATATATTAAAATTAAAATTTAATTTATAAAAAAATGTAAAAATATTTATTTTAATAAAATAAAATAATTTTTATTGATAATTTATTTATAAATATTATATAAGAGATTAAAATAAATTTAATTAATTAAAAATAATTTATCTTTAAATTTTATTTAATGTGTACTTATTATTTGTAATAAAAATATAACTATACTACATTAAACCAAACACTCCCTAATTACATCTCTATTGTTGGACAAAATAATTGGCCCTACTGACTACATGTTATTTGAACAGACAAGTTTGCATACAATGAAAAGTACTTATTCATAGGAATTTTTTTTTAGAATTATTCATAGGACATTTGTTTACGAAAACAATACCAAAAGATTCTAAAAAATAAAGTGATTTTAACCATTAAAAATGTTAGGAAAAAAAAGCCAGGAGCTTGAGATTGTAGGTGCACGTGTAGGTTCAAATCCCAAGTTCACCCATCTCTGTAACATTCATATATAACAAAATTTTCCTTTCTGTGCTTCATCATTTTGAAACATCGATGAATTTATAACATACTCATTTCCCGTGTTTTCGTGTTCTTTGTTTGCTCTCTTTATTATGCATTGTATAAGACCCAGAAATGGCATTCTGTATTGGAGCTTTATCTTGCCAAATTTTTGTAGACTAAATCCAGAAACCTGTATTGGGTTTTTGGTTCTTTAGTGAATTTCAATGGGCCATCACATTAGCACTCGTGAGGGTAATGGGAAGAAATCGACCTTAAGGGACTCCGTTGCGGTACCTTTGTGTGTCCTCTTTTGCCTTGCCTTGCCTACGTTGTCCAATTGCATGAACGTGGGCACCAGTGTTTTTTTGGGGATTCTTTTGGGTTGAGTCATGAGTTGTGAAAATGATTTAAAAGTTTTTAATTGTTTCCTACGGGAGCTACTTTGTGTCTGCTTCTCGAGTCATTGTGATTGCAAGACAAGCTCTGCTGGAAATATGATACAAAGTGAAGGAAGACGTGGTGCATGGGAGCTGCATGCAGGCGCTGACCTAGTCTGATTTGTTGAGATTTAGTTGCTGTTTAACGTTTACATTTTAGCTAGTTAGGATTTGAGCTTGATCCTAGGAAGTTAAGGTTGGTTAGGAGGTTAGAAAGTTACGTTTGAGTTTATCTTGTAAAAAAAGCCGTTTGTATTTGTCTATAAGATAGACGTTTTACTTTCAATAAATTTTAAGATAACAGTTCTTTGCAATCTCAAGTTTTTTCTAGCTGCATCATTCCACAACAACATTGTTGTATCAGAGCCAGGTTCATTGGCTATCTATCTTGCAAAGAACTAAAAACATTGCAATATGTCGAGCAACAACAACTCCATGAAAGGTTTCTCAACCTCAAATACCCGTACTTAAAGGAGATTTCTATGAATATTAGAGTATCAAGATGAAGACCCTCTTTAAGTTGCATGACTTATGGGAGTATGTAGAAAAGGGCATACTTGAGGGAAGTTCTGATGATTTAAGAAGCAAGGAGAATCAAAAGCAGGATGCAAAAGCTCAATTCTTCATCTAGCAAACAGTTGATGAAGCCATATTCTCAAGGATTGTTGCAGCCACATCCTCAAATCAGGCATAGACGATCCTTAAAACCGAATATCAAGGATCAGCCAAGGTGATGATAGTGAAGCTTTAGGTCGTGCGAAGAGAGTTTGAAACCGTCAATATGGCATAGATGAGTGCATATGGAGAAAAAATGACAGATGAGACGGTGGTGGCAAATGTGCTAAGAAGCCTACACCCAAGGTTCGATCATGTAGTTGTTGCTATAGAAGAATCTGAAGACCTCTCTCTTCTATCACCTGATGAACTGATGGGTTCCTTTTAAGCTCATGAGGATCAGATAAATATAAGTGCAGCAAGGGAAGAAGAGCAAGCCTTCCAAGTTCAAAATAAACGTGGAAGAAATTTCAGAGGAAGGGCGAGAGGATTCTTTAGAGCAAGAGGTAAAGGAAGGAGCTCCATTTAATGCACGTACTGCAAGAAGTTTGACCACCTCGAAAACAATTGCTGGAGCAAGGCCGATTAAGCCCAGTTTGTAGAAGGAGAAGAAGAAGATTACCTGTTCATGACTTAAGTAAGTGCCAATGATTATGTTGATGATCTATGGTACACAGACAACGTCTGTTCGAATCATATGACATGAAAACTCAGCAAGTTTAAAGAGTTGGATGAAATACACAAAGCCCAGGTTCGCTTTGGAGATGACAAGCAAGTGCAAATTGAAGGCAAAGGTACTGTGAAAATTACTGTTGATGGAAAAGAAAGGATGATCCAAAATGTAAACTATGATCCTAACCTGGCATATAACTTGCACTTTTTTGGCCCTATCTGTTATGTGTTGACCCCCACAGATAAACATAAATGGGACTAAAGATCTAAGAAGTGTGTATCTGTAGGCTATTGCATGAACTCAAAGGCCTATAGGTTATACGAGCCTCAAGCAAAGAAGGTTATCATAAGCAGGAATGTCCAGTTCAATGAAAATGGAAGCTATAACGATGGAGGAAGTAGAAGAAGAAGAAGAAGTGTAGCCACAAACACTAGTTGCTCAGGGGAAAATGTCTCTAGCAGGAGTTGGGAGAACTCCAAATACGCCTTCTCAAGACTCCACTCCCAAACCACAAAAAAGAGAAAGGAGTCTCGAGGATTTATATTCTTTAACTCTGGCCTTGTTTGCTGGAGAGCCTACATATGCAATATCAGCCATAAAAGATGGAGTGTGGAAGAAGGCCATGCAGGAGCAAATTCAGTCCATTGAAAGAACAATACCTGGCAACTAGTAGACCTTCCAAAAGGAAAGCACGTCATAGGCCTCAAATGTATCTTTAAAATAAAGTACAAATCGGATGGTAGCATTCTGAAACATAAGGCTAGGCTGGTGGTGAAAAGGTATGCACAAGAACAATGAATAGACTATGGAGATGTCAGGGTTATATAAATATAGTGCCCTGGAAAGCAAGTGTATTTATATATAACTTAATTTTTTTCCAGTTACAATATTGTAATGAAAATATTTATTATTAATAAAATAAAATAGTTTGGTTTTATTTGTATGAGCATAATATAACTAGTCATAAGGTATCAAAAGTTCTTTTGTAAGTAATATACATATATATAAAGATGTATGAGAAACAAGTATATTATTAGAATCTAAATTAATTGATTCACAGTTGAATAATTAAGTTAGTCGCTTGATTATAGTTTAGACTGTAGTGTTACGATCTACCTCCGTGTAAGTAAAGGAGTTTACTTCAAGGGAATGATAAGATTTAAATCATGATAGTAGTTGACTATCGGTAATGGCACTATTAAATGAATCTGGAATCACGTATGTTTTTAAAGAATAAAGTAGGTCGTTACTTTAATCTTAAAATATACACCTTAGCATTCATTTATTACGAACCACAATCTTAATGAGTGGTGAACTCATGTCTGCTTCATTATAATTCTTGATATGATCGGAATTGATTCTTACTAGGTATCAATTCAGATTCTGAATGTTGGAATTATTAATTGAAATATACATCAGGGAACATTTACTCAAATAAAGAGTATACAGTGATATTATCATTTCTAGATGTTTTACGAAAATTGGTGATTAAACTGGCGCCAGTAGTTTGATGGACTAGCTACTCATCAAGTTTTAACACCAAGATTAGATCTTATGTGCTAATCACCATATAGAGTGAAACGAGAGATCTAGACAGAAAAACTAACATAAGGGCAAAACTGTAATTTTACCCCTTATTGTGTGGATAGCTATAATATGGTTCATAATAGAGTTTGCGATTGGACATCGAAATAATAATTTTTGAAACATAGTATATTATAATTTTAAGTAATTCAAGAGTTCAACCAATTGTCTTTAGTGGAATGACATTTGATTAATAAGTCAGAATTGATTATAATGAGATTAAGTTAATTCTGGGCTTATTAGAGATTGAATTATTTAAGTCCAATTAGATTCCCCACTTAGCTTCTGGGAAGGTTATCAAAGAAAGTAAGAAAAATAAACGAAAGTTATCGGAAAGAAAATGGGACAGTTTAGAGAGAAATGGAAGAATTGGGCTTAGGCCGATAAGACATGAACAATTTAATTAAGAGTTAATTAAATTAAGTCTTAAGCTTATAATTAAATGTTAGGCTTACACTAATTAATTGTTAATTATAAGCCCAAAGGAACTTTTAATGTTGGGTTGGATTTTGATTTAATTAATTAGATTTATTGAATTAAAATTTTAAAAAATATTAATAATAAGCAAAACCGAATCCTACAAAGATGTAGGATTCGGTCATGCCTTTTATTAACACATTATTGGTGATAGCTCATCAATGACTTTGGACATTAATGATCATGTTATTATCATGGCTAACACCTTAGTTTGGTAGTGGAGTGGGCGTTAATGTAATGCTCTTCATTAAAAGGTTGATGGCTTGTTTTAATATGGCATAAAACGCACAACTCTTGGAATGCATTAAAAAAATGAATGTATGATTTTGGCTTTTGCTCTCTCCACTCTCATCATTTACATTCAGTGGTGCTCAATCATTAACATGAGTTTAAACATGGTTTTTTAAAGAAGAAAACGTACAGCCCTCTTTTGACATTTATGAACATGTTTTAATGCATGATAACGTCCAAGTGTTGGCTTTGGAAGGTCTCGTTGTAATTAGCTTTAATCAAATGCATGGTGCGTTGGTCTCTCCACTCTTTTTTGCAAACCGATTATGCTACTCTCATTAAAAGGTTTAATGGTTGTTTTCAAATGAAAGTGAGCTGTCCATTAACGTGTTTGGTAGCTATCTCCACTTTCTTCCAAATGTCCAAGTGTTGGACTTTGGAGAGAGACAATTCATTTAGCTTTAATGCAAAATCAATGTACATGGCCATGCAAAATGAATTTATATGGTTTTTTAGGCTCTCCACTCTCTCCACACAACCGTCCAAGGTGTTGGACTTGTAAAGACAGATTTTTTAGTGTTAGCTTTGATGCAATTAACGTGTGAAAATTTTGGTCTCTCTCCATTCTCTCCAAACTAGCCGAACATAGCAAAAGAGAAGGTTTTTTTTTGTTCTAAAAAATAGTCGGCTATAGCAATAGAGAATGCCTCAATTTTGTTGTTCTTTTTGAACTAGCCGAATATAGTAAAAAGTTTGCTATCCAATTTTTCTTCTCCAAGATCAACAAGTTGTCCAAGGAGAATAAGTAGTGGATCGGATCGGTTGAAGACACAGTAGCAAGGAGTCAAAGCTGTAGCAAGGAGTCGGTAAAAATTTTGATCTTGTTCTTATTTTAATTATTTTTCTTATAGGTATCATGTATGGATTAAAGCATGTTGATTTGTTGTTACACTTCCGCTATTTTTTTATTTCAAAAAAAGTTTTGAAATCTACCGTTTAGCTAAACCAAACATGTTTTTGTTTTCGATCCAACAGGAGAGACTTTCGGTGGCTAGGTTTGAAACAGTAAGATTGATGTTTGCATTAACAGCTCGTTTTGGATGGCTAATTCATCAGTTCAATGTGAAATCTGCCTTTCTTAATGGTGAGCTTAAGGAAGAGGTCTATGTCTAATAGCCCGAAGGTTTCTAAGTCTCAGGTATGGAAAGCAAAGTGTATAAAATGAGAAAGGCGCCTTATGGGTTCAAATAGGCTCCAAGAGCCTGGTACAATAAGGTGGATGAGTTTTTCATTCAAATTGGCTTCATTCACAGTCTACACAAACCAACATTGCACCTCAAAAAACAAGGTATTGATGAAATTATGTTGGTTAGTCTCTATATAGATTATTTGATTTATACGGGTCATCTTCCTCCTTTATTAATGACTTCAATGTTTCAATCATTGAGAAGTTCGAAATGGCTAACTTAGGTAAACTAAGTTGTTTTCTTGGACTTGAGGTTGTTCAAACATATGAAGGCATCTTTGTGGGACAACAGAAACATGCAACATATTTACTTCATCAGTTTCAGATGGTAGAATGCAAACTGGTGGCTACTCTAATGAACGCTAACAAAAGACTGCTATTGGAGGATGGTAAAGGAATGGTGGATGCTAGAAAGTACAGAAGCTTGGTGGGAAGACTGATCTATCTCGCTCATACATGCACTGATCTATCCTATGCAGTAGGATTGATATCGAGGTTCATATATAGTCCCACAAAGAATCATCTAGACGCTTATAAAAAAGTTCTTAGGTATGTTGCAAGAACTCTAAATTATGGAATTTGGTATAAAGACGGGGGTGAATTCGAGCTAAAAGGATAGAGTGATAGTGATTGGGAGGTTCGGTTGAGGACAGAAAAAGTACAACTGGTAACTATTTCTTGTTGGGAGCTGGACTAGTGCCTTGAACTTCAAAGAAACAGGCAACAATTTCCCTTTCCTTTATAGAAGCAGAGTATGTTGCTGCTTCTATGGCTACATGTCAAGCTATATGGCTGTGAAGATTATTAGGGGACATGAATCAGAAGCAAGCTGAACTGAGAACAATGTATTATGACAATGTATCTGCAGTGGCACTCACAAAGAACCCTACCTATATGGGAGGACAAAGCACATTGAAATCAAATCTCATCGCATAAGGGAGCTAGTAGCAAATGGAGAGATCAGCATGGTAACTTGCAGGTCAAAAAACCAGCTGGTGGATATCATGACTAGGGCTCTTCCACAAGATAAGTTTGAGAGTCTTCAAACAAGGTTATCGATAGTGGACTTTGGATCAAGGGGGGAGTGTTGGAAATATGATCCAAAGTGAAGAAAGATGTGGTGCATGGGAGCTGTATGTAGGTGTTGACCTAAACTGATTTGTTGAGATTTAGTTGTTGTTTAACGTTTAAGTTTTAGCTAGTTAGGATTCGAGCTTGATCCTAGGAAGTTAAGGTTGGTTAGGAGGTTGGAAAGTTAAGTTTGAGTTTATCTTGTAAAAAAAAGTCATTTGTATTTGTTTATAAGATAGACGTTTTACATTCAATAAATTTTAAGAGAACAATTTTTTGCTCTCTCAAGTTCTTTCTAGTTGCATCATTCCACAACAACAAGCTCTTTGTAATTCCATTTATAACACAACCTGTGTTTTATTTGGAATCTGGTTTATTCATAAGCTTGATTTGATATGGAAATTCTGCATTGCAATATTATATTATAAGTTTGAGAATTTAGGATTGCAGGTAGTTCCAGGCTACGTGTGGCTTATGGCTTAACAATCTCATTTTCTTGTGAAAACGCATTCCAAGTTATTATGAAATATGATATTGTCACTGTTATGTTACATTTACCCCTCTAATTGTTGGAAATTGATTCAAAATAAAATAAAAATAATATTATGCTAATTAATTAAGTTGTGGTCAAAGTAGTGTCTTGTTTCTCTCCTATTTTTCAAATGTAGTATAAGTTAGTTGGGATATAATATTTATATAGTGATTTAGTGGGCTGATAGTGACCTAATTTTTTAAATTTATAATTTTTATGTAAGCCTATATATAGGCACTTTATTTTCAGTTCAATATGCAGTTAAGTTGCAAATTTGTATACAAAGCTAGCAATAAAAGTTTAGTTTTTATTTATCCCCAAAATTTTCAACATGATATCAGAGTCCCTTTCGATTTTGGGTATGTTAGAAAAGTAGAAAGAAAGAAAAATAACCTCAAACACTTGTCCTTTGACTCCACCTCCCATTTTCACAGGGGAAAATTACCAATTATGGGTTGTAAAAGTGCAAACATATCTACAGTCCTTCGATTTATGGAATCTGATCGAGAATGATAGTAAAGTCCCACATTTTTCGGTGCATCCAACTTTAGCTCAAATTAAAAGTCAGAATGAAAAAAAAGTTAAGAAGTTTAAAACAAAATGTGTCTAGACTCTTCAGTTTATGAGATGTGGAGCAAAGAAGAGCAATTCGTGATGACAAAACAACTGAGGGAGCTTTTATTACCAAGACCAAGTCTTCAAGGACATCACAAAGAGAAAATTTTCCACCATATGGTGTATGCAAGAAAAATAGCCATGATGAAAAAGATTGTTGGCATAAAGGTAAACCACAACGTTTCAATTGTAAAAAATTTGGGCATTTTAAAAAAGATTGCAGGTCCAGAAATGAGAATGGAAATTTGGAAAAAGCAGAAGAATATTTTTTTAAAATTAAAGAGATGTGCTCCAAGGAAGTTTATGGCATGAAATTGGTGAGAAATGCATCAATAATTTGAATTGATGAGAAGTGCATCAATAGTTAGAGTTGATGAGAGGTGCATCAACAATTGAATAGAAGTGCTTTAATTGACAATTAAGAGAGGTGCTAAAGATCCTCTGTATGTTAAAAGTACCAGGTGCTTTTTCTATTAGAGGAAGGGATATGAAAAGTCTGATTACCAAAAGTATAGGGCCTAGAATGAGAAATAGGAACTATTAGGTAACTCCTTGGCTTATACAATTCATAAATATAATCTTGCTATAGTCACATCTAATTCTTGGTGGCTAGATAGTGGAGAATCTAATCATGTTACTTCCATAATGCAAGGGTTTATAGTTAGGAGAAAGCTTACTAAAGTGGAGGAGAAGTGGTTAGCAACAATAAAAAAGTTATTATATATGTATGAGATGTGTGTTTAAACCTCGATATAGGGCTTGTACTCACATTTTATATGTCATCTTTTAGAAGAAATATGATCTCTATATTAGTGTTAGACAAAGAAGGTCATCATTTTGCCATTGATGCTTCTGTTGGATAGTTATTCTTCAATGTAAAACATATTAGTACTGCCTTCTTATCATATGGATTGTATAGAATGTATCTTACCCCTCATGAAATGTATGCTTCTTCATATATTGTTGAATAGGTTACTCGAAAGAGACCTCTGGTTAAGAAAAGTCTTACATGTTGTGGCATAAAAGATTAAGCCACATTTCCAGAGATAGTTGAGAGATTGATAAAGGAAAACATTCTCCCAACTTTAGATTTTGAGAGTCTGAAAAATGTGTTGACTGTTGTAGAGGCAAGTTGACCAAAAGAAAGAAAAAGGGGTCGAACTCAAGCATTTAGCTTATTAGATCTCATACATAAAAATATTAGTGAAACTTATATAGTTATTTTATACGATTTGATATTTTTTGACATTTATTGATGACTATTCCTGTTATGGTTATGTGCTCTTACTTGAGGAAAAGTCTAAAGTTATTGACAAATATAAGATCTTCAAGGTGAAGGTTGAGAAACAAAAGGGAAAATCCGTTAAGATTGTCAAATTTGATCATGGAGTAGAGTATTATGGCAAACATGGAGTTATAGGACAAGAAAAGGGTGCGTTTGTCAGATATGTGGAATAGTGACTCAGTTCACTATGTCAGGTAGTCCTGGGCAAAATGGTGTGGTTGAAAGGCATACCTGTACCCTAAAGGACATGATGAGGTCAATTCAAAGCAGAACTAACCTACCTAATTATCTTTGTGAAGAAGCCATCAAGACAACATTGTATATACTTAACAAAGCCCGAGCAAGCCAGTGCCAAAAACGCCCTTTGAGATATGGAATGGGTGGAAACCTAGCCTTGCACACATTTATATATAAGGCTGCCCTACTGAGATACACGTGTATAATACTTATGAAAGTAAATTGCATGTTCTTTTTACTCATTGCTATCTTGTTAAATATCCCAACCACTTAAAGGTTACATATTTTACTATAGAGAAGGAAAGTCTAGCATTGTGGAATCGTAAACAACTATGTTTATGGATTATGATGTCTTTGATGAGGGTAGTTTTTTATGCCTTTCAGATGATAACAAAATGGATACTACAATTATTTCGTATTTGCCACTCATACATTTAGATCTAGTGGATCAAGGTTTTAGTATCGTGCTAGTACAGGCATAGGAACACATACTTGTACAAATAGAGGTTCCTAAGGTACAAGAACCAATGCAGTTGCGAAGATCCCCCAATGAGTACATAGTCTATTTAGGTGAACAGGACTATGACATTGGATATGTCATGGATCCAACTTATTTTGCAAAAGCTATTTTTGGACCCTATCCAAATTTGTGGTGGGATGCAATAAATGACGAGATACAATCCATAATGCATAACTAAGTATAGGAGCTAGTTAATTTGCCTTAACATTGCAAACCTGTCATTTGTAGATGTCTGTTTAGGACCAAAAAGAACACTCAGGTTAAAGCTGAGCGGTTTAAGGCTTGGTTGGTTGCCAGAGGGTTCACTCAGAGAGAACGGGTCGACTTTAATGTTATCTTCTCACCACCTTAAGAGCAACCTCGTTTTGAGGTAACAAGGAATGATGTCAAAGCATATTATTAATAACCAAGATATCCTTGAGTACCTCAAGTCTAAGAATATTTGCACCATTGCTATGAAGAGATTAATCATTAACATTCGATAGATCATTCATATGATTATCTCATAAGGGGTCATTCGATGTACTTACTGCCCTTAGTAAGCATTCATATATTAACTCTAAACATCTCATGCTTACAGTTTATAAGATCCACTGTTTGATCAAATCAAAGAGTATAATATGTGCTAGTCTGTTTGAATTAATAATGTCCTATCTTATTAATCCTATGACTAGCGATTATTTAGATATTAACATAATTGTACATGATAAGAATCTCATTATCATGATCTCATTATGATTTCCTTCATATTATGTTTTGTATTATGGACTTCATTAATTCGATTTAAGATCAATATCAATTCACATATAAATGAATATCAAATTAATAAACATGAGTTTCACTTTATTAATCAAAATAAAGTTTGTACAAAAGTCCTAATGGTGATAGCCTTTAGAGCACTACGTTAACAATCCTATAAACTTTAAACTGCCTATAAACTTTAAACTGAGTAATTCAGTTGGAAACCTTAGGATTAGTTATTAGTAGATTCAAAATCAACTACTAGCATACCATAAGAGTCTCCATGGTCCAATAAATCAATAAAACAACTGTATAATAAAAGATCAATCTGTTAAGGGTTTAGTGGGATTCAAACCTAGATACTAATTTCAGATAACGATAGTTTTCTAAGTGAATTCTACTATCTTTGCATTCATTATTGTTTCCTATTTCTATTTTAATTGTTCAAGTCTTGATTTTCTTTATTCAAAACTGAAATAAATCTTTAGGCTAGATAATAAGAGAAGGGTAATTACTAGTATTCATCATCTTTTTGGGATCAACCTATACTTACTGGTACTAGCTACAACAACTTCGTACACTTGCGGTTATTACAGTATTGACTATCATAAAATAAGTCAATCAATCATTCACTATTTAAGCCTAAAATTCAACAATCTCAGGGAAAGAATAGGCAAAACTTCTGTATAAAAACACTTGATAACATGCAATCCTACTGATTCCATATTAGGCCCTATACTAAGTGTAATTTCACATTCATATCCACACAAACATCACTATAATGAAAGAAAAATATCGCATATATATAATTATGCTAGCTCTTTTCAATATCCCAAAAGGACATTCAAATCATTTAGACAAAGAAGAAGTGTCTATAACTCATATGCACATAGAAGAATGAGGAATGCATTCATGCATCAAAGTTATAAAGGTAATCACATATTATTAGTCTATATCATATGGTATATTATTTTTATGGTAAATATAAGGATATTAAATAATTTTTTCTTTTCAAAACAAAAGATAATAAATAAACCCTAATTACAAAACAAGGAGACTAGTAACCAAGGACCTAAGCTCATTTGGGTACGTAAAACACATTAATTGGGTTGTTTCATATGTTTCCAAGAAAAAGAGGAACAAATGCTACATGAATAGTAGGTGATCAAGGCATATGATTACTGATGAATCACAATTCTCAAATCTTAGGGACAAAGATAGATGATTTGTCACACTTAGAGATAATGCCAAATGTAAGATAATTAGCATCGATAAAGTTTGTAAAGAAGATGACATTATTATTAATAATGTACTTTTAATTGATAAATTAAATTATAACTTGTTAAATGTGAGCCAATTATGTTACAAAAGCTACAAAGTATGCTTTAAAGGGAGATTATACAATATATCCGAAGTAGTTTACAATAGCATTGCATTTTTTGGGAAAAGAAAAGGAAACATATATACAATTGATCTTGATAATTTCTATAACTAAGATATGAAGTGTATAATATATACTAGTGAAGATGCATGGATTTGGTATAGGAGACTTGGACATGCAAGCGTAAACCTTATCTCCAACCTTAACTCCAAAGAACTTGTAAACAAGCCCCCTAAGGGTCAAATTTGAGAAATATAAGATTTATGGAACTTGCCAAATGGGAAGATAAATCAAAAGATTATTTAAAGTAAAAAATTCAGTAACTTCTACTAGAGTTTTACAATTACTTCATATATATTTGCTTAGACCAATTAAAGTTGCTAGTTTAGGTGTTAAATTTTATGCTTATATCATAGTTGATGATTTTAGCATATTTACTTGGGCCTTATTCTTAGAAGATAAAGATGAATTATGTGGTGCATTTATCAAATTTATCAAAAGGGTACAAAATGAAAGCAATTTTCTATTGATTCTGTTATGAGTAACCATAGTAGGCAATTTAACAATGAAAGGTTTGAAACATTTTGTAATGATAACGGTATTGATAAGTGTTAATTGCATCGTATTTTAAGGCTTAGTTTGATATGTATTTGATGGTTAACTCAATCGTTTAGTATGTGTTTAGGTTACAATTGTGTTAGTTTGTTAATTATTTATGTTTTAAGT
Source organism: Erythroxylum baracoense (assembly GCA_025629805.1). Lineage (NCBI taxonomy): Eukaryota > Viridiplantae > Streptophyta > Magnoliopsida > Malpighiales > Erythroxylaceae > Erythroxylum > Erythroxylum baracoense. Next base: position 22,028,182 of record JAOTAY010000007.1, read on the forward strand.
GTATTAGTAGAAGTCTTTGAGCTTAATTGTTATGTTTTTAAGGTATCTTGATGTGTTTGTTAGTATTTCAAGATCAACATCGAAGAACGGAGTGAGTTAAGGTTCCTTTTTACCTTGAGAAAAAGATTGAAAAAGAAGTTTCTCTTTGCCTAAATAAAAGATTGTACAAAAAATTTTCTTTGCTTTGAAAGAAGAATTATAGTGGAAATATAAAGAGTCTTGGTAGTGGACGTGAGAAGTGATCGTTTATCGAAACACTATAAATCAATTTACAATTTTCTTCCCTTAATCTTTACTTTATTGTTTACAAGCATCACTAAATTTCTTTAAATTTTATTTCATTTTTACATTAGTGATTTTATGGGTTTTGTTTTTATAAGTTAGTATTCTTTTATTAAAATCTTGAATTCACCCAATTTATAATTTATCTCTCCTCTGTGGGTGCCATTAGGGAATAATAGAATAGTTTTATTTTTCTAGAAAATCCCCTTTTCTTTGATTTCAATTAAAAAATAACGATAAAACACACATAATATAAACATTTAACATAAATTAGTTAAATGTCATTATGATAATAATCTAACTTAACTCCTAAAACTAATTTGAAGTAATTAAATTCAAATTAAATTAATAATTTAAGATAATTACAATAAATTATTAGTTTAAGTTAGTCTTAATTAGTTTTAATTTAACAATGTTGTTAAATCAATGTATAAATAATATTTAATTAGTTTACAAGTGATATTCGTACTGCTTATGTTTTATCATAAATTGTTAACTAAATTGCAAGAAAATGAGTTTTAAAAAAACTAAAAAAAGGATTAAAAAGTTATTCTACATCTTCTACCTCTAATATTATTAAAGGGTTGCTTGGGAAGTTTCAAAGATGTGGTATTGGAAGTGTTTGGCAAATAGCTTATCAGCTGTTTTTAGCTTATTGACTAAAAGTTAGCTTTTTGACTATCTTAAAAAATTATTGATATGTTTTGTGAATGATTTATTGGGTAACTTATTTAATTATAATAAAATGATTTCTAAATACTTCATAAGAGGAACTTTTGGAGTTAGCTTTTTGTCTAATGATAGTATTGCTCTCTACTTTTGTTTTGTATTTTTATAGTTGGCTTTTTTATCATGCAATTATGTCGTAAAGCTTGGAATGTATAGTAAAGGGATTAATTAAACTTTTTAATCTTTATTTAATTTATAATATTAGTTTACATTTAAAAGTATCATAATATTAAGTTTTTGAAAATAAATAGTTACATCAAACTAATATTTTTAGTATATAACTACTATATATCGTATCTGTGTCATACTATAATTAAAGATATTTTTAATTTATTAAATAATAAAATTTATACATACTATAAAAAATAGTAATATGATTTAGCTTACTGCATCATTCATATTAATGGAGAATTTAATGTTGGATTATTGTTATTATTATTATTATTATTATTATTAAAGTTACAAACTTAATTTTTGTAAAATTAAATATCTAGATCTAAATTCTTATAAAAATATTCAACAAAATAATAAGAATATAATATTCAAGCCTTTATAATTTTTTTAAATCATATTCTCATAAATTATTTTACATATCAATAGCTAATATTAAATAATTTATAAATCAATAAATAATATTAAATAATTAATTCTATAAAAAAATTTTAATAAAAAATTGATATTATTCGTTAGTCAAATTATCCGATCAACCATCGATAGAATGAGCTAACTTTTTGCCGAAGAGCGCGATTGTCTGCAGATCCATCAAATTGGGTATCTGTGTGTGGAGGATCCGTAGTTTACTGTTGAATGTGGAAAATGGTGTTAGTGTTAGCTCTAGGAGACTTGCACATACCCCATAGAGCGGCTGATCTGCCTCCAAAGTTCAAGTCTATGCTTGTTCCTGGCAAGATCCAACACATCATTTGCACTGGCAATCTTTGTATCAAAGTACCCGTCTCTCTCTATTTTCGTACTTTCATGGCATATCGGACTAATAGGTTTCTCCTCTTTTCATTCTTTGTTCCGTTTCCCGCTGATTTTTTCTTGGTCGGATTGCTTTATGTGTTTGGTTGACCTGAAAGTGATTCTCTGTTTTATTCTGATTTGATCTTATATGTAGTAGAGCTGAGTCCTTGGTTCGTTTAGGATTTGGATCTCTAACTGACCAAGCAGAGAGGATACATACATATTGTTTTCTAGGCGATAATTAGTAAACAACAATCGCTACTTTTTAGTTTGAGAGGAAAATTGACAATCTGACGAACTTTTGAGCTTTTTGCTGGTTGGAATTTACTGATCTGGTATCGCAAAATTAAGTTGATTTTGCGAATGAATGGTTAATTGTTGTGAAGCTCCAGAAAGATTGGGATGCGAAATGTGAATTTGAAATCTTTTGATGTTTCCTTAATCGATATGTTTGTAACTTGCAACCAGGGAGCACATTTCAGCGAATTTCATATTAGAGAATTGATATATTTTGAACCAGGGATTATTGAACTTCAATTATTGATGCTGCTGTGGATTTTATCTTCTATGGTTGTTGGGTTGAACTTAAAATTAAGGCATCAGGTATCCCAGCTGCGGACTCAATTATCATCCTTATATTGGTTTGATTATATTTAGAATGTGGCTTTTTGAAACTTGTAATTTCTGACTTTACTCTCATTTTTCATGTGTTGTTGAACCATAATTCCAGTGATAAAACCTCATCAATATGCGGAACTTCGTAACTGAACTTTCAAGAATCTTTTTGATTAAGAGTTTCTAGAATTCATGTGTACTATGCGTACTCTTTCCAGGGGCAACCTTCCCAAGTCCGCTTTTTCCCTTATATTTTACCAAACATAGTTTTCGCTCACCATCCATGATAATCTCTTTGCTCCATCTTGTGATTTATTGTTCATTCCACCATATTCTGCAAGTCATATTTCCCTTTACCTTATCTACACTTAGAAGCTCTTCTGACCTGCTAGTTTGACAAGTTCACTGATTCAAAATAACTCCCTGATACAAAGAAAAGAAAATTAGTAAAGCTCCATTGCTAATGGTTAATAGATGTTTTGCATCGAAATGAGATTAGACAATCTTAGTATTTATTATATTTAAAGATAGGCATGCCCCTTGCATTTAAGTGTTTCCTTTCAAAATGATCAATGATGTCTACCTAGTGTGCATTGCCCCATCCCTACACTGCAGTTATCACTTTTGTTGAATTATCACCTCAGTTGCTGAACTTTTCACAATGTTATATTCTAAAGTATGTTCTTCCTATTTCTGTTTTGACATACGTCTCAATGTGATTACCAAGAATGCGTGACCTCAAAGTAATCCGCCATTTATCAGGCATATGAACCGTGCAGAAGTACTAGGTAACCACAAGATTGAATGTAGTGGAGAAATGTGGTAACAAAAACACCAGTTGCCATGTTGATGCTCTGTATCCATTGCTTTAATCCTTCCTTTTAGATGGCAGTGAATTCACGAGAACATTTTGGTAGTGAGCTGTAACTAAATTTAATTGCATTTAACTTCTTTATATGTTGAATTTTCCAGGAAGTTCATGATTACTTGAAAACCATTTGTCCTGACTTACATATTACTCGAGGTGAGTATGATGAAGAGACACGATATCCAGAGACCAAGACATTAACTATTGGTCAATTTAAGTTAGGACTATGCCATGGTCATCAGGTTGATCTCCTTCCTTCTATTCTTACCCTTTATTTTCTTCAATGTAGAGGTTGATTATTTATGCTTTTTTTTTGTCGGGGTTATATTTTTCTGTATTTCTTTGTTCAGTTTGTCTTCATGTTTTAAAGGTTATTCCATGGGGAGACTTGGACTCGCTAGCAATGCTTCAGAGGCAGCTTGATGTAGACATACTTGTAACAGGCCATACACATCAGTTTACAGCTTATAAACACGAGGGGGGCGTTGTCATAAACCCAGGATCCTCAACTGGTGCATACAGCAGCATTACCTACGATGTGAATCCTAGCTTTGTCCTCATGGATATTGATGGTCTACGCGTTGTGGTATATGTTTATGAGCTAATTGATGGGGAGGTTAAAGTTGACAAAATTGATTTTAAGAAGACTTCCTCCACAACTCATTCTGCTCACTGAAACTGTTGGCCCTCTGCTTCTCCTCTAGAAGTCAAATTGAAGAAAACCAGATCAGGAATTTCTCCTTGTCGCATGTTTGGGTAATGGCAAGTTTAGGTCAAGATGTTATGTAACACAGGAATTATTTGAAGATGACCTTTCCTTCCTGTTCTTTGGCAGTCATGAGGTTGTGAGAAAATTTGCGAGCCCTTTTCAATTGTTGTCTGATTTTTAAAAGACGTCGTTTGTTCTTCCCCAATTACAGACAGTTAATATCTATACCTATATTGTGTATAGTCCTATGCGATCAGAATAATAAGCTAAGACAACCCGACTTGGTGGAATGTGAAATTTGCTTACATGTCTGATCGGTAACAAGCCACTTTCGCTCTAAGTTGACAGAATAATATGCAAACTCCATAATACAACCTTTTGTAAGTCCTCAGACCAAGACTTTAAAGTTCCATATGTATCCCATCAGTAGCACGTATTATTTTTATGTCTATTCTTCTGAGTTTATTTTCGTATGGATGAGTGTTTTAATATTTGATCAATAATCAGGACAAAAAGAGTATTACCATTTTAACATCATAAACCAATACGATTTCTTTATATATTTAGCTTTCACATATATGTTTTTTCAAATTTCAACCATTTAGACAAAATAAACTTATTTAACATACGTCTTTATTGGCATTGTGTAAGATTTAGAAAACTGAAGTTTGAGTTACTAGAATTTACTTAATAACATTTGCAATTTTTTCTTCAAATAATGTTAAATAATAGTTCCTTCCGAAAGCAAATACACTAGTAAATTTGTCCAAGTTCTGTTAATCCTTAATTCCTATTAATTCATCTTCTAGTCTATTTCCCAGATGTCTGCTATCCCAGAGCATCGATGGGTCACCTGTGTTGGTTTAAGAGAAGAACTAATATAAATCATAATTACAGGAAATAGAATAATTTTGAGAAATAAAAAAATGTTTCTATTATTTTCTAAACTACTTAATAAGAAAAATAATAATTCTTATTTATAGACTTATAAATAACTAAAATGCAGAAAATAGATATTAATTGTTATTTACATGGATTGAATAGAAATACAATTAACTTTAAATTTTTAGCTAACAATATAAATAATTTTGAAAAGATGTTAAATATTTATTTTGAGAAAATAAAGGAATTATATTAGGTTCACAAGAGCAATACAAAAGGTAGGGCAAAAGCCAGATAATGAAATGGCCGTACAATGTAAAAGAGAAACTACATAAGAAATTCCTAAGAAGTTCATGAGTCTTTATTCACAATAATACATTATGCACCTGGCTTGAATTGTTTATGATAGTCAGGTGATGGTTCTTTGCTCATCTAATCTAACTCTGAAATTGTTAAGGGGAAGCTTCCATTTGTTGGCAATATGCATATTATAGCTTTGATGGACTCAATTTAGTAAGAAGTGAATTTGTCTGCACAACTTGATTATGGAAAATCCTTTTATTCCTTTTGTTCCACATGTCATAGAATACGTTGTTAGAAATCTTGAAAACTGGGAAGTCTCCTTCACTCACCAAATTATTTTGACAACTTCACTATATTATATTCAACCAATCAGTATATGAAGAATTTAAGTGGTAAAGTTGTAAAATACCTTTTTAGATATAAGAGGAGAAACCACACTTGAAGAATAGGTGATCCAAGGTCTCATACTCCTGCAATATAGTGTACACACCCCTTAGATGGTAAAAATCTTGAAACTCTATCGAGGGTGCTTAACTTCCTTTTAATTGCAAGTTATAAGATGAAGGAGGCATGGGGATTAGATTGTTTGAACCAAACCAGATTATTCCATTTGACTTTAATTCCTTAAAAGAGCTTTCCAAGATGAGTTGGAGAATGAACCAAAAGTGGTTCTACTCCAATAGGTTATTTGTTGGAGAATGAACCAAAAGTGGTTTTACTCCAATAGGTTATGTCCTTACTATTGGGAATTAAACATAGACTCATTAGGTGATCTATAAAAGGGGTCCTTCGTAATGGCATTGAGTGGAATAACATTCCTTAATGATTCTAGTTTAGCAATTATAGTTAGGGGATCATAGTGGCTCTAATTATCTTGCTAGAGGAAAGAGAAATTCTCATCTTTTTGTCTGCATTGGAATTCCATTCTCAATTTTTCTCTTAATTTAAGGATATGTACTATAGTTAAGGATGAATTGTACTTGGGCTGAATGATCCAAAAATTTTCATCCTTTAAGTAATATGCATGTACCAATCACACCCATAAAGCTTGCTTATTATTAAAATTTCTCCTCTGAGCTTAACACTTTATTAGTTGTTTTTAATAACATGAAAACTTACTTGATTGATGTACTTGTCTATATGAACCTTATGATGTGAGTCTCACTTATGATGTGAGTCTCACTTATGATGTATGTATAAAATAAAATAGGAAAGTAAATATCCTAATCAGTGTCATTTATAAGTTTTTGTGCTCAATTAATAACCTAGGACTTATTAGATTTGCTAATATGGTGCAATTATACAATTTGGACCTTAATCCTATTCTCGCCTAAACTTTCTATGATTTTTAATTCATAAGCCGTTAAGAAATTTGCTATAATTCTTAAGATAATCACAATTTATAGAATTTTCAAAAACTTTTCTATAAAAAAAGACAAAACAGTATCTTCAATGACTGGAATAATCCTCCAACGATAGAAAAAATTTCGATCTCAGAATTCAAGAATTTGTATACCAATGAAAGCTTTTGATGGGTATTACAACTTTTATAACTGTTAGAAACTTAAATTTTCAACCAATATCAACGAATTGAACAAAATTTATTTTAGAGCCTTAAACTCTATTCTCATCAATCAATGGTGATATAGTCGGTGATTGGTGATGAGACTATAGGAATTTTTCTCCTGTTGTCAAGGGGATTCCAATAGTGGTGGTAGTGGTTGGTAACACTCACCAAAGGTGACAGATTGAAGATTTGAGTTTTTATCTGATTTCTCTTCTCAATTTTTTTGGTGAATCCGATGTAGTTATAAGGTAAAATAGGTATGGTTGTAAGGGGGCCAAAGAGAGGAGCTGATTGGAATATATAATTGGCCAATTAAAGTTATCAGCCATAAAGAATAGAGGAGAAGATAGTTTCCTGAATAATAACCTTTGAAGGGGAATGAAAAATAGAAAAGATAGGGGTGGATTACAATCTCCCCTCCTTATAAAAGAAAATTGTCCTTGAATTTTACAATAATGCTCTATAGAGGAAACAAGTATGAATACAACTCTCGTGTCTTTTACTTTTTCTCCCAAGTGATCTCCTCGACATTGCCATTCCTCCATATTACCTTAACCATAGGGATCTACTTTGATTGTAACTGGTGCACTTGAGAATCCAAAATAGCTACGAGCTCATCTTGGTAGGTTAGGTTCTCGTTCACCTCCATACTCTGTGGTAAGAGTACATGAAAAAGATCAAAAAGGTTCTTACGAAGCATAGAAATGTGGAATATGGGGCAGACTTGTAACATATTCGGAGGTAATGTAAATCAATATGCCATGTTTCTACCTCTCTTTGTTATCATATAAGTTCCAATATATCTTTGAGATAGTTTGCCTTTCTTTCTAAACCTCACCACACCTTTATTGAAGATAATTTTAAAAAAAGAAATTTCGAACTTAAAATTCCACCTCTTTATGTTTCATGTCCATATAGATCTTCTGTTAGCTGAATGTTGTCTTTAGTCTTTGCTTGACTAATAGAATCTTCTCTAATGTGATCTTGATTATTTATAGGCCCCTCAATCTTGTCTACTGTTTCCCAACACATTAAAGATCTACATTTTGGTTTTTATAATGCCTCGTAAGGCGCCATCCTAATGCTACCGCGGTATCTAGTATTGTAAACAAACTTAATCAGAGGCAAGTGTAAATCCTAACTACCACCAAAGTTTATTACACAAATCCTTAACATATTTTCTAAAGTCTGAACTATCCTCTCATCTTACCCACAAGTCGAGGATGGAACGATGTGCTAAAATCCAATACGGAGCCTAATGCCTCTTGTAATTTCCTTTAGAATCAAGATGCGAAATGTGATCCTAAGTTAGAGACCACCTACACAAGAACTTAGAAGAGGCACACTATCCGCTTGATATACACTTGCCCAAGATTGGAAAATAAGTTAGTAGTTTCCATAATTAAGAAATGGACTGAATTTATTAACCTATCTACGATTAACCAAATTGAATCACATCGAGTCCTTGTATAAGGTAAGCCAACCTTGAAATCTGTTGTGATCGTTTCTCATTTCCATTTAGGAATTAGCAATAGTTGCAGCATACTTGAGGGTCTCTAATGCTTAACTTTTATTATTTGGCAAGTCAAACACTTAGAGACATACTTAATCACATCCTTTTTCATATCGTCCTACCAATATATGTCTTTAATGTTACGATACATCTTGGTAGAACTTGGATGTACATTGTATATTGTATATTGTATAGTGCACTTCCTCTAAAATCTCCTTCTGCAAGTTCTCTACATCTAAAATACACAGTCTCCTATTCCTCTTTAGCATACCTCCCCCATCGATATCAAAATATATGTGGTGTCCTTCTCAAACTTCATACATAAGCTTTTGAAGCTTAAGGTCATGACATTGGGTGACCTTGATCTTGTCCAACAATATCCTCCATACATTGATGCTTGCCAGTAGTACTTTTGAATCTAAAATATGAAATTGAGTGCCTTAATCCATTAAATCATATAACTCCTTAGTCAAAGCTCTCTTCTCTACAGTAATATGTTCCAAACTACTCGATGACTTCATACTTAGTTCATCTGCTATGACATTTGTCTTTCTAAGATGATACTAAATCATGGAGTCATAATCTTTTAATAGTTCCATCCACCTTCTTTGCCTCAAATTTTAGTTCTTCTACTGAAGTATATATTTTACACTCTCATGATCTATGTAAATTTCACACGTCTCATTATATAGAAAATTTCTCCAAATCCTTAAGGCAAAGATAACTGCTGCCATCTCTAACTGAGTAGGGTAATTTTGATCATGTTTTTTCAATTTCCTAAAAGCATAAGCAATCATCATACCATTCTACATCAACATGCAACCTATGACAACTATAGAAGCATCACAATATAATTGAAATCCTCCACTTTTAGTTGTAAAACCAGGACTAGAGTTATAGTAAACGTTCTTTTATCTTTTGAAAGCTATCATTATAGGTATTAGAATAGGTATTCTTTTACATCAAATTGTGTGAATAGGGCTACTATCTTAGAAAAAATATGGGAAAAATCTTAGATTGTAGCCTGCCAATCCTAGAAATCTTTGCACTTCTGTTATTATTTTTAGTCGTTTCCAGTTCATTATAGCTTACACCTTCTCCCTAAGATATCATATGTCCTAAGAATGTGACAGTCCCAAGTTAAAAGTCGCACTTCAAGAACTTGGCACACAAATGTGTTTTCAATGTGTCTATAACACCACTCTCAAATATTATCCATGCCCCTTATTTATTTATGAATACAATAAAATTTCATCTATAAAGTCAATCATAAACCTATCTAAGAATGGTTTAAATACTATTCATTAGATGTACAAAAGTTATTGGAGCATTGGTAAGACCAAATGACATTACTAGGAATTTATAATTGTCGTATCGAGTCTTAAAGGCAGTTTTGAGTATATCCTCTAACCTGATCCTCAATTGATGATATTCAAACCTTAGTTTATTATTAGAAAAATACCTAGCATCCTGAAGTTGATAAAACAAATTGTTGATTCGGGGTAGTGCAAATGGTCACCTTATTCAACGGTCTGTAGTCAAAACACAACCAAACTATCCTTTTACTTTATAAATAGTACTAGTGCATCCTATGGTGATGTACTAGGCCTAGTGAAGCCCTTATACAATAAATCATGCAACTATTCATTTAATACTTTTAACTCTGCAAGTGTCATTCTATATATGGAGTTATAGAAATCATAGTTATACCAGGTTCAATGTGGAACTCGATATCTCTCTTTTGAGTTAACACTGGTAACTCTTCATAAAATACATATAGAAAATTCCAAACTATTGAAACACTTCAAAGGTTGTTAATTTCTATAGAGGTATCCCTGATTGAGGCCAAGAACCCTTAAGACCCCTATTTGAGCATCTTGTTGGCTATTAACGTCAATGTTGGATGGGATGGTCCTTTTATCGCCCTTAAAAGCAAACTTTTCGTCATTTGGAATTTGAAATTCTTCTCTTTACAATCCATGGTGGCATAATGAATAAATAGTCAATCCATCCCTAATATTACATTCAGATCCATTACAGATAGTAAGATAACTAATATCCTACCTTTGATCTTTATGGGACACGAGTAATAGATCAAATCCACTTCTATGGCATCACTAAGAGGTATGGATATAGATAAAAATTCTTTATCCTATTTGGTATTAATTCTAGTCTTATAGCAAAGTTGGGTGACATAAAAGGATAGGTCGCTCCTGGTTCTATCATAACTCTAGCTTCTAATCCAAAGAAGAGAAGAATACCAAATGCCACAATATTTAAAGCTTATTATCTTGAGGGGAGAGGGTGACATCCTAACCTGAGTGTAATCAACATGCTAAGAACTAAAGGATTATCCTTGACTAAAGCCTCTAGATCTACTTCCTGAATGCCTTCCTCTAAAACCTCTCTCTTTCTGGGCACCACACTATAGTCTACCTTATGAATGCTGAAGTGGAGGTTGCACCATGCAAGAAGAGTTATGTTGGTATCCCATTATTGGATAATCCTTAATTAGATGCCAGTATTAGTCATATTTATAACAACCTCTTGATGGTATATAGTATAGGCCTTAAGATGCCTTACCACTGTAATTTCCCCTAACCTATGTTGACACTAAAATAGTAAATATGAGAGATTATTAAGAAATTATAAAGTGCATTTCATGCTCATGCATTATATGATATGCACCTACATGCGAATATTGAATTGTTTGCACATGAAAATAATTTTACATGCATTCATCGACAATTTTTGGGTATAATTGATTTATATATGTGAAAGGTGATTTTTATTGAGAATTGTGGTTTTTATATGTTGAAA
>JAOTAY010000007.1:22040781-22078359 GCA_025629805.1 Erythroxylum baracoense
TTAGGATATGATGATGTACATATACAGATTTTTTAAAGTCACAATATATGTACACTCAAATTTATGTAATGAAAAGAAGAAATTTGTTTTAAAATTTGGTGACTTTCTTGTATGATATTAGATGCCATGATTAAATTGGATAAATTGCCATGTTATAAAGTGAATATGTGATAGTTAACATGCCGTTGTAAAAAATTTGAGGGTCCTATTGAATGCTCCTACTATGCTCTTTAGTGAATAAAGCACCCTACTCTATGAGGATCCTTTCCAACTATTTGACCATATCAAATAAAGTGGAGAACCTCTCCTAATAACTCAGAGTAATACTCATCCACCATCCTATTTCTTTGGAGTAGATTCAGGTACTCGTACTTAAGTGCCTTTCAAGTTGTAAAGGAGAGAAAAAAGTCCATAAACCTCTCCCTAAACTCTAGCCATGTCACTGTCAAGTATGAAAGGATATGGTCTCAGTACCAATCTTTGGCCTTTCCATACAAAAACATCTTTACTAGATCCACCAGTTGGCTATCATAATAGTACAGCCTCTTGCCTCGTATCTTCACCTTATCGAGCAAATCAATGGCCTCCTTTGGTCTGGTCCTATCAGACTTTAAGGGACAAAACCTTGTATACGCTAGTAACAACTGAATGTCTAACATTTTCAGCAATGAGGCTACAATGGGTGGTGGACTAATTATTGTTTTTAAAGCACTACCATCTTCATCGAATCTTAGCATATGCCATTGTTAGCTTCTCTTTATGCTAGAAATGGTTTCATATCAAATGTAAGTGCCTTGAGAGCTCCCTGTGACACCTTTGGCTCTTTTTCAAGTGTCTCTTGAGTCTTGGTCATCCTACACCTACCGCGTCATCTAACTAAAACAACAGGGGTAGGTGCCTCGTTCTATGTCGAGGCCTCATTGTGTGCCCCTTGGTTAATTTAGGTGAGAAATCACGCACGTTTGTTCATGTTGACCAAGGAAACAAAGGAAAGGTTAGTACCACCACTTAGAGTGCATCAGAAGAAATGTTTTCAAAATACTAAATCATATCACTACAGACGTTGGGGGATAAATACAAGTAAAAGCAAATGAAAAGAATATGTATAGGTAGATATACTCCAATTGATGCTCCTCGAAGTCAATATTGTGAAGTTGGTGGTAATTAACCTGAAAAATAGAGTTAATGGGAGCCAAACCTTAATGAGTAAGTTTATATCGCCCTAAAAAACCCAATGGAATGCTTAAACAATATACAATTTATACTAGCATAAACACATGTATATATTATGAATGACAAATCAAATATAATGCACAATGAATTATGGAGAAGGGACATCTCTAGGACCCTAGTCTATAATGATAAATCCTTATAATACTACACCTCAAATGGCTGTAAAGAGCTAAGCATCACCAACAACCTAGCTATACACTTTTACCATATACTCGTAAGACTCTCTTATTCCAAAGGGCTTATAGGGAGACAAGCGTCACCAATAGAATAGACCTCACTCAATACATCCAAAATCCCAATTACATCAATAATATATATGCCAAATAAGAACTCGAACATGAGCCAAACATCAAATAAGATTGGTCTATATCATATCTTAATATCATATAACAGTCACCTCTTATAATTAAACTAATGCACATCTAGTTTTGATGTATATCTATTAGGTGGCACATCCTACAAATTGTTCCTCCTCCACAATCACAAACAAACACATCGATACATAATCTAAATATCAATGATGCAATTTTATAAAACAAGCATCAGTCATGTGAGGACCATCATAAATGCTTTTAGTATGCACAATTACCTAAAATCGTGTACATACGCTTAGATATCGCAGTAATAATCATATAGGCATCATAATGACAACTAAAAATATTGCATATGTACATTTATATACTTATAAGTACTCATATATATAAATATATATGTATATATATCATATCATATCATATCATATCCATACACATAAGGATAGGGACATCTATCATAGCTTAACATGTTATCATTCATATCAATATGAAATTATATTCAATAGTTGGTATGGATTCAATATTAGTAGATAGATATGAACTTACTTGATTGATGTACTAGTCTTTCCAAATCTTACAATATATATCTCACTTTTGATATACCTATAAAATAAAATAAAAAAGGAAATATCCTAATTAATTTCATTTACAAATTGTTGGGATCATTTAACAACATGGGAATCAATAGGTTTGTTAGGATGGTTCAATTATACAATTTGACCCTTGTTCATATTCTTGCCTAATCTTTTCATAGTTTTTAAATCACAAGTCGTTAAGAATTTTCTTAAGGAAAAAATAATCATCATAATTTATGTAATTGTTAAAACTTCTTTGAAAAATTTGTCATTAGTTTGTCGGAACATTATCTCTAATAACCAGACTCTAGTCATCGGAACATTATCTCCAACAACAAGACTCCAATCATCGGAATATTCCTCCAGTGATAAGAAAATTTTTTAGTCTTATAATTCAACTATTTTTATACCAAATGAAAACTCTTAATGAGTAGAACAATTTTTATAATTGCAAGAAACTTAAATTTTCAACTAATATTAATTAGTTGAGGAAAATTTATTTTAAAGCCCTAACCTTTATTTTTGTCAATTGATAGTGATAAAAACAATGACTAGCAACGAGATCATAAGGATTTTTCTCTTAACATCAAGGGAGTCCAATGGTAGTAGTGGTCTACAATACTCACCAGAGGTGACAGATCAAAGATTTAAGTTTTTATTTGATTTTTTTTGATTTTAAGATGAATTCGACATTTTTATAATGTAAAATGAATTCAACATTTTTTTATTGGTATATATGGTTAGCTAGTTAGATTCATTGGAGGTGAAAATATAAGAAGATGATGGTTTCATAAATATTAACCTTTTGGGGGAAAATGAAAAATAGAAAAGGTAGGGGTAAAAGATATATATAAGGGAGGGTATTATAAGTTTAATGGTTTTATGAACATTTCTTAAAAGGAAAAAACTTTTAGATAGTGAACGCTAATACTCGACTATCTTAGTCTCCTCAGTAGATACTAAAGTTAAGAGTGTGCATTAGAAATAAGAAGAAGGTGCTAATAAGGAATGAAATATTATATAATTTTGTTATGACAACCAAAATTCTCTAGGTCATCTCCAAAATTTGCTAAATACTAGATACATAATTTTTTTTCTCTTACAATATGCCAAGGTCTTTGAAATCATTATTGGAAACTTCTAAATCGGGCCATTTAATCATATGAGGAGCTTCAATTCCATCAAAGACAATAGTCAAGTTATCCTCCAGATTCTAATGGAGAAGATCATGTAACTTTGATGAGACCCAAATTAAAAGTTTCATTCAAACTTGTCTTAATATCTTTAAAGGATTTCCTTTTAAGAGCTATTTTTACTCTCTATAAAATAATTAAAAAAAGGACATAAAAATTATAGAACTTCGTGTACATAACTAAGTGATATGATTTGCGTTCTTCATTATAATCACTTATTCTTTAAGTCTCATTACTTCTCTTCAACCTAAGAGCAATTACTTGCTTTATATAAGTTGTCTTGCAACTTGAATTGCTATTTTGATATAGAGGAATGGGATATAAAAATTAATATGAACAATAAAGGATAGTATATGCTATTTAGAATTAGCTTATGTTGCTTCAATTATACCATATGAAAGGAAAGAAAATTGAGTATTTTCAAAAATCAAGAGGTGGATACTTCTATTTTTAACCACAACAATTTAACTAAATAAAAAAAGTTATTGACTAAAGAGGTTCCTAGAAGCTCCACTCTAACATGCTCTTTAATTGGAACCTATAAGTTGCTTTTATTTGTCTTATCTATGTATGGTTCTTTGATCCATTTTGGTTTTGTAGAGGTTAACTAGTTTTTATTATTTTAGCCTATATTGATCTTTTCCTTTTTTAGCTAGGTTCCTCCTGTATATTTGAACTCATTAATTTGAGGTAGTTAGTTGTCTTCTAATATTATTTAACTTTTAGAAAATTTCTCTACTCTATCACATTAGAAGCATCATTATAAATTGGCTAACCATTTTCGCCTTCTTTTATTGATTGTATAAGTTTAGCATATGTATGAAAATAAAACATGGGGTGAGTGATTATCTTTAGGTTCGAATATAACAATTAGGTTAAGAAGTAGAAATTTTCATGATCATCAAACGCGTATAAATGGAAAGAAAATAACAATACAAATTAGGATACAAAAATATTGAACATTAATAGTATACAAAATCTATAACTTATTCTTTATCATTTCCTAAAAAGTATAAGTTCATCCTTTCCAATACTGATGCTACCATATTACACATTAGACTTTTCAAAATGATATTATTAGCACCTTAAACCTTAATAGAGTAAAGGTATTTGACAATTTGTAGTACATGGGTCATCAATTTAGCTTATCTAATATCATAATTATGCAATCTAGATTCACAAAATATTGATGTGATCTTAAAAATAATTTCCTTAGACATTAGCTAAATGTATGATTTTCACCTTAACATTTTACAGAAGGTCTAATAAATATTAGTATCTCTGTTACCACATTTATGTCATATTTAGAATGCAATAAGTTTTATTTTAATAATTTTAAGGTGCAAACTAATGTTAGAGATAGTAGTATGCACTTATTTAAACCTTTTGTAAAATGTTGAGATACAAACTACACCTTTAACCTTAATAGTATAGATTAATAATTTAAAAACTAAACCAAACTAACTAGTTTAATCAAAATAATCATGAGTCAAATAACTTTTTGATTTGTTTTATTGTAAAAAACTCCTATAGAAAACTAGTGAATTTACTATATAACTAATCAATTTAATACTAACCAACTTAAGTATTAAAATGGTCTTTCTTTAACCTTATAGTTCCTAAAGATGATTGATCAAATAAGATAATTTATCATCCCCAACTAGGAAAGTAATGGTGTGCCCTAAAAAACCAACAAAAGAGAAATCAAATCAACAATAATAAATGACAACAAAGATGTAAGAAAAAGTTTTATAATAGTGGTAAAAAAAGCACCAGCCTTGTTGATGCTTAAATTCTTAGAAACCTTGATTTTAAGAGAAAATAACGGCTAATTACAGTGGATAGTTGACTAAATAAAGATTACTTTAATATCCCCCCTCAAACTCAAGGTGGTAGTGAAGACGATAATTAGAGTTTGGATGTAAGATCTTGAAAGCATCAAGGCATATATGATTTGGTGAAAAGATAAGGAAATTGTACTTGAGATGAGATTGGGACAAGTTGTATAAATCTGTGAAACATATGATGACGCATAAGATGACGATCAATCTCTATATGTTTAGTTCGTTCATGAAAGACGTCAAAGGTAGTGTCAACTAGTGCTTGGTATTCTGATTCAATGCTTGAGTGAGAGATAGTCTTTTGCTTCTTATTGCACTAAGAAAAAAGAGATGTGCTAAGAAAGAAATAATAACTGGTGGTAGATTGTCGATTAGTTCTCCAGCCTAGTTGGCAATCAGGGTATGCATGTAAGTCCAATAAAAATAAATGATTGAATTGAAGCCCATTAAATAAAGTGTCTCAAATATATCAAAGTATAGGAAGAATAGTAAAAAAATGAGTGTACGAGGTGCACATAATAACTAATTGACAATGTGAATTGCAAGAATGATATTTGAATAAGTGATAGTAAGGTATATAATTCTACCAACTAACTGTCAATAAAGTATGCCATCACTCAAAGGAGTTCCATCAGTGGAAAAGATATAATCATTAGAGTCGATTGGAGTGCTAGTAATAATAGTGTCAATAAGACCAGCATGAGAGATAAGATCAATAGCATACGTGGCTTGAGATAAGTAGTAAATTGAATCATCAAAAGATAATTCAAGACCTAAAAAATAGCTTAAGGGACCTAAATATATCATTTTAAATTATTGATGAGATAAGAATTAAGAGTAGCAATCCCCTGAATGTCATCGCTGGCTGTTTTCACATCATCAACATTTAGAAGGAGAAGAGTACACCCTTGATATGTTTTTTGGATAAACAAAGCATGATCATAAAAGCTAGACAAAATGCCAAGATGGTTAATTGTGGAGCTGAATTTAGCAAACCATACTTGAGGAGCTTGCTTAAGTCCATACAAGCCTTTACAAAGACAAGAAACTTTATTTTATGGATAAGCATACTAGGTTGAGGTTACATATATACTTCTTCATGAAGATCACCATTAAGAAAGAAATTCGTGACATCCATCTGGAATAATTCCCAATATTTCCTACTGCTACAAAAAGAAGACTACAGACGAAAGTTAGGCAAGCGACTAGAGCAAAAGTCTCTTTATAATCAATTCCATGCTCTTAAGTAAATCCATTTGAAACCGATAATGTATTTTATCTTTTGATTGATCCATCAGCTCAACTCTTGATTTTGTAGACCCATTTTAGCCATTAACATACTTATCTAGAGGTAATTCAAATAAGTCCCAAGTGTTATTATTAGAGAGAGCCTGTAATTTTTCTGCCATTGTATGCTATCATAAGGGGTTAGAACTGGCCTTATGCTAGGTATAAGGTTCATATAGAGAGAAAATAGTGGAATAAATATGGAAGGATTTAACACAAATAGATGGTTAACTTACTCGAGAGGATCGACAGAGGGGTTATGGAGACTCCGTAGATTCTAATGAATGAATAGAAGAGGAAGAGCTATTTGGTGAGGATAGAGGATCTATAGCTAGAGACGATACAATAAAATCAGGAATCAGTTGTGTTAAGTTGCTAGAGCTATAAGGCAGACCTGCAAAAGACATATATTATGAAAAAAAGGTATGGTAGTATTAGAAAAAAATTATGTGAGGGTTCACTACCTTAAAATTTTTATATTATGGAAAACATTTTATGTTCCAAAAAAGTGACATGTCGAGAGATTTGAAGTCTTTGAGATATTGGATCCTAACATCTATCTCCTTTGTACTCTTTTTTAGACCTTATAAGAAAACATAAATATGCACTGGGTCCAAGTTTGGTGTGCTCATGAGGTTGTAATAGAATAAAGCACGCACATCCAAAAACTTTAAGAGACTAATAATTAGGAGCATGATTGAATAAGTTCTCATAGGGAGAGATATTACCTATAATAGGAGAGGGAATGCAACTGATAATATAGACAACAGTAAAAGTTTCTTTTCCTTAAAGGTTTTTAGGATAAGAAGAGGATATAAGAAGGGCTCGAGTAGTGTTAAAATTTATTGAGATTTGTTTGGACAGAATCTTTGAATGATGGTCCATTATTGATTTAGAAAATTAATTAATTTTGTATCTTTGTATTCCATTGCAATATTAGTCTGAAATAATTTAATATTGCAAGAGAACTAACTGTGAATCTTATTATCAAAACGAGAGTAAATAGAGAATAGTCCAAATCTGTTATATATTAGATAAATCCATGTATAGTAAGAAAAATCATCTACAAAGGTCATATAATATTTCATGTTACTTACAGTTTCATAACATGCAGGACCCTAAATATCATAATGAATTAGATCAAAAGATGCTAAAGAGATAGAATCATTGGGAAAGAATGGTAAAGCTTGACTTTTAGATAGTTGATAAAGGAAACAACCAAAATATTCAATCTTAATATGGCCTAGGCAATCGCTAAAGATTAAAGACCCTAATCTAGAGGTAGAAAGATGACTAGATGAGAATGTCATATATGAGAAGTGACAACACCAACAATAAGCTTTAAAGGAAGATTTAGTGAGGTAAGCTCAAATAGTCATCCAAAATTATGCCCTTTCCCAAGGATCTTACCCTTTTTTGAATCCTTCACAATGCAACCATGACTCGAAAAGGATAAATTAACACAATGGTCGTATAATTGTCTAACAAAAATAAGATTTAATGAGAGTTTGAGAATGAAAATTTTTAAATGTAATATGGACATGTGAATAGTACCTATTGTTGTACATGTATAGTATAATTATCGGTAGTGTGAACAATATGTGGAATAGATGGTATTGCTAAAGATTCACAAATAGAAGAATCATATTCCATATGATTATGACATGAAGAATCGAAATATCAAGAATTTGAGGTACTTGATGTCACAAATAGGGTAAAGGAGGAGATTGTACGAGAATTTGGTTGAACTTGTTGAAGAAGGGCATAGAGGTCCTTTAAAGAGAATTTAGGAAAATTGCTTAATGTTGGCCCCTCAGTGGCAACAGCAGTAGTAGAAGTAAGCTGCAGAGACTTAGAAGAGCTAACTTGGCAAAAGTTCTGTTTGAATCATTTTTTACATTCAGAGATGTGATATATGGTCCTTTTACACTAACTGCAAGATCATTTATAAAACTTCATACTTGAGTTAGGAGAAGTTTAACACATAGTATGAGTTACAAGGACAAAATTAGTAGATGGGACAGATTTTTCCATACGGAGCATATTAAGGTGACTTTCCTATGAGATTAGCTCTTTAATGATAGTGTCAAGATTAGGTAGAGTTCCTCTTTGAAGAAGAGAGCTGTAAATGGGTTCAAATTCATCCTTGAGAGTCATAAGAAAATGCCATATATGTTGACGATCTCGAAGATTTTCATAGATTATAGCAACATCAGGACGAGGCTAGTTGATCACAAAGTTCTTACAGTTTAAACACATAACTGTGTATTGTCTGTCCAGGTTGTTGTTGCATGTGATGAAATCTCCTACATAATTGATATTGGTGGACATAATCCAATAAAGAATAACAATTTTTAGGAATTCCATACCTCCTAAGTTGTGTCAAAACTTTGAAAGTCAAGTTTGATGTCTTTAGCACTTGTATTTTGAAACCATGTTAAGATTTAATGGTTCATTCCATCCCATGCCACTAATTGTTCGGTGAATACATCAATGTCTTCATCTTTTTCTTAAGTGGATTTAGATATTTCTCCAGTAACAATTCGCCAAAGGAGTCTCCCATTAAAAAAATTACACATTTCCTCAACCCAAAGATTATAGTTAGAGTCATTAAAGATGAAACAAATAGGGTTAGGAATGTATTGGGGAAGTATAGAGACATATATGTGGAAAGACAACAATAAAATAGGAGAAAACCTACTTATAGAGATAGAATTTGGTTATTCTGACCTTAAAATTGGATTCATAATGTTGAAAAACCTTAAGAATCAGTATGGTTACAGAGAATGTACTGAACTGGATGGTCAAAATGTAACACCCCATATTCGATAATGGAATCAATATACTGAGTGTTACCATATTCTTAAATACTTAAAATTTCAAATTATAAAATTTTATATTTAAAACCTCATTATTCTAGAAAATACTATTCACTTTATAATCTGGATAGAGTTTCCTCTATATTTACTTAAAACCTCCTGTAAAAAACTTCAATACACTTCTAAATCATTTTATTTAACTATCCATTTCTATGTCAAACTCCATGACAAAATAATTTTCCCATCCTCCAATACATTTCAACTCATCTAACCAAATTTCATACATAACTTTCATATATAATTCACAATATAATTATATAAGATCCTTCATTTCTTTATATGTACATAGCATGACCAAAAAACAAAAATCTATAGTACATCTAGCTCAAAATCTTCCATAATCCTTTATGCGACTATAATCTTTGTAATAGATCCACTATAACTTTTTTCTAATTTTTTTGAAAACCTATATGCGGAAAGAAAACCACGCGCTAAGTTATAAGCTTAGTGGTGTTCAAGCAATTCCATTTCTCATCCAATTCAATTCACTCAACCATAATATGCAAAACATATAATCTTTTTCAAATATAAATATCTTTATTTATTTCTAAGCCTAAATAGGCATTAAAAAAATTTTATGACATAGAAGCATGTATTTACTAAATTCATTCATATCTAATTATGTAATGATCAATAAATTGTACAATTTAATTACTACTTCCATTTGAAGTTCTTTAATCATTATTTATGCATTTATATATTTTTCTGTAATTGCTCAAAGTAAAATGCAAGGAATTGCATTGCCAAGTTGAATATGTGAGATTTTAAGATACAGGACCGAGTTTTCAAAACCATATGGTCCCTTTTTTTTGTATATACATATAGGGGACCAATCTCTCAGAGCCATGTAGTCTATAACATAAATGACATATCTTACACTGGAACTAAGCTCTTAGAGCTATACAGTCTCATAACACATATCATGACGCAATACTGCCAACTCCTTAATTGGCATGCCAATCTTATCACATTCCTCCAATTTCCATATATTTTACTAGGGGCAAACCTAATTAAATTTCATTGAAATTTAATGATATAGTCTTATAATAGCCAATTCAAGCTATTTCATATTTGATCAAAGTAAATGTCACTCCTTAATTGTTTTTTCATTATTGATTTTAATTTAGTTCATATAACATGCAAGACATATTTATCTCACCAATTAGTCAAAATAACAAATACATCAAATTTCCAAATTCAAACATAATGTATGCCAATTGAGGTAAATACAAATTATAAGTCCAAAATCTAAATTAATCACATATACCACTTCATTTAGCATCCAATTAAATATTTTTAACAACAATTTCAAAAGTACCCAAATTTTATCTCAAGAGCACTACATTACATAGTACACAATTTTTAGGGAAAAATAAAATTTCTTGAACATATACCAAATTGATGTCCAATTCTTCAAATTAAGCTTCCATAAACTTCAATTTCACCATAAATTCATTATTCCTTATTCCTTCTCTTTCTATTTCTCCCTCTCCTTCAATTCATCTTCTTTATATTCATAATATTGCATAAAAATTTCAATTTCATGCGTTTTAGTCATTAATGCACGCAACTCACTAAATCATTTACTAAAAACAACCAAAACTCCATTAATTTACCTTGTTAATTTCAGGTACTATTCATCATGAAAATCATCTACTTTTTCTTCATCTTTTTCCAAATTTTTTGTTGATATGGTGAGTTTAGGGACTCTAAGTTGATAACTTAGTGTTTAATAGTTTATTTAGGGATTAAAGATAGAGAAAGTTGGCTTAAAAATGGAAGAAAAATGAAGAACAAAGTGCAGAAGAAAAAGGGAGGCTGCTCTCAACAATCTTGGGGAAGAAGGGAGTGAATAGGTGGCAAATAATACAATGTGCTCCCTTAAAGCCAATAGTGTTTTTTTTTTCAAGATCTAAAATTAACTTTCAATTTTAATCCTTTAGTTGGATTTAATCCCAAAAAAATATTAGCACCACATAAATACCTTAATTAATATCATTTATTTCCATTAATATTTATGGGTTTGAATTTCACCCCTTTCTCAGGTCAAACTTTGATCACTAGTCAACTCTTAGTCAAACTCTCAAAATGAACTCGTTTTGGCCTCAAATTTGATCATCAGGTTATCTTTAAATAATACTATCCATTGCCAGATAAAATAAAATGCATTTCGGGTCCTGAGTGTCACTATTCAAGACCCAAAAAATACTATTCATGAAATCAAGATTTTTGGGGCGTTACAAGTCTTCCCTTCTAAAATAAAATTTCATCCTTAAAATTTCTCTGTGTTAAATATCCATGGATAAGACTTTCTTATGGTTTCTTCTAATTCCCTTGTAGCTTCCTGGACCTCATGGTTTGTCCATGGTACTTTTACCAGTGGAATCCCTTGTTCATTAGTTGTTTTGTATCTCTTACTAGAATTTTCACTTGCTTCCCTTTATAAGCTAGATCTGGTTGTAGTTTAATATCTTCCAATTTTATAATATGTGATGGATTAGATCGATATCTACTTAATAAAGATACAAGACATTATGAATCTTTTCTAGATCTTATGGCAATACTAATCTGTAGGCTACTGGTCCTAGACGCTCAATGATCTCATATGGACCAATGAATTTAGGGCTTAACTTACCCTTCTTATCAAATTGAAACACTTTCTTCCATGGTAAAGCTTTCAAGAAAACCTTGTTACCAACAGCATATTCAATGTCCTTTCTCTTTAAATCTACATATGATTTTTAGCGATCAAAAGCAACTTTCAACGTTTCCTTTATAATCTTCACCTTATCCTCAATTTTCCTTATCAATTCTGGACTCACAATCTTACTTTCACTAAGATCTATCCAACATAAGGGTGTTCTACACTTTCTACCATAAAAAGCCTCATATGGTGCCATCTTTATACTTGCTTAATAGCTATTATTGTATGCAAATTCAATCAATGGAAGGTGTTCATCCTAGTTTCCTTTAAAATCAGTAACACGTCTCCTAAGCATATCTTCTAGCACCTAAATCACTCTTTCTGATTGTCCATCCATTTGAAGATGAAAAGCTATACTAAAATTTAGCTTAGTACATATGGCCTCATGTAATTTCTTCTAAGATCTTAAAGTGAATCTTAGATCCCGATCTGATATGATGGAAGATGGTACTTCATACAACTGCACTATCTCATTAATGTACCATTCTACATATTTCGAGAGTTGATAGTCAGTTCTGACAAGTAAGAAGTGAGCTAACTTAGTCAGTCTATCTACAATCAGTCAATCACATATATGGCATTATGCTTCTTCCTAGTTTGAGGCAAACTAGCCACAAAATCCATCATGATTTAAATCCATTTCCATTTAGGTATTGAGATTGGTTAAATTAAGCCCGATGGAACTTGATGTTCTACTTTTACTTATTGTCATGTAAGGCACTTGACAATATAATATGCAATGTCTCTCTTCATACCTGTCCACTAATGATTTGTCTTCAAATCTTCGTACATTTTAGTACTTCGTGGGTACACAATATATGAACTATTATGGGCTTCCTTCATGATATTCTTTTTTAGCTCATTATCATTAGGAACACATATTCTATCTTTTTAATACAAGTAGCCATCCTCTTTGATTGCATATTCACTATCCTTCCCCTCTTGGATTTGTTTAAGAATGGTAACTAGCTTTTCATCTTACTTCGTTGCTTCCTTGACTTGTTGTAATAAGTTTGGTTTGAGCCTTAACTTAACTACAATTACTCCATCACTGGTTACATATAATCTAGCAGTCATTACTCTTAAAGTTCATAATGATTTCTTGCTAAGAGCATCAGTTAATACATTTGCTTTGCCTGGATGATAGTCAATGATGCATTCATAATCTTTAATTAACTCTATCCATCTTCTTTGCCTTAAGTTTAACTCTTTTTGTATAGGAAAATATTTAAGACTTTTATGATCTATATAAATATAACATTTCTCTCTATATAAATAATGCCTCCAAATCTTCAAAGAAAAGACTATGCCTGCTAACTTTAAATCATAGGTCGGGTAGTTCCTTTCAAGAGGCTTAAGTTACCTAAAAGCATAAGCAACTACCTTTCCCTCTTGCATAAGCACACATCTAAGCCCTTATGTAAGGCATCACTATAGATCATGAAGTCTATACTAGGTACAAGTTATGTAAGAATAGGCGGTTCAATCAATATGGCCTTTAGTTTCTTAAAGCTTTCCTGACATTTATCACTCCATGCAAATTTTATATTCTTATGAAGTAGCTTGGTCAAAGGTGTTACGATTAAGAGAATCCCTAACATATCTTATATAGTATACTGCCAACGTAAGAAACTTCTAATCTCTGTAACATTCTTAGGTGGTTGCCATTCTATAATGGCTTCTATCTTCTTAGGATCAATTCTAATCCCATCTTTTGATATGACATGACAAAGGAATGAAACTTCATTAAGCCAAAATTCACATTTATTGAACTTGGCATAAAGTTGTTTATCCCTCAAAGTCTGCAAAATAATTATCAAATGCTTATTATGCTCTTCTTAGTTCCTAGAATAAGCTAAAATATCATCAATGAAGACTACCACAAATTGATCCAAGTAGGGATGGAAAATATGATTCATAATATCTATAAAGGCTATCGGAGCATTTGTGAGTCCAAAAGGCATCACTAAAAATTCATATTGCCCATATCTCATCCTAAAAGTTATCTTAGGGACATCCATTTCCTTTACTCTCAACTGGTAGTAACCCAATTTTAGATCAATATAAAGAAAACACCTGCACCTTTAAGATGATAAAAAAGGTCATCTATTCTAGGAAGTGGATATTTATTCTTTACTGTCACTTTATTCAATTGTTTGTAATCCACACATAACCTAGGAGACCCATCTTTCTTCTTGACAAATAACAAAGGTGCACCCCAAGGAGACATACTTGGCCATATATAACCTTTCTCAAGAAGTTCTCGCAACTATATTTTGGTGTAATGGATACTAGTGATGTACTAGGTATCACATCAATAGAAAATTGAACTTCTCTTTTCGATGGTAACCTGGACAATCCCTCAGGAAATATATCCTGGAAGTCATATATAGTTGGTATATCTTGAATTTTAGGAACATTCTTTCTAGCTTCAAGAACACAAGCTAAGTAGGCTACATATCATGTTCTAATATGCCTTTTTCCTATTATCTTTGATATAACAATGGAGAGAAAATTTGATCTTTCACGAATAAACGTGATCTCATCAGTGTCAACTGTTTTAAGAGTGATTCTTTTAAGATGACAATCTACCATTACATGATGTCTAGATAGCCAATCCATACCAAGTTTCACATTAAATTCACAGAAAGGTAATGCAATCAAATCACCAGGAAAATTCATACACTTGCATTTATAACGGACAATTCTTGTGGACCTTATTTACCACCACACTATGACCCAAAGATTTCGTAACTGGAATATCATTTTCAAAAGTATCAACGTGTAACTCCATCTTTTCAGGCAATGACATACATATATAAGAATTTGTAGATCCTGGGTCTATCAATATATGAACAGAAATGTTAAAGATAGTAAAAATACCCACAATCACATTTGAGGCATCCCGGTTATCACAACTGTCATAACATTTGCATGAGCTAGAGTACAGATATTAGGTACATCATCTATTTATGATACGACCCTATAACCACCAGCACTAGCTTCCATCCCTTTAACTCTGCCTATCGAAGCTATAAGAAGTGGTTTGTCTAATGGACTAGCTATTGATACTGTCTACCAAGGCAATCTCTCTAAAAATGCTTCATAGATCCACATCGTAAGTATGCTCCCATCATCTTCTAACACTATCTGCTGTATATTCTTCCTACAACGATTACATGGGGTAACTACCTCGAGACCTGACCAACCTACTGTAAGAGCTATAGATGGGCCAACTATCCTGCCCTAATCATTAATCTCTGACTCTGTCTTGATTGGTCGTAGGATGTATGTGTTTGTACTAGAGCCTGAGACCTTGAACCCTTTTGCTTCTTACCGGCTGAGAAGGATGAACTAAATTTTCCCTGACTTCGCTTTTGTTGTCCCTTGTTTCTCCATTTCTACTCACCAATAATAACTTTTTCAATCCTGAAAGTTGATTTCACCATCTGTCCATAATTCATAATTTTTAGTGCAATAAGGAGTTTCTTGATGTCATGGTGGAGACCTGATTCAAATATCTTACAATTATCTGCCCCAGTAGGAATTAATCTCTCAACATACATACTCAGTCTATCAAACTTTTTCTCATATTCTATTACTATTCTATACTCCTAAATTCATCCCTCATCTCATCCTTATAAGCTTCTCCTACATATTTATCTGTAAATTGGGACAAAAATACTCTCAAGTAAGATCCTATGGTGGAACAAGTCTTTTAATAGAGTCCCACCACTAATATGTTGGTCACTAAAGAAGGCCATCTACATACTCCAATCTCTCTTTTGGTGTGCAATGGAGAAGATAAAAAATTCTCTTTATCTTAATTAGAAAAAACTCAGCATCTGGAGCAGTGACTGATGACTCCCCTAGAAAATCCTCTGTTCCTAATCTCTTTGCTTTCTCTAATGTAAGCTTCTGTAGTGGAAGAGGTGGTTATGGTTGTATAGGAGGTGCAACAATCATTTGTTGTTTCATATAGTCGACCATAATTTGGAAACCTCTGTCAAGTTAAGAGCTGGTTGACCGACAGGTGGTGGTATGACTATACTGGCTACCTCTTCATGCCTCTATCTTTATCACTAGCTGATGCTTGACTTTCCTCCTCTTCCTTAGCGGCTCCCCTAGCCCCTAGTTCCATTCTTTAGTCTATAACAAACAAAAAGGGTGGATATACATTATAATTGCATTATATTGTCATATAATCCTTCATTTGACATGTACATAAAATCACCTTTCCTTTATTTACTTAATTATAGACCCAAAACT
This sequence comes from Erythroxylum baracoense, assembly GCA_025629805.1. Taxonomy (NCBI): domain Eukaryota; kingdom Viridiplantae; phylum Streptophyta; class Magnoliopsida; order Malpighiales; family Erythroxylaceae; genus Erythroxylum; species Erythroxylum baracoense. The sequence goes on from JAOTAY010000007.1 coordinate 22,057,077, forward strand.
ACCTAAACCGAGCTTTGATACTACTAAATGTAACACCCTATACCTAATAATAGAATCGACATACCAAGTGTTACCACATTCTTAAATACCTAAAATTTTGAATTACAAAATTTTCTATTTAAAACCTTATTATTCAAGTAAACCTTATTATTCTATTTAAAACCTTATAAAAATTTTAACAAAGTTTCCTCTATATATACTTAAAACCTCCTATAAGAAAATTCAATACACTTCTCATTTATTTTATTTAACTATCCATCTCCATGTCAATCTCCTTGACAAAATAATTTTCCCTTCCTCCAATACATTTCAACTCATCTATTCAAATTTCATGCATAACTTTCATATATAAGTCATAATATAATTCTATAAGATTCTTCATTTCTTTATGTGTACATACCATAGCCAAAACAAAATATAATTCTATAGTACATCGACCACAAAATCTTTCATAATGCTTTATGTGACTTTAGTCTTTATAGTAAATCCACCACAACTTTCTTATAATTTTCTTCAAAACTTGTGAGCGAAAAGAAAATCACTCACTAAGCTGTAGACTTTGTGATGTTCAAGCAATTCCGTTTCTCATCCAATTTAATTCACTCAATGATAACATGCATATCATATCATCTTTTTCTAATATAAATATCTTAATTTATTTCTAAGCCTCAACAGGCATTAAAATTTCTTCATGACATACAAGCATGTATTTATTAAATTCATTTATATCTAATTACATAATGATCAATAGATTTTATAATTTAATTACTACTTCAATTTGAAGTTCTTTAATCATTAATTATGCATTTGTATATTTTTCTTTAATTACCCAAAGTAAAATCCAACAAAATTGCATCGTCGAGCTGAATAAGCAGGATTTTAAAATACAGGATCTAGTTCTCGGAACCATATGGTCCCCTTTTTTTATATATACATATTGGAACCAAGCTCTTATAGCCATACAGTCCATAACACAAACCAAATATCTTACAACAGAATTGAGGTCTCAGAGCCATATAGTCTAGTAACACATATCATGACATAGTACTGCTAACTCCCTAATTGGCATGCCAACCTTATCACATTCTTCCGATTCCTATCTATTTTACTAATCTAATTAAATGCCATTGAAATTTAATGATATAGTCTCATATTAGCCAATTCAAGTTATTCTATATTCGGCCAAAGTAAATTTCACTCCTTAATGGTTTTTTTCATTATTGATTTTAATTTAGTTCATATAACATACAAGACATATTCATCTCACAAATTAGTCAAAATAACATGAATATCAAGTTTCCAAATTCAAACATAATGTATGTCAATTGAGGGAAATACAAATTATAAATACAGAATCCAAATTAATTACATATACTACTTCATTTAGCTTCTAATTAAATATTTTTATCAAATTTCATAAACTCCTAAATTTTATCTGAAGAACCCTAAATTTCCTAATACACAACTTTTAGGAAAAAGTAGAATTGCAAGAACACTTACCAAATTGATGTCCAAATCTTCAAATTAAACTTCCGTAAACTTCAATTTCATCATCAATTCCTTATTCCTTCTCCTTCTCTTTCTCTCTCTCCTTCAATTCATCTTCTTTATTTTTATAATATTGCGTAAAAATTTCAATTTCATGCATTTTAGTCATTAATGCATGCAACTACACTAAAATCATGTTCTAAAAATAACCAAAACTCCATTAACTTACCTTGTTAATTTTAGGTACTATTCATCAAAAAATCTATCTACTTTTTCTTCATCTTTTTCCCAAAATTTTATTTATTATAATGAGTTTAGGGACTCTAGGTTGATAATCTAGTGTTTAATAGTTGATTTAGGGGTTAAAGATAGAGAAAGTTGGCTTAAAAATGGAAAAAAATGAAAACAAAATGGAGAAGAAAGAGGGAGGTTGTCCTTAGCAATCTTGGGGAAGAAGGGAGTGAATAAATGGCAAATAATACATTGTGGTCCCTTAAAGCCAATAGCATTTTTTTAAGATCCAAAATTAACTTTCAATTTTAATCCATTTGTTGGATCCCACTAAAATATTATTCTCACACAAATACCTTAATTAATATCACATATTTCCATTAATATTTATAGGTTTGGCTTTCACCCTTTTCTCGGACCAAACTTTGACCATTGGTCAACTCTTGATCACACCCTCAAAATGAACTCATTTTGACTTTAAATTTGATCCTCAAGCTGTCCTAGAATAATACTATCCAATCCCAAATAAAATAAAGTCTAGTTTGGGTCCTAGTTGTCACTATTAAACTTGGTATGCATGATTCACAACTCAAAAAATATTATTCATTAAATCGAGATTTTGGGGGCATTACGCAAAGTGTCGATCAATTTCTTTTTGAATTGAATCAAATCAATGGGTCTGTACTGAACTAAGGAGGATAGGATATGTGGACAAATAAGGCAATGACATATGTTTAGCTAACGTGTTAATAAGATGCAAATGATGTGGCAGCTAACTAGGGTTTTGGATTATATGGCAGATGACATGGCTACTGATGTGGTGGATGATGTGACACTAACGTGTTTCCCTTTTATGTGACTAAATAATGTCGTTTTGCCTAGAAGCTAAATGACATTTTTTAGATCTTTATCTTCCTCCAAACAATTGCAACTAAATTTTCAGAGTCTAGTGGCTTTAGGTGGCACGTGAGGGCCTTTGGAGAGGCTTCTGGAGATGAGTTTTGCATCACAGTAATCTGCTCAAGAAGAGTAACAATTCAGTATATGAAAAAAAAACATTTAGACTAGATTTAGAAACTCAGAATACGAAAACAAAATGTTGAGAGAAAGAATGAAGAAAACTCTAGAATTTTGACTCCTTTCGTTACAAAGGACGCTCTGATACCATGTAGAAACAAAGAACAAAGAAAAAATGTAGAAATGTTCTATTTATTTTTTGTGTATCTAATGTGATGTACATCCACCTATTTAGGTGACTCTAACTAAAGAAACAAGGTAACTAAATCACACACAATATTAATGTACATGATTTTAGGAGAAAACAAAGGCTAATTATAATGGATAATTCACTGATATAAGATTACCTTAATATTGTCAAAGGGTATTAAAACAAATTGTGAGGTTGTGAGTTCAATTCTCCAATGCTTTTGTCAAATTGGTATAGGAGAAAATAAAGGCTAATTATAATGGATAAGTCACTGATATAAGATTACCTTAATATTATCAAAGGGTATTAAAACAAATTGTGACGTTGTGAGCTCAATTCTCCAATGCTTTTGTCAAATTGGTATGCATTTTGTAGTGGTTGATTGGTTTAATGAATTTGAGGAATTGGAAGTATTTTTGGATGATGTGTTGTATAACATTGTCATTAATGTCCTTTAAAGAGTTGGAGGAACTCCTATAGATTTTGTAAAGTGGGTTATTATTAGGATGTTGATGGTTTCTATAATGAAATAATTGAGAGCGAAATGAAGCCTAATATGGTATCATATCTTGGTCTCTTCTCTATAAGTTACAATATGGGAGAATTGCATAAGACCTTGAACGATCTTGATCAAAGATCATCTAAAGGGCTATTATTCAATAGCAACACCATATTTACTTTACATGGCTACATCTCTAAATCCATGAAGGACAAATAAACCTATAACTAGTTATGGCTTGATAAACCTTAATTTTTGTGAATTAACACAATCAACTAATCAAAGTTACAGTAACTCCCAATAGTTGTTATTCCATAACTTCTTTTAACTCTATTTTGGGTCTCAGACTTGAATTGCAAGTAATAATTTAAGGAGCAATCATAAATTTGTTGAGAATTAATTCAAAATTGTAAAGCTGTCAAATTTCCTTTGAATAAGTCCTTAGTTTGTTTTTAATTTTATCTTATAAGCTAAATTTATTGGCTGAAATCTCTATTTAACATTTATTGAGTTTTTTGCATTTTGCCTATATAAGGCAACCAAGTTCTTTATTTAATATATATAATAAAAAACTCAAGTGTTATGTAATCTTTTATCTTATGCATGTTCTTCTATTTTAAAAAAAAGATTCTACATGTTATCAGAGCTCTCAAAGATCTTGAGGGACCTATGAGTGATTTAGAGAGAATCTAACTAAAGCTTCCTTTCTTTCCATGGCTTCCTTCAACACATCATCTCTTTCATCCATGGTTTTCAATGGTAAAAAGGGGTTGCAAAATGAAAGCTCAATTGAGAGGTATCGGTTTGTGGTAGTGGGTTGAAGGTAAAAGATATGTACCTCCTCTAGGCAATAATCCTACACTCAATCAAATTAAAGCTCATGAAGATGATGAATCTAAAGCCCTAAAAGCTTTGTTTCAAATAAGTGTTGGTGTATCTAAGTCGATTTTCACAAGAATTATGGCTTATGAAACAACTGAGGAAGCATGGGATGTATTGAAGAAGTTATATCAAGGGAATGTTGTGACAAAGTGAATGCAAATCTTAAATTTAAGAGTGCTCAGATAAGCTCATGGTGGTGGTAAATAAAATCAGACTTATAGGAGAACAGCTACCTGATAGCAGGATTGTAGAGAAAGTCTTGATAAGTTTACCTGAAGGTTTGAGGCAAAATTTTCATCTTTTGAACATTCAAAGGACATTAACCAAATGACATTGCCAAAACTAATCAATGCTTTACAAGCTCAAGAGCAAAGAAGGGCAATGAGAAAACAAGAAAGTGAAAAGATAGTGGAGGGAGTTTATCTAGCAAAGGTTCCATCATCAAAGAAGAAAGGAAGCATTCCCTAATGTGGCCATTATAAAAAGTTTGGTCCTGAAGAGAAAGATTGCTAGCATAAAGGGAAGTCTCGATGCTTTAGGTGTAAATGATTTAGACATTTGAAAAAGGATTGCAAGTTTAACAATAAAGAATAAGCAAAAATAGTGCAAGTGATTGAAGAAGACAACCTCTTCCAGTTCGTGAGAAGTGCACCAAGATGCATCATAGAGAGAAGTGTTCTATGAAAATAAGTGATGAGAGAAGTGCTCATATTGAAGAATAAACAGTGTTAGCTCAAGGTTTATGATTAACAATTTTGATGATAACTGTACAATATTTTAAAATTTGAATTTGATTTATTTCCTTATATAAATAATGATATAATTCTTAAAAGGAAATAAAATCATAGAATAATTGTTTTCCTTTTTGCGGGAACCTTCTTTATAAACTTACCTTTTTGGAAATGGTTCCATAACATCTGGAAGGATCTTACTAATTCGAATAATTAGCTCCAGAAGCCTTAACATAATGTCTGAATATCGATGATTTCAGCAGAGATGATATCGAAGATTAAGCAACAACTAGTTGAAGAAATGGTCAACTTAAGGAAGAACGACTGCATTTGCAAAATATGCACAAGACACAGACACAAGACTTGTAAAATATCTTAGAGCTTCATTATTTCTTGAAAGTCATAACAAACTCTTTATGCCTTAGGAAGTGATATCACTCTATTAGAAGATACTTTAAAATCCTTCATACAATTTTGGTTAAGAGCTTATAGAGGCTAACAAAATACTACTACTATGGAAGGTGGAAGAAACATGAAAATATACACTTGAGATCTCGAAGAGGCTCGTCAAATTACAACTTAGTTTTATAGTGAAATACTCAAGTTGGATATTTAGGGACTGGATGTAGACTTCATTATAAACTGAACCAGTATAAATCTACTGTGTCTTCTCTTCCTTACTTTTAAATTTCCATATTATAAGTTTTCAAGAGGCTCCTTCTTTTTTTATATTGCAAGAGGTTTGTTTCAAAAGTAAACAAGCTCATATCGATTATACATACTTCTTTCTTTTTAAGTGCTAGCAAACTCCTTTCGATTAAACAGGCTCCTTTAGTTTCAAGCGTTAGAAAGCTTCTTTCTATTAATAGGCTCCTTTCTTTTCTAATGTTAACAAGATTCTTTCGAAAGTTTATAGGACCCTTCTACTCATAAATTTATTTTGTAGCAGAATCTTATCTTTTTGAAAGTACCTTGAATTTTTTTCACACAATTCACCCCCCTTTTTAGTGTGTGTGCTTTATCATTTATTATTAGAGCTCGGTTTCATATTTATTTTGTTTTACAACACGTAATAGATTATGGAAAACAATTTGAGAAGCCTTGAAGGACAATTTGTCTCAAAGCCTCCTTACTTCAATAGAAACAACTACTTATACTAAAAAGAAAGAATGACAATCTATCTCCAATCTGTAGATATTAAAGTCTGGTAAGCCATCAGAGTTAGAGCTACACTTCCCACAATAGAAAAAATAAAAGTATCGTTTGATGCTGACAGAAGAAATGAACAGTTAAAACATCATCTGATCTGTGCACTATCTCCAGAAGGATATAAGAATCCTATTGATCTACAACAAAGGAAATGTGGGGTAAACCACAATTCACCTTTGAAGGAACGAATGAGGTAGAGAAATATAGAATAAGCCTTTTAGTGCATCAATATGAAACTATTGGCATGAAACAGGGAGAAACCATAGATGAATTCTTCGCACGATTCAACAACATCATTATGACCTTAAAGAACTTGGGAAAGATATATCTTAATAATTAGCTTGTAACGAAGATTCTATGATCACTACCAAGGGAATGGAGACCTAAGGTGATAGCTCTAGAAACTACAAAGGATCTAAATTCTATTTCACTCAACTGGCTACAAAAAAATTTGATGATCCATGAAATTGAGCTTAGATGAGATGAAGGAAACTTCCACAGAAAAGGAATGACACTAAATGCAACTGATGAATCAAGTGGTGATCAAAGTTACACTGATTTGTAAATAGATGGAGATGATGAGTTCAACTTCATGGTCAAAAAATATGCCCGATTCTATAAAAAGAAGTTGATGAAGAAAAGAAAAGGAAACAAGAAAGCTGGGAACAACAGGTTCCTATCAAAAGGAAACAAGAACAATAGCAATGCACGAAATAATTAAATCATATGTTATCACTGCGAGAAGCTTAGACACACAAGACCTGAATGTCCTCTTCTTCAAAAGGACAAGTCCGAGAATAGAAGATGTAGAAAGCAAACAATGACTCCAGCCTAGTCAGATGAGGATTTTGAAAATTTGAAGAAGAATAGCTAGAAAAAGTTAGCAACGCTTGCTTTATGACTGAATCAGGAGACGATGAGATATGCTTCAAAATGGACACAAAAGAAAATTGATAGATGGTTGATAGTGGTTGTTCGAGATACATAATAGGTCAAATATCACATTTCAACTACACTGAAAGAAACGACGGAGGTAATGTTATTTTTGTCGATAAAAGCAAAGAAAAAGTCAACGAAATTGGTAAAATTGGTGACTCTAACTCTGGCTCTATTGATAATGTTTTTTATATTGATGTATTGAAACATAACTTACTGAGTGTAAGTAAATTATTTGAAAAGGATTATAGAGTTACTTTCTATGATTCATATTATGAAATTGTTCATATAATCTTAATGACAATATTCTATTTGTTTGTCCTAAACATCAAAACATATAATGAGCTCAATTGTAAGATATGTCTTCACAAAATGTCAAGTGTTTTGTTTCTATAAAAAAGGACTCTTTTATCTAGCATAGAAGATTTAAACATGCTAGCATGAGCATTCTCTCAAAATTGTCCAAAAATGAGTTAGTAAGAGGACTACCAACTTTGAAGTTTGATAGCAATTAGGTGTGTGAAGCTTGTTTAAAAGGTAAATAAGTAAGAAGATTTATGTGATAGTAACAATATGACTCACAACTTTTCTTACCCAAGGACTCCTCAATAGAATGATGTCGTTGAGAGAAAGAATAGATCCCTAGTTGATATGGCCAAGACAATGATGTTTGAAAGTGGCCTACCCTACAGTTACTGAGCAGAAGCAGTATCCATTGCTTATTATATACTCAACAAGTGTCTTAGAATACCTATTCTAAAAAAGACTCTCTATGAGGTGTGGAAAGGAAGAAAAGTGAATGTCAATTATTTTTGAGTATTTGGCTGCAAATCCTTCATTCTAAATAATGAGAAAGAAAACCTTGGAAAGTTCGATGTGACATCAAATGAAGCTATCTTTCTGGGTTATAGTACCACTAGCAAAGGATTTAGAGTTTATAACAAAAGAACAAAGAAGATAGAAGAATCAATACATGTAGCGTTTGATGAAACACTACCTTCTACAACAACAGATGATGAAGAGCATCCTTTAGTTCTTAAAATTAGATCAATTATACCTACAGTACCCTCGGAATCACAAGATCAAAAAGGTCCTTCTAAAGCCAGGATTGAGCATGTTCCTTCCTCTTAGTAGGAGCCTATACAACGAAGAACACCAAGAGACACTTATTGATGAAGAACATCAAGACACACATCAATACATTCTGGGAGACCCTTATGAAAGTCTAAAAACCAATCATCCTTCAAGAACAACTTTATTGCCCTCATATCACAATTAGAACTGAAGACTTTTGAAGAGGCACTTATTGATGAAAATTGGGTTTTAGCTATGAAAGACAAATTGAATTAGTTTCACAAAACAAAGTTTGGAATTTAATACTTCATCCGCAAAACAAGTCAGCCATTGGAAATCGTTGGGTTTATCGAAACAAACTTGATGAAAATGGTAAGGTGGTAAGAAATAAAGCTAGAATTGAAGCTCGAGGTTATAATCAACAGGAACATATTGATTTTGATGAAACTTATGCATCTGTTGCTAGACTGGAATCGATTAGAATTTTGCTTGTCTTTGCATGTTAAAGAAACTTCAAATTGTTTTAAATGGACGTCAAAATTGCTTTCTTAAATGGATATATTATCGAAGAAATATTTGTTAAGCAACCTTCAGTTTTTGAATATAAAAACCATCCTGATTACATGAAGTTGACTAAAGCCCTATATGGTCTAAAGCAGGCTCCTTGAGCATGGTATGAGAGGTTAAGTAATTTTTTGATTTGAAAGAGGAAGGTAGATAAAACCTTATTTATTAAGAAAAAGGAGAATAATTTACTCATAATACAAATATACGTTAACGACATAATATTTGATGCTACTAATCAGCCATTCTATGAAGAATTCTTAGCATTTAATGTAGAAGGAGTTTGAAATGAGCATGATGGGAGAACTATCCTTCTTACTTAGATTACAAATCAGTCATACAGAAAAGGGATCTTCATTAGCCAAGACAAATACACAAAGGAATTGATCAAGAAATACCATTTTGAGAATGTAAAATCGATGGGTACTCCTATTTATACTATAACTAAACTTGATAAGGATAAAGAAGGCAAGGCTACGGATGAAACAAAGTAATAGAGGAATGATTGGGTCACTACTATATCTTACAAGTTCAAGACTAGACATTATACTTAGTGTGTGCCTTTACGTACGCTTTCAATCAAATCCAAAAGAAAGCCACCTTCAAGTAGTCAAGAGGATCTTTCCATATCTTCACAGAACTATGGATTTCAGATTATGGTACCAAAAACTGACTCTTTTAACATAGTTGACTATTGTGATGCAGATTATGCAGGTGATACAAGTGGCCATTGTCAATTTCTTGGAGGATGTCTAGTTTCTTAGTCTTGCAAGAAATAAAATTGCATAACACTTTTAACAACCGAAGCAGAATATATAGCATTTGTCAGTTATTGCACTCAAATATTATAGATGAAGCATTAACTCCAAGATTTCTCTCTGAACTTTAATCATATTCTTATATCATGTGATAATAATACTGTAAAAAATATTATGCATCATTCTAGGACTAACCATATAGAAATCAAGCATCATTTTCTTAAAGATCATATTTTAGAAGGAACCATTGAACTTTTGCATGTTAATATTGAAAATCAAGTAGCTAATAGCTTCATTAAGTCACTCTCTGAAGATAGATTTTGCATGTTAAGAAAAGAGCTTGGTATGTGCAGTCTATCTGATATTATATTTGTATTAATTTTCTATGCTACTTCTCTCTGTATACATTAGCAAGATCCTTCTACTTTAGAAGGTTTCTTTCAAGTTGAGACATTATCTTAGTTTAGAAGGCCCTTTAATTTTAAAAGACTGTCTTGGTTTAATAGAGCATATTACACGTGTCCTAAAAGGTAACTTCTTCTGTTCCATCATTTTAGCTCTTAAAAACGCGAGCGTAGTTTTGGCAAGCAGCTATATAGGACTAATAAAAGATATACAAATTATCACGCTTCCACTATTAGCCTACAATCTTTCATCTTCACATAAGATCAACGCTTAAGAATCACTTAATATACCAAAAACAAACTTCTCTCTTCTACTTATTGTGTTCTTTTCAAAAACAATGCTGCTTTCCTCTCTGCACCATAACTTTCTGCCTTCTATTTGTTCTTTCCTCTAAAAACTCCTTATCTACAATGGCTAGAACAAAATCAAAAGGACAGAAAAAACCCCAACTTCCATTGCTATCCTTGGTGAAGCTTATCTTTCTGATTCTATTACTACTGAACCTTTCTCTTTCTCTTTCGTACCTGAATCTACTATCTCCTCGACCTAGTTCTAAAGATATGAAAGTGTCTGGAGTACACTAGATCATTAATGATACTGATTCAGAAAAAGAACTAGCCTAAGTAATATGACATTCATAAACTAGAGGAAGTCTTGTAAAAAAAGCAGAGGAAATTTCTCAACAACAAAAAACATCTGTTGTTGAAAAGAAAGAGGAAGAAGAATCCATACAAAAAGAAAAGGAAGAAATAAAGAAAGGCAAAGCGTCTATGACTGAAGATATTATTAAAGACCCCATTGATAAAAATGAGTTGTTTCATGAAGAGATAATTCCTAAAGAAAAAAGGGCAAAGAAATTAAAAATAGCTGCATAAAAAAGAAAGACATCAACATCACCACAAATGTTTCAATCAATGGATGTTGAAGTTCGCTATAAAATGCAGTACAAGAAAAGAAAGTGGTTGCTAGGCAGATCTTGCCTCCCATGATATTTGATAACATAGGTATACCTATCTTTCCTTACTTTGTTGCCATTGGTTGGGAAAATTTTTTGAAATTAGATTAAACCATATTTGATGAGCTTGCCAGGACATTCTACACATATATGAGAAAAGAAGAAATTGATAGAAAGCTAGCCATTGTCTCATAGGTGTATAAATGTGAAATATAAATTTCTGAAGAAATTTTAGGAGATATATTAGACATAATTCTTATAGGAAGACCTAATTTTCCTTGTCATAAGTGGGATGTTGATGAAATGGAATTAGTAGAAGTTGTCAAATCCATCTGCCTTCATACTGAGAACACCTAAGATGGGAGACCCTGGAGCAAGCAATTAAACTTACTACCACGATACCTTGCATCGTTATCAGCTACTTAAATTTTTCTTAGAAATAGCTCAGTTGAGGGGTGCAGCTTGTTAGACACTTATGTAATGTGTAATTTGCTAGAGGGAACAAAATGAATCTTCCAGTAATGATCTTGAGGTTCATGGTGGATAAGGGGAATCATAAGAATACCACCAGTTGTTTGCCTTATGGGACGTTGCTCACCAAGATTTTCACCCATTATGGAGCTCCTTTTGCAAATCTGAATTGATATGCACCGGCTAAGTTTCACCCTTCCATTCCCTTTCAATTTGGATACAAAGTGCAAAATAATGTCATGCAGAAAAAAATCTGAAAGAGTAGCAGAAAACTTAGATTTTGCTCCAGTCCAACAAACTCCTAAACCTCCTCAGGATAAAAATAATGCAAATCTCCAACAATAGCCACAAGACATTCAAGCTAATTAAGAACAAATGCGAGAATAAATAAATAGCATGCAAAATCATCTTCTTAACATGCAGATTTTGCTCAGAAGAATATTTGAATCTCCTCAATAACTCTGTTGCTATTTCTTTTCTGCTTGGCTCATTCATACTTATGATTTTATTTGATGCATTAATTACTCTTTCCCTCTATTTTTTTATAATGACAAAGGGGGGAGAAATAGTATACTCTGCACTTGATGATATAGTTACTCTACATGCTCTATCTATGATATATTTTCAATATTACCTTGATGATATATTTGTTATTGATGACATATTCTGCTAAAATATTTAAATCTGTAATAAACAAACAATAGACTCATTCCTTTAGAAGTCAGGCTCCTTCTAATTATAATTGCGAGTAAAGTTTACGTATATCTTTTGAAACTCTTTATCATTATTTGAATTTTGAAAATATATCTATATTGTTTGTCATCGTCAAAAAGGGAGAGATTGTTAGCTCAAGGTAACTACATAATATTTCAAAATTCAAATTGGATTTATTTCCTTGTATAAGTAATGATATAATTCTTAAAAGGAAATAAATCATAGAATAATTGCTTTCTTTCTTGCAGGAACCTTCTTTATAAAGTTACCTTTTGAAAATGGTTCCATGACATCTAGAAGGATCTTACTAATTCTAATAGTTATCTCCGAAAGCCTTGACAGATCGCCTAACTATCGAAAATTTCAGCAGAGATGATATCGAAGATTAAGCAAAAGTTAGTTGAAGAAATTGTCTACTTAAGGAATAGTCACTCCTTGGACGTTGAATGAATGGGTTTTAGCAAAAGGAACAGCTGTCAATGAACAAATGAATCAAGTGGCTGTGTGCTGGATGAAACTTCCCGTTGGCTGTGTGAAGGTAAACGTAGATGCTACCATTTTTACAGGGAGCAGCATGGGTTTGGGCATGGTTGCACATAGAGCTTCAGGTGAATTTATTTCTGCTTTACAAAAAAGGATGCATAGCAATATGGACTCTTTGGTAGCAAAAGGCCTAGCAATTAGAGAAGCTTTAAGCTGGATCAAAAGAACAAATTGGAATAATGTGGTAGTGGAATCCGATTCTCAATTGTGTGTGATAGCCTTAAATGATTCTCGTTATGAGGATGAGTATACTTTTGGGTCAATAATTCTTGATTGTAAGTTTCTTGTTACAAAGATTGCGAGTATCTGCATCTCTTTTATTCAACAATCTGCAATATAAGGTGGCTCATGAGTTAGCAAGAGCGTCTTATTCTGTGACAGATCAGGTGGAGTTTATGGAGAATCAACCTAATTGCATTGTTGATGTATTAAGTTTAGATAATTAATGAAGATAACCATTTTTATTTCCAAAAAAAAGGAATAGTCACTCCTTTATTTTTCAACGTTAACAAGATCCCTTTCATAAATATATTTTATAGCAGAATCTTATCTTTTTGAAACTACCTTGAATTTTTTTTACACACAATACACCCTCCTCTTGCGTGTGTTTGCTTCATCAGAGAGAAGTACTCTATTGAGAATATTGGAAAGAAGTGCTCTAAAGAAAAGAATTGTAGAGAGATGTGCTTCATACTCATGAAAGTTTTTTTTAACAATTTTGAATTAAAGGGGAATGTTGGAAATTAATTCAAAATTATAGAGCTGTCAAAATTTCTTTTGAATAGGCCTTTAGTTTTTTTTAATTTTATCTTATAAATCATATTTATCAGCTAAAATTTCTATTTAACAGTTGTTAAATTTTTATGTTTTGGCTATATAAGGAAACCAAGTTTATTATTCAATATATATAATAAAACAACTCCAGTGTTACGTATTCTTTTATCTTATACATGTTTTTCTATTTTAAAAAAATCTACAAACTTGAGTTTATTGAGAAGTACTTTATTTGAATTGAGACCGTGTATTATAACTACAAAAAATAGAGGTGCAAAAGCGTCATGATCACTGTTAGTAATTTGTCTTTAGTATTTGACTAAGTCTTTTACAGTTGAGTCTTTGAATAAGTCTTTAAGCATGATTTACTTATTGCTTAATTATACGAGATTAGATCAGATTTTTTCCAGATTATTTGTAATAGTTAGGTAGTGATAGTCATGAACATGTCTATGATTTTCCTGTATAAATATCCAACAATGAATAAGAAGTCGTATGCTTCCAAGTCCAATATATTATGGTTTATCTTTTATGCTTTTTTCTTCTCATACTTCCTTGTATGTTTCAATAAAAACACCAACAATTGGTATCAAAGCTCTCTTGATCTTAAGGGACCTCTAAACCTACAAACTTACAACTTATAACCCATTTTACACCTTCCCACACCACAAATCAAAAACCACACATTCTTGGATTTAGAATCATCGTTCATTGCCATTACTCTGCTAATGTTTGATGGTAGAAATTATTTAAGTTGGACTGTCCGAATGGAGGTCTTTCTTAAAGCGAATGACTTGTGGAAAGCTGTAGATGAAGACCACGACATTCTAGACTTGCCTACAAATCCAACGGTGGCTCAAATCAAAATCCACAAAGAAAAGAAGTAGAGAAAGTAAAAAGCAAAAGCTTGCCTATTTTTTGAGGTCACACCAACAATTTTTTTCCATAATCATGACACTCAAAACGAGCAAAGCAATTTAGGATTTCTTAAAGAGGGAATATGCAGGGAATGAAAGAATCAAAGGAATGCAAATGCTCAACTTTATGAGAGAATCTAAGATAAAAATGAAGGAGTCAGAAACGATCAAGGATTACTCCAACAAGCTCATTGCCATTGCCAATAACTTTGGCAGAATTGTTAAGTGCATTACAGGCACAAGAACAAAGGAGACTCATGAGGCAAGAAGGAACGGTAGAAGGTGCTTTTCTAGTAAATTCATGTAACAAAAAGAGGATTAATAACAACAATGCTCAAAGTTTTTCACCATGCTCATAATGCAAGAAAACAAATAATCCAGAATACAAGTGCTGGTGGAGGCTAAATGTAAGATGCAACAAGTGTGGACAACTAGGACATGTTGAAAGAATATGTAAAGTGCAATAACAAGTGGGAGAAGCCAAGCACGCTGCAAACAATTAGCTAGCTGAGGATGAATTATTTTGACATTAAAGTTTTGCGAATACTAAGGCAAGGAGGAGATTGTTAGTAATTTGCCTTTAGTATTTGACTAAGTCTTTTACAGTTGAGTCTTTAAATAAGTCTTTAAGCATGATTTACTTGTTGCTTAATTATGGAAGATTAGATCAGATTTTTTCCAAATTATTTGCACTAGTTAGGTAGTGATAGTCATGAACATGTCTATGATTTTCCTCTATAAATATCCAGCAATGAATAAGAAGTTGTGTGCTTCTAAGTCCAATATATTTTGGTTTATCTTTTATGCTTTTTTCTTCTCATACTTCCTCGTATGTTTCAATAAAAACACCAACAATCACATTGTTGCTGCATCTAATTTCATCTACTTACTCATGGAATTCAAGCAAATATCCCCCTTTTTCAACTTCAATTTGTTTTTTCATCTAACTTCCTTGATGTCATTTTAACTGACTTACGTATGAGGCAAATGTGGGTTATGCATCTATTGAGCCCTATTTGTGTAATGGGAAGGGTGTTACTATCCTTGGTGAGAAGAATGCCACTCAAATCAGAAGACTGAGAAACTAAGCTTCAAAACTAATTATCGAGATTTATGTGTCAAGGAGATTTTACATGTTGGCCTAAAGAAGTGCCCCAAGATAACATAGTGTGACAAAAACAGATAACTGGGATCACTATCGAGTGGGATTGGTGATGTTACCTGGAACATACAGTCATCTTGCATGGTGGCTCCACATATTACTGATCCAAGCGGCAGTGGCTTTGTTTGATGTGTACTCTAAGTAATTATGGATATCATCCCACGTTTTCGTCTATATGTTGCTAACCAAACTAGCAGTGATCTTATATCCTCTACTGCACTGAGGAGTACCATTCAGAATCTAAAGGCACCTTCTTATTATAAGATTCTTTATTATTATTTTGAAATTTGTATATTAACTTCAATTTTATTTAAATTTAATATACATTGATGTTTTATTTTTACTTTAATAAAATATTTTATTTTATATTATATCTTTATTACCATATATCAATTTTCTAACACACTCTTAAACTTCTCCAGTCCTTTCCTAGACCTCTCCTCTCCTCTTACTGGTACGGATGTCAGTGGGTCGAGCCGAATATAGGCTAGGGTGGCCCTTGGCCTAGCCTATAGCTTGATAGGTCAGGATAAGGTAGCCTATGACTCAACCTATGGCTTGATAAGCCACGGGCAAGCCGAGCATATTTTTTTTAAAGAAAAATGTCAAAAACGATGTTGTTTTTGACAAAACGACACTATTTTTGAAGTAACGGTCGGGTCACGGGCCTGGCCAGGTTGGTTTAACCTCAGCCCATGACTCGGTCGAGCCAACCACCTTAACCTAACCTCAGCCCGTGACCCAATCAGGCCAACCACCTTGACCTATGGCCCATCTATGGCTCGGTTAACCCAAGCCAAAATCAGGCCAGGCTAGGGCCAATTTGGCATCCCTATTTATTGGTTCTCAAAACAATAGAGTAGCTATATATTTATATTTATACTTTTTAAAATGTGAAATATTCTTCTTCTTCTTCTTGTTTAAAAATATGTTTCATTATCTATTATAACCAAGGTTTTAAAAACCTGACCAGACCAGCCGATCCGACCAAAAAAGTTTGAACCGATCGGTGGTCTGGTTCGGTTTCACTGAATAACCTTTATGAATTAAAATCGGCTGGTTTATCAACAAACCGGCTAATTTTTTAACAAACCGGTCTAACCGATCTATCACTATACAAAACTCCAGATATACCTAAAAGGAGAAAGTGACCGAGATGGTTGGTCTCGACACTAAGTTCAAATCCTTCGGTTGTGAATGTAGGCTCTTTTGCAGTTGGCAGGTAAACCATAGAGTTGCAAACCAGGACATCGAGTGGCTTCCTTGATCGCCGAAAGTTATCAACAAATTAGCACATGTTGTCAAGTGAAGCAAGGTCCAAGTGCATAACAGTGTAGTTTTCTGTTCCAATACTAGCCGACTTGGCAGCTCTCTTTGCCTTAAGGAAGTCCCGGCAGGCCATAATTACATCCCATTTCCTAGTTTTAGCAAGAGCCTTCGCCGTGGCTAGACCCAGCCTAGAGGACGCACCAGTGATGATAACACTACCCTTCCTTAGGGTTTTCTTTCCTTCTAGGCCAGACCTGGTGATCGCTGGACTAGCTATAGCCATGGTCTAGGCTCTCACAACCCTAAATTTTTGGTTTATAGGGGCATCATGAAAGTTGAAAAGCCCATGTTACACAAAGAAAAAAGCAAGTAAGATATAGTGTAGCAGCAAGAAATTACCTTGCATCTCAAAGCAGAAGAGCTCAAGGTAGCTTTGAGATAGTCTAAGAGTGAAACATCAAATAAAATCGAGTCCTTCAAAGATGCACTAGACTTGCCCTGCACAAGTAGAAAAACCTTTAGATTCAACACCATAAATTACTAGAGAGCAATTGCACACTACAAACCTCTTGAGGGGCAACATAAGTAAAGGAAACCAAAGAAGCAAACTAGAGAGCCATTCTAAGTGTCTTTCAGAACCTCTGCTGTAATTACCACTACTAAAGACTTGAAAGAACTGTAAAATCAAAAAAGTAATGTAAAGAAAATGCTAGAGTATATGTAAGTTGATTCCAATGTTTTCTTTACATGCTTAAGTTGTATTTTAAATCATTTTGATGTTGAAATAATTTGTAATTTGGTTCCCTAGTTTCAAATTTATTGTTTATGTTATGGGAATTGAACTTTGTAGATTCATCACTTGTTTGGGTTTCTTCAATCAGAGATGACTTGCCTAGTTTCTACTTTCTGAATAATATGTATAAGTAAATCACCTACAAATTTATTATCATATTGGTTACAGTTCAATTAGATACTATTCCTTTAAAATATCTACAATAATAGGAGTTATTTCAACCAATTGTTTGGTTTAGGTACACTAATATTTTAAAGGACATAATTTAGACCAGGTATATTGCATGGTTATTGTAATTGCTTGTGGCCTTTGTAAAGGTTTTTTGTTTTTTCTAATATTTTGAAGAATTCATTGCATCTATTTGTGCAGGCAAAAGAGATGTTTGATGTTGCTTCTAGATATCTACTATTTCCTCTTAAGCGTGCTGTGGCAGATGTACTGTTGCCTCAATTGGAAATGGTCTCTCCTGCCAAAGCGTGCCACTGGCTAATGATGGCAGACATATAAGATGTTAAGCTTGTGTTTTCTTTCTTTTTCTTTTTTTTTGGGTCATGGGACACTAGAGTTGGAAACTAAGGATTGTTACATTTACGGACTTGAGATTTGAACTCAAACATTCCTTTTTGAGCCGATGATTGGGGTCTAAATTATTTCAACTGACTGCTTTTTGTAATGATTTTAAAGCTCCTGTTCTGTTTTTGTTTTGGTCTATAGGAGAGAAAACAAAAGAAGTTCAAACCAAAGTTGATCAAATCTTTATATTAACTAATGAACTATCAGAAGATAGCAAAGCTTGAATTTTCAGGCAACTCAATTCGTATGTTAAATAAAAGGCTTACTGCAATAGAAATAGTTAACAACATCTAAAATAAAACAAAACCAAGCTATTCCACAACTTTCAGTTTTAATTTTTATTCACTAAAATAAACTACTTGAATTCAGTTTTTGTAAAACACGTGCAATATTTAAATAATTTTATTTGATCGAACGGAATGAATGTCTAAAAATTTTATTTAAAAAAATAAAAGCTCCAAACTTTTTTTCTTTACAAACTTCTGTAATATTTAAAACTCTCAAAAAAATTAAAACTCTCAAAAAACTTTTGTAATATTTAGAACTCTATTTCATATCAATTTTTAGTTTTGATTGTTAGGTTATATATTCTTTCAGCTATTCAATTTGTTGATCTAAAACACCAAATTTGAAAACTAGCAATATTTCGGTTAGGCTATTTGAAGTGGAGCAATTGTTGGAGCAAAGTTTAATAAGTGAATAACATCTATTGGTCTTTTATGTATCCATTCCGGTATTCTTCATTACAATTGATAATGAGAATTATTTAAGTTGTATACTTTTGCCTTGACAATAGTATACCCAATTATTTTTTTATACTTTTTAGGTTAAATCATAATGGAGAATATGGAATCATCCTCTACTTGTGGTAAGTCCGATCCAGCATTGAATTATTTTTCTTCTTCTCAAGCATCTGATGGGAATATCCAATATAACTATATGTTTTACAGTAGAATATTTAAAAGGGGAGGAATTTTTAAAATGAAAGAACATCTTACTGGTGTTAAGGGTAATATTGCTTCTTGCATAAAAGTACCACTTGATGTACAGGATATGATTGGAAAATATTTGCAGCAACAAGTGAAAAAGAAAAAGGAAAATAAAGAGGCTCATGATATATATTTTGGAGATAATGAAACACCACAAGTATTAGATAAAGGAAAAAGAAAAGCTACTATTGACATAGATTTTTATTTTTCTCCAAGAACTACTTCTAGTTCTCAACCTAGTCTAAAAAATTTTATGGTTGATAAGGATGTTGTTTTGTGATGTAAAAGAGAATGGGCTAGATGATTTTATCATTCATATATTCCTTTAAATGCTTTAAATTCACCATATTTTCAAGAAGCAATTAATGCTACAATAGCAATAGGTCCAGGATTTAAGGTGCCATCTTATTATGAGCTACGTGCTCCTTTACTTCAAGATTTAAAAAAGGAATGCCAATTAATTGTAGATATATATAAATCTAGTTGGGAATCAACAAGATGCACTATTATGGCAGATGGGTGGACTTATCAAAGACAAAGAACCTTGATTAATTTCTTAGTTTATGGTCATATTAAAACAACGTTTATCAAGTATGTTGATGCTTTTGACATGGTAAAAAGTGATAATGCTTTATTTGAATTATTCTCTGAAATTGTCGAGTGGGTTGGATTAAAAAATGTTATGCATTTTGTTACAGATAATGCAACTAATTATGTACAAGCTGAGTACTTATTACAATCAAAGTATGAGCATATTTGTTGGTCTCTATATGCTGCTCATTGTATAAATCTTATTTTAAAAGATATTGGTGATATGGTTCATATTTCTATTCTTGCTTCATGTACATTATCTAAGATCACAATTTTTGTGAATAATCATGTCACATTTTTGTCTTGGTTAAGAAAGCAAGAAGATTGGGTTGAGATCATGCGTCCCGCTACTACTAGGTTTACAACTACATTTATTACTTTGAGTGTTTATCAACATAACTGACTACTTCAAAATTTGGTGACAAATAAACACATTTCAAGTCATAAATTATCAAAAAGTGAAAAAGGAACAGAAGTTTGTGTTATTATTCTAGATAATAGATTTTTGGATGCTTGCTTGATTATTGTGAAGATTGTGGCTTCTCTTATAAGGCTGTTAAGGATTGTTAACTCAGATGAGAAGCCATCTTTGGAGTATATATACGATAGTATGTATAGACCTCATAAAACAATTATAAATCTTTTTAAAAGGAAAGAGAAATTGTATAAGCCTTATATAGATATTATTGATCAACGATAGGATAAGCATTTTACTTAAAGGATCCACTTAGTAGCTTATTTTCTCAATCCTTGTTGCTTATATAGTGGAGAAAGGTGGTTTATTTTATGTGATTGAATGCAAAGGTATTTTCTCTATTGAAGAGCAATCACAAGCGATAAATGAAATTAAATTATATCGTAAAGGTTTAAAGAGTTTTGGTAGATCATCAGCAAAGAGAGAACTTATGTTGAAAAAAATGTAGCCAGGTAAGTCTTATACTTTTAATTCATTATTTACTTATTAATAATATATATATTTATCATAACTATTAATTTAAAATACAAATGAGTTGTGGAGATTATTCGGTGACAATGCTCCAATATTAAGAAAACTCGTTATTAGGTTAGTCAGTCAAATAGCTTCTATATCAGGTTGTGAACGTAATTGGAGTGTTTTTGAATGTATTCGTACAAAGAAACGAAATCGTTTCGAACATCAAAGACTTAATGACCTTGTTTACGTTACTTATAATTTGATAATAAAGAACATGTATTTTATAGTTTTGTTTTTATTTCAATAATTTTATTTTTATTATTGGCTTTATAATTTCTCTATTGTGTGTTCAGAGAGTTTAGTAAGAAGAGAACATATGATCTAGTTGATATCGATTGTATTGAACATACTGATTTTTGGATTAAAGAAGAAGAATCATCGCTTGATCTTGATTATAATGAACTTGAAAAAATGATTTATGAAGAAAATGCATTTGTCACAACGGATGAATTAAGAACATCTACTGATGGTCAGTTTATATCTTATTTTGATCATATTTAAGTTAAAATTATACTGTATTACAAGTTTACAATTGAGGATAATTTCATACATTA
>JAOTAY010000007.1:22110974-22125936 GCA_025629805.1 Erythroxylum baracoense
CTACAAGAATTATTAGACAAGGGCTTCATCAGACCAAGTCATTCACCGTGGGGAGCACCAGTATTATTTGTCAAAAAAAGGATGGGATCCTCCACTTATGTGTTGATTATCGACAGTTAAACAGGGTTACCATAAAGAATTAATATTCACTTCCCAAGGTCGATGATTTGTTTGATCAGTTAAGAGGAGCTACATTATTCTTAAAGATAGATCTGAGGTTCAGGAACCATCAATTGAAGATTGATGAGAATGATGTGCACAATACTGCTTTTCGAATGAGGCATGGACATTGTGAATTCTTGGTGATGCCGTTCGAACTGAAAAATGCACCTGTAATATTTATGGATTTCATGAACAGAGTTATTTAGATCAGTTTATCATAGTCTTCATTAATGATCTTTTGATTTATTCTAAGGATGATGAGGACCATGCTAGACATCTCCGGATTGTACAATAAATACTTCGCGAAAGAAAGTTATATGTGAAGTTCTCAAAGTGTGAATTTTGGCTAAGGGAGATAAGATTCCTTAGGCATATGGTATCAAGGAAAGGTATTTTGTGGGCTCGAAGAAAGTGGAAGCTATACTTGAATGGGAACAACCCAAGAATGTTATAAAAGTCCGCAACTTTCTGGGGTTAGCTGGTTATTATCAAAGATTCGTTGAGGGTTTCTCAATAATTACAGCCCCTTTGTCGAGGCTTACCCAGAAGGGAATAAAATTTCAGTGGGATGATAAATGTGAGGTAAGTTTTCAAGAGCTAAAAAGGTGATTGACTTCTGCACCAGTACTTGCCTTACCTACCCAGGGGGTTGGCTATGAGGTATATAGTGATGCCAGTCACTAGGGAATTGGCTATGTACTTATGCAGGCCGGTCGAGTGATCGTACATGCCTCTAGACAGTTGAAGAAGCACGAGATAAATTATCATCCACATGATTTAGAACTCGAAAAGGTAGTATTTGCACTCAAAATTTGGAGAATTATCTTTATGGGGAGACTTGTCGTATATACATGGCCACAAGAGTCTGAAGTACCTAATGACACAGAAGGAGCTAAACCTTAGATAAAAAAGATGGTCGAAATTGATTAAGGATTATGACTTAATAATCGACTATCATCCGAGAAAAGCAAACATGGTAGCCGAGGCATTGAGTCGTAAATCCTGTTCGGCAATAACTATTAGGCAAGATCCTTACGTGACACATTTGATGAGTGTGCAGAGCCTTGGGGTTAGACTCTCAGTGGCAGAGGATGATGGAACATTGTTAGCACGATTTAAAGTTCAACCTATAATATTTGACGAGATCAGGAGATCGCAGGCCGACGATCCCGAGTTAAAAGTCATTCGGGAGGAATTGCCATCCAAAGAGAGTTAGGGGTTTAGACTGAGAGAAGACGGGTTGTTAGTCTTCAGAGACAGATTCTGCGTACCGAATGACCAGGGCCTCAGGCGAGCTATCTTGGAGGAAGTTCATAGCTCGACTTATGCTATGCATCCTGGCAGCACCAAGATGTATCGAACTCTGAAAGGTAGTTATTAGTGGCCAGGGATGAAAAGAGAGATAGCAGAATATGTGGCCAGATGCCTTCCCTGCCATCAAATTAAGGCAGAGAATTAGAAACCAGCAGTTATGTTACAGTCCTTGCCTATTCCAGAATAGAAGTGGGAGTACGTGATAATGGATTTTATAGTTGGCCTACCTCGTACATTGAAGGGTCACGATGCTATTTGGGTTATAGTGAATAGATTGACGAAGCCTGCTCATTCTCTACCTGTCCACACAACCTACTCAATGGAGAAATTGGCAAAGTGGTATATCGATGAGATTGTGAAGCTACACAGGGTGCCAGTTTCTATAGTATCAGATAGGGATCTAAGATTCACCTCATGATTTTAGCCAAAATTCGAGGAATCTTTAGGGACTAAACTGAAGTTTAGTACTACCTTCCACCCCCAGACTGATGGACAGTCAGAGAGAACCATTCAGACACTGGAGGACATACTGAGAGTATGTGTGATGGAATTCTAAGGGAGTTGGGACTGGCACTTACCTTTGATAGAGTTTGCTTATAACAATAACTATCAGACAAGTATCGATATGCCACCATATGAATCACTTTATGGGAGGAAATGCAGGACACCTCTATATTGGGATGAAGTTGGCACAACCAAAATTGAAGGAGCCAAATTGATAGAAGTCACCACTCAGAAGATAAAAGTCATTCAAGAAAAAAATGAAAGTCGCCCAAGATCGTCAAAAGAGTTATACAGATAAGAGGCAATGACCATTAGATTTTGCAGTTGGTGATAGGGTTTTTCTTCGGCTATCACCATAGAAGGGTATTATCAGATTTTAGAGTCGAGGGAAGCTAAACCTCGATATATCCAGACCTTTTCACATCCTGGAGCGTGTCAGGATGGTGGCGTATCGGTTGGAATTGCCATCGGACGTGCATATGATCCATAATGTGTTCCATGTCTCGATGCTTAAAAAGTACTTACCAAACCCATCTCATGTTTTGGAGACACCTCTAATAGAGCTGAGAGAAGACTTGAGTTTTGAGGTGAAACCAGTTCAGATTTTAGATTGGCAGATAAAGAAATTACGCAGCAAGTAGTTACCCACGGTTAAAGTCCTATGGAAGAGCGACAAGTTCGAGGAGATGACATGGGAGCCTGAGGATGCTATGAGACATCAGTACCCCTATCTATTTGTATTCCCAACTTAGGAGTTTCGAGGACGAAACTCTTTTGAGGGGGGAAAGACTTGTAACGTTGGAGTTTTTAAGTCTTTTTTTTGTATTGGTCTGTACTTAGAGATACTACTGTATATTGATATATACATGATTGTGTAGGAGTTCAAAATTGTATTTGAATCCTTTCGGTATCTATGCCCGTGATATATGATGTTATATGCCCTTACGTGAACTTAGAGTTTATTGGTATACGAAATCTTGGAGATTTTTGACATATAAGCCCATTGGATGAGTACGACTATGGTGGTTGAATTAAATGTGTTCTAATGCCTTAGAGGTGGTTAGATATGATTTATTGACTTATTGGACACTTAGAAAGCTTAATTGGAAAAGTTGATGTACAAAATGGTTTATTGGCAAAATTGTTAAAAAGTGAAAGGACTTATTTGCAATTTTTCAATTCTTGAAGGACCAATTTGTAATTTTATAAAGTTAAAGGGGTTAATTATAATTTTCAAAAGTCCGAGGACCAAAATGAAAATAAAAGTTTTAGTCATTCTTACATTTTGGGCTTAATTGCAAATTTAGGAAAATTTTGGAGAGTATTATGGTAATTTCATATCACCTAAGGATAAAAAGGTAATTTTATCATATTTTGTTCAAAGAAGAGGAAAAATTCTAGACTCTTTCTTATGTGTGGCCATGCACTTCATTTGTTTAGACTTAAACCATCTTGTTTTAATTAAAAGAGAGGGGAAGAGAGGAGAAGAGAGGAAAAAGAGAGGGAGTTTTGGCCATCCCAAAAATTCACCCTTTTTTTTGATTTTTTCAATCCAAACCAAGGAGTTCTAAGCTAATTTGGGGTCAAGGAACTCAAATCTATCATTAGATTTGAGAAATTCTCAAAGGATTTGAAGATATCACCAAAGGAAGGTTTAGGTAAATTTTGTCTCATCCCTCTCTACATTAGGATTTTGAGTTTGGTGTTAAGATATGTTGTTCTTCATGCTTGAATATAAATAGGGTTTAGAAGAATGAAATGTGTCATGGAGATGGCTTTTTAAGCCAAAACTGAAATGCCCCCCTTTTGGCGAAAGTTTGTGAATTTTTGAATAATTTTTGGAATTGATGATTTAAATGAATTCTATGGTGTTAATTATATATGTATAATGTGAATTGATGATGAAGAATGAAGAAGATGCATATTGGTTAAGGTTGGGTCGAAATGATGGAGAAGAAGCGGATTTAGGTAATGAGTGGTGTAACTAACAAATGTAGCGTAAATAAAGAGAATTGGTTTGAATGGAGTAGTGGAATGTGTCATTGATTGGGAGTGTTACTATATGACAAGATAGGGGGTGTTAATTATTATGATAAAGTCTTGAAAATGTGACTTGAAGGTCATTCAGTTTAAATGTTTGATAAATTGCTTAAGTGAACTTAGCTTAGGATTTAAGTCCATGTAATGGTATGCATTGGAAAACATTTTCATGTTTACTTAGAGTGAACTTGGATCGACGCTTAGGTTGATGAGAAATAGCCTAATGTGCTTGAATAAAGATGTGCTTAATTATGTTTTGAAATGAGTAAGTAATGGATTAAAGGCATTAAATGCCTTAGGAAATGTAAAAGAAAAGCTAATATGAATAGTAAAGAAGTAACCATGTGAGGCATTTAATGGTCGAATTCTATAGCTTAAAAGGAGTGGTATTGTGTTTTATACACTTATGTGATAGTGTATAATTATAAAATTTATGTTTAAGTAGTAATTTCATCATATGTCTTTTTATGCATAAAGGCTCGGGAGCTGGGAATCTAGGAGCTTATACGAAGGACCGTTAAAATTAAGAGAGTGTATACTTTCTTTTGAGCTAAGTTGGGAAAACCATATTTCTCAAATAGAATTAGAACATCCTAAGACGTGCTGAATGAATTGTATGTGAATTTTAATGTAAGGTAGAATTGAACTTCAAATGGATGCTAATATGCCTATGTATTTAAGAAACAATACTATTTTGAATAACGTTTTGCGCTTGGAGTGCAAAAGATGGCATTTATTGCATGAAATAATGTTTTAAAATTTACATATGCATGATCGAGCCATATTTGCTGCGTATATGTGTCGTTTTTGGCTTAGAGTCATCATAAGGTTTCATTTCATCAGTTGGACCAATGCCTTACTTGATTTTATACTTAAAATTTGAATATGATTTGTTTTGGGATTGGTGAGGTAACGATTGGCCAATCGTGTGCTGGGCACAACTGATTTAGCGACCCCCCGTACCCTTGACGCTGGTACATAAAAGTCGAGTCCCTATATCGACACCTTTCTGTGGGACCCACGGGTGATTCCACTCTTAGGGTCTAGACATTGACGAGGTCATCACCTAGGGTCATGACGCTCTTGTCGTCTATAGTCCAGACTTACCACGAATGAAAGTCGAGCCAACACCGATGATCAATAGGTATGTGTGCTAGTTTGCCCGACTAGTGATGTCACACATGATTGTTTTGGCTTACCCTGATATTTGTTTTTCTGACGAGATTTGATTCACATATGTGATGTTTTTATGCTTTTGTGTATTGGAATTGGAACCTATGTGCATTGGGTGAGTGAATTAATAGGCTAGGCCTATATGGTTCCTATCCAATATACGTTGAGTCATAGGCTAGGCCTATGTGGTTCTATGTGTTGTATGTTCACCTTATGGGATTTCTATACCGTTTTATGTGTATCGAGTTCTATTCACGATATATGTTTTTCCTACTAACTGAGTACATAGTGTACTCACCGCCCTCCGCTTTCCAACCATGCAGGTTAATTTAGTGAGCTTGAAGCTCTATGAGGATTGTGCTGTCTTTTGAAGTTTTCGGGACATTGCTGCACGTGGGTAGCCTCTATTTTGTAGTTTTATTGCATAGTGGCTCATGAACTGCTTTCTTTGGGTTAGTTATGCGAATATGCTTTATAATATTATAAATTTGACTTTAGACTGTTTTAACATTGTATAAGACCTTATGGATGATCTTGATACTGTTGTTGGGATTGCTTTGAGTGGACTTTAAAGTCCTGAAGTTGTGGTAAACTTTTTGGTGTGAATATAGAAATGTTTAAAATTGTTTGCAAGTTTTGGGATTTAAAAAAAAAAAGCCGTTGTGCTGCACAATTTTTTTAAAAATAAATTTATTATAAAGAGGAGAAGATAATCAATTAGCCTTGCAAGCCTGAGTATACGACGGTTATCATAGGTCCAATGTGGGACCAGGTCGTGACATATTATTAGCCTGGATTTTAATTTAAAAGCACTATTAGTATAAAAAGTGGCAAATGTTATACAAAGGGTTTGTTGGTTCAAATCAAGGACAGCAAGCTCCTTCAAACTTCAATTTTTACTCATCAATTTTTCCTCTTCCAATTATAAATCAATAGTAAATAAGAAATCAAAATTTGAATTATCCTCTTTCAATTTCTGTATAGCTTCCTTCCTTAACATGCGCAAGATTTTCATATCTTTAAATCAAACTATAGAACACCTTGATTAGAAGATTAAGTAATAGGTTTTACATAATTAGAAGCAAAGACAAATTTCATATAATAATTAAAAATAAAATAACTAAAATCACTTCCCAATAATGACACCAACATTTGGTGTCCTGTAGCTAGCACCCAAAAAAACCTATAACTAAATTACATATTACAAAAATGTGTTTCCCTATCACTAATAATAATTCTAAGTGTCCCAAATCTTCATAATGTTTCTTAAGGAATTTAATTAAAACTTAGCATTGTTAATTGGAAAATTTAAAACTTATACTCATTTATAAATGTAATCCACATTGTTCTTGTTCCAAAAAAAACTTGAAAAAAGGACCTATGAAATTCACACTCCACACATCATATAGTTTTGGTACGTTATTGCTAGCACCTAAAAATTAAAAAATATAAATTTGAAAATATATTACATATCTTTTGAAAAGATATGTAATAGTATGAGTAAAGATCATTCTTCTAGAGAGTATTTTACCTAGTTTTATGCTTTATGAACATGAGTTTATGGGAGTTTTAATTATGGTGAAAATAATTGTAAACATAAACTAAGAAATAATTCAATTTAAGATAAGAGGAAATCAATTAAAAAAACAGACCTTAAAATAAGGCCTTATGTACCATTGAAATTTTGTGTCAATCATAAATACATTATAAATCAATTTATACTTTAAATGTTCAAAGATAGAACTATTTTTCTATCACTCCTTATTCATAATTAATTAAAAAACAAGTGATCCAATTAATCCTAACTACTTAACAACCCTAGTTAAGCTTTTATGGTTTAGTTTGATAATAAATTTAACAACTAGAGAGATTGATGAAGCTAAATAGCACAAGCACAAGCAGTCTTATTTAATTCAATTGAGTGTCCTTTTTAAAATATAATAAATTTTGATTCAATAAAACAAATTTTAGTTGCTTCACAAATTAGATTGATCAAATAATTATGGATTAATATTTAATACAATTATAGATTATATCAGAAAATAAATTGTTAGACTTTTAAGCAATTAAATGATGTGATCATGAAAAAGAAACATAAAAGGGCATTCACTACTCAAAGAATAGATTAAATAATAAAAGTAAATTAGATCTCACAGTTTTATATATCTTAAAGCTTCAATATTTGACAAAGTATAATAATTTAGTCATCTATGGTCATCGATAAGAATCCAAAGGGAAATAAGTGAGAAAAAGAAGAGAGGTGGCCATCCCATAAAACTTATCAAAATGTAAGTCAAAAACTAGTTAAAAACTAAGGGCTATTTAAGTAAGAAACATTTTGCTATTGTGATAATGATGGGTTAGAAAACACCCATATTCAAGGCTAGATTCAATTCGTTGTCTCGAGAAGAAAATAGACTTTAATATGCTTAAATTTCAGATCGTGTTTAGTTAGTATATCTCAAGACTTGTCTGAACTTTTCTTAAGTTTTCACTTGTATTTTGAATCATCTCAATTAAAGATATTATAAGACAGTTATGCCCAATAAAAGAAGCAGTGTTAAAATTGTTAAACAAACTTTTTTTTCCTTAACACCCTTATTTACATCATAAATCAAAATATAAAATAAATAATATATTTAACTATAAAGTAAGTGTAAAATAATAAATATTAAAAGAGAAAATATGACTTTTTTATGCTTATCAATTCGTAAATCAAAACATTAGTGAAAGGCATTTTGTGTTCTCGAAATATATTACTTACCTGCTAATATTCATCATAATGTCAAAAATGTATGGGCATCTTTAAAGATTTTTAGTATTGCAAGTTTTTGGCTATCAATTATCCTAAGGAGAACTGACGTTCTAAACAAAACCAAAGCAAAAGAAAGGTTACACCTAACTGGTCTAGCTTATTCATTATAAGAGATGTTGTAAAGTCAGGAACATATGGGTTATCTTATATTAGCGAAGAAATTGTTAGCTCAAGGTTTATGATTAACGATTTTGATGATAATTGTATAATATTTCAAAATTCAAGTTGGATTTATTTCCTTGTACAATTAACAGTCTTATTCTCAAAAGGAAATAAAATCATAAGAAATACATTTTCTCTTGCATGAACTTTCTTTATGAACTTACCTTATTAGAAATGGTTTATCTGAAAGGATCCTACTAATTATGAAGTTTATACAATAGCTCTGTGATTACTAGAAGATTTTTGGAAAAAGATGACATTAAAGTTATTCATACTCAAATAAATCCAGTCGACTAAGGATGCGAGTGAAGCAACGGTTAATTACAGAAATGCCTATTTAAGAAACAACCAATGTAACTGTAAAAAACAACTGAATGATACAGAAGCTTGCAAAGCTATATTGTCAAAATTCATCAAAAACATATACATTCTTGAAAGTGATATCTTTTTAACAAATTCTCTTGTGTTAAAAAGTGAAATTTTATTGAGAGAGAATACTAAATCTCATATCGAGCAATCCCCCTTTTTTATTTTGAGAGCTTGTAGAGGCTAGTGAAATACTACTAGTGTGGAAGGTTGAAGAACCATGAAAAATATTAAGTTGTGAGTTTGGAGAGATTCATCAAATTACAACTTGATTTTATAGTGAAACACTCAAGTTGGATACTTGGGAACTAGATGTAGGCTTGGGTTATAAGCTCAACCAGTATAAATTGACTACATCCTTCTTATCTCTCTCTCTCTCTCTCCTTATCTTTTATATTTTCGTGTTATATTGTGAGTATTAATTCCAGTAAGAGGCTCCTTCACTTTTATAATAGGTCCCTTCTGTTTTCAACTTATTGAAGGTTCCTTCCATTTTAACAGGTGCCTTCTTTTTATTGTTTTCAATGGGACTTATACTTTAGCAAGTCCCTGTCGACTAATAGGCTACTATTATCTGACAGGCTCCTATTGTTTTAATTTTTAACAGGCTCCTGTTTTTATACGAATTGAA
This sequence comes from Erythroxylum baracoense, assembly GCA_025629805.1. Lineage (NCBI taxonomy): Eukaryota > Viridiplantae > Streptophyta > Magnoliopsida > Malpighiales > Erythroxylaceae > Erythroxylum > Erythroxylum baracoense. Next base: position 22,120,142 of record JAOTAY010000007.1, read on the forward strand.
AGTAACTTACGAATTTTGTTAAGTCACACACAATTCACCCCCTCTTGCGTGTTTGCTTTATCATTTGATATTAGAGCAAGGTTTCACATTTTTGTGTTTTACAGCGCGTGATAGCTCATGGCAAACATGTTAAGAAGTTTTGAAGGACAATTTGTCTCAAAGTCTCCTTTCTTCAATAGAAACAACTACTCATACTAGAAAGAGAGAATGACCATATATCTCCAGTTTGTAGCTATTGAAGTATAGCAAGCAATTAAAGTTGGAGCTACAATTCCCACTTCTGATAATGTAGAAGTATGGACTGATGCTAACAAGAGAAATGAACAATTAAATGCTAAGGCAAAACATCACCTGATATGTGCGTCGTCTCCACAAGAATGTGAAAAGATATCCTACTGCTCTACATCAAAAGAAATATGGGACAAACTTCAAGTCACGTTTGAAGGAATGAATAAGGTAAAGAAGCATAGAATAAGTCTTTTAGTGCACCAATAAGAAACTATTAACATGAAACAGGAAGAGACCATAGACGAATTCTTCGGATGCTTCAACAACATCATCGCGGCCTTAAAGAACATAAGAAAGATATATCCCAATGACGAGCTCATAACAAAGATTCTAAGGTCACTACCAAAAGAATGGAGACCTAAGGTGACAACTATAGAAACATCAAAGGATCTAGACACTGTTTAACTCGGCTGGCTACGAGAAAATTTGATAATCCATGAAACTGAACTTTGACGAGATGAAGGATCCTCCTACAGAAAAGGAATGCCACTACAAGTAATTGACGAATCAAACTACGATGAAAGTGACACTGAGTTACAAACAGATAGAGATAACGAGTTCAACTTTATGGTAAGAAAATATACCCGCTTTTATAAAAAGAAGTTGATGAATAAAAGAGAAGCAAACAAGAAAGTCAAAAATGACAAGTTCCTATCAAAAGGCAGCAAAGACAATAACAATACACAAAACAATCAAATCATATGCTATCACTTCAAGAAGCTTAGAAAAATAAGACCAGAATGTCCTCTTCTTCAATAGGACAAGTTAGAGAATACAAAATCTAGAAAGTAAGCGATGTCTACAGCTTGGTCAGATGAGGATTCTAAAAACTTTGAAGAAGAAGAATCAAAAGAAGTCAGCAACACTTGCTTCATGGTTGAATCAGGAGACGATGAGGTATATTATTCTGACTCTGATATTGAAGTTAATGAATTGAAAAATGCATATCATGAATTATATGATCAGTACAAATGGTTGACAGTGAAGTATTTCAAAGAAGTTAAGAAGTCCAAAAGCAATGATGCATCTTTGAAAAGTAAGGTTCAATTATTGGAGTCAGCGAATGAAAATTTGGCAACCAAGAATATGTCTCTTGAGGTTGACTATAAGCAAAGGTTTCTAAAAAGGAAGCTCTAGAAGAAAGAGTAGCTAAGTTAGAAAATACACTACTAAAAAATAATTTTAATAAGGTAAAACAGTTGGAAGAAAAAGTCACCGCCTTAGAACTTGAAAAGGAGAAAAGTGCTAAAAAGATCTCATCTTTAGAAAAAGATCTGGAAAGTTTTGTTGATCAAACGAAGAATCTTGATGTATTGCTTGTTAGTGGTAAATGCATTTTTGGTAAGGCCAAAATAAGATACAATGAAAATAACAATATCAAGTCATACAAAAACTTCTTTGTTAAATCCAGTAACAACTATAGCCAAAACAGCAGGAACCTGCTAAGTAGCAAAAATCATAACAATTATCATCATTTGTTTTATATGATTATTGTGGTAAATATGGTCACATTAGTCATTCTTGTAATTTTCGTAAGAAGAAATTATCTCAGATGTATGTTTGGAGACCGAAAGGTCAAAATATTAACTTGAAAGGACCTAAAAAAATTTGGGTATTGTTATGCCCAAAAAGTTCTAAAAATAACTATGCTATCATACTCGCAAGTATACAAGTTAGTTGTAGTAATTACCCAGGGTCGTCTCTTACAAAGGTGAAATTGGCTAACTTAATCTTGAACAAAAAATAAAAACATATGCAATCTTAAACATTCTATCCTAATTGTTGAGTGAAGGCTTTAAAAGAAAATCAAAAAATTAGTCTAAAAAGTAAACGATTCAATCAAAAGCAAAGGTGAATAGATTAATTGAAATGGAAGACTCTTGAGAATTAAATTCACTAATTTAATCTCCTATGTCTGATTAAGGGAAATGATTAGATAGTTGTCTTAATAAAATTAACAGTCAGATTTTAAGATCAAGTCAAATAATAGACTAAATCTAGCTTTCACATTCAACAAGTTATTATCCAAATTAATTATGGAAACCCAACTACTAATTACATTTAAGTTAATATATTTGTAATTCATAACCTAAGCGTCTATAGTTTTTAGTTCCATATTGAACTTCTTCTTTTGATCCTTCATTGAATGCTAAAATAGTACAAAGTTTGGCCATTCTATTACATCCATTTAGTTCAGAAACTATAACAAAAATAAGAGAACAACACAATTCCTCAATCATGCACATTTGACTAAAATAGCTACACTAATCCTTAAGAAAAAGAGATCAGCCCATCATAGTATAAATACGATTCATCATCTCCATACACTTCAATTGCATGTTATTGTCAACTAAAAAATGTAAAACGATGAACAAAATGAATACTAAAGATGAAATATGAAAAGAAAATGAATAATAGTTGGTTAAGCTAACAAGTAATAAGTTCAGTAAATAAATAAGAAACTAAGAAATAGATGAAAAATAGAATGAGAAAACAAGAATCGGATGAGGGAGTGCGGTTAGTCTCCTGCCCCTCTCAAGCTTCCCGCATTAGCTCTTGCCTTCTGCTTCAGCTTGTTCTCACCCAACTGAATGGTTACTCAAGTTCACTAGATTTAGCTGCAACTCTCGCTTTTGGTCTCTGTCCTTAGCGTCCACCTCTCTGTTGTGTTTCTCTCTTCTTCACTGACTTACTCTGTTTCTCTTCTCTATTTCTCTCTTCTTTTTCTCTATCTCTCTGTGCCTCCCGAATGTGTCTATTTGTGTTTAAAGAATGAAGAGTGAAGAATGACTATGAAAGATGTCACTGCCACCCTCCTATCCTTTCTATTTATAGCCTCGTCTAGGTTTAGGTTTTTGTGCCCCTTCAACCTACAGCTACCACGTAATAAAACAGACGTAACATAAGAATTTGTATAGGGGTAAGTATGGCAGTCACAAGTGTGACTCATTGTCACCCCTTGCAGTCATAGTCTCGGTGGTGACAAGTTAAGTCACCATTGTGACTTAACATGTCACGATGGTGACATGCTTAGTCACCACCATGACTAAGCTTGTCACATCATAGTGGTGACACCTTAAGTCACCACCTTTCTTTGTTTTCTTCTTTTCCTTTCATGCAAATTTACATCAACTTTCCCTTTAACCTTCATGCAAAATTCACAAAATAATCCAATTAACATTCATACAATAGTCACACCATTTCCACTCAATTTTATCTTACATTTGGATCAAAACATAAAGCTTTGTAACCAAAATCAAGATACAAAGGCAATTAAAAGCAATAGAAACTAGAAACAACAGGTACCTAAAATGAGATAATGCTTTTTGCATATATGTTTCAAAATGGAGACAAGGGAGAATCAATTGATGGTTGATAGTGGTTGTTCAAGACATATGATAAGTGAAATATCACACTTCAACTACATTGAAAGAAAAGACGGAGCTAATGTTGTCTTCGTAGACAAAAATAAAGCGAAGGTTATCAGAATTGGTAAAATTGGTAATTATGACTCTACCTCCATTGATAATGTTCTCTTTATTGATGATTTGAAAGATAATCTGTTGAGTGTGAGTTAGCTATATGAAAAAGGTTACAAAGTCATTTTCTATACATCTCATTGTGAAATTATCGATATTCATAATGATAATATTGTGTTTGTTGGTCCTAGAAATCATAATATATATTATGCTTAACTGGAAGACATGTCCTCACAAAGTGTTAAGTGTTTTCTCTCTCTAGAAAAGGATTCATTTATCTGGCACAGAAGATTTGGACAGGCTAGCATGAGCATTATATCAAAATTATCTAAAAATGAGTTAGTAAGAGGACTACCAACCTTAAAGTTTGAAAGCAGTCAGGTTTGTGTTTGTTTAAAAGGTAAACAATTCAGAAGCAGCTTTCCTCCTAAAAATATTGTGACTACTAGCCAACCACTTGAACTTGTGCACATGGATTTATTCAGTCCCACTAGGACTCAAAGTTTTGGTGGTAAATATTACGTTTTTGTTCTGGTAGATGATTACTCCAGATTTACATTGGGTATTTCTTATCAAACAAGGATGATGCTTTTGAAGTGTTTGAGAAGTTTTCTAGAAAATTTAGATAGAAAAAGGGACTGCATCACTTCAATTCGGAGCAATCATAGAGGAGAATTTGATAATATAAAGTTTAAAGAATTTTGTGACAGCAATGATATAACTCACAACTTCTCTTGTCCAAGGATGCCTTAACAAAATGGAGTTGTAGAGAGAAAGAGCAGAACTTTGGTTGATATGGCTAGGACCATGCAATACTGGGCATAAGCAATATTCGCGGCATGTTATATACTTAACAAATGTCTTATAAGACTTATTCTGAAAAAGATCCCCTATGAGCTGTAGAAAGGAAGAAAACCAAATGTTGCTTACTTTCAAAGGAAGAAAACCAAATGTTGCTTACTTTCAAAGGAAGAAAACCAAATGTTGCTTACTTTCGAGCATTTGGATGCAAGTGTTTCATTCTAAACAAAAGAAAAGACAACCTTGGAAAGTTCAATGCGAGATCAAACTAAGATATTTTCTGAGGTACAGTACCACCAGTAAAGGTTTCAAAGCATATAATAAAAGAACAAAGAAGATAGAAGAATCAATACATGTGGTATTTAATGAAGCACTACCATCGAAAACAGTAGCTGCTTCAGATGATGAAGAGGATCTTTTGATTCCTAAAAATACCTCTGAGAATCAAACTACACTAATAATACCCTTAGAATTATAAAATCAAGAAGGCCCCTCTGAAGCTGGAACAAAGCAGACTCCTTTATCTCAACAGGAGCCTATATAACGAAATACACCGAGAGAATAGAGAGGTCTTGATACACATCAGTATATTCTGGGAGATCTCTCTAAAATTCTAAGAAAAAGGTCATCATTCAAGAACAAATTTGTGCCTCTCATCTCACAAATAGAACTAAAGACCGTTAAAGAGGCCCTTACTAATGAAAACTGGGTTTCAGTCATGAAAGACGAACTGAAGCAATTTGAAAAAAACAAAGTCTAAACTTTGGTACCTCATCCTCAAAACAAGTTAATCATTGGGATCCAGTGGGCATTTCGAAACAAACTTGACGAAAATGATAAGGTGGTAAAAAACAAAGCTAGAATTATAGGTCAAGGTTACAATCAATAAGAAGGTATTGATTTTGATGAAACTTATGCAACTGTTGCTAGATTGGAACTGATTAGAATTTTACTTGCCTTTGTATGTTATAGAAACTTCAAGTTATTCCAAACGGATATTAAAAGTGCATTCTTAAATGGTTACATTAACAAAGAAGTATTTGTTAAGCAACCCCCAGGGCTTGAAGATAAAAACCATTCGAATTATGTGATGAGGTTAACTAAAGCTCTGTATGGTTTAAAGCAAGCTCCTTGAGCGTGGTATGAGAGGTTAAGTAACTTTCTGCTTGAGAATAACTTTGAAAGAGGAAAGGTCGATAAAACCTTATTTATTAAGAGAAAGGAGAA
>JAOTAY010000007.1:22126036-22140416 GCA_025629805.1 Erythroxylum baracoense
CCAAAGAACAAGCCAATCATACGTGTATTGCCATAAATATGTAACATTTCATCTAGGGTATATATTGGGGCCTTACAGATAGAGCCAATGACACTCCTTATACCATAAAATTTTTTTGCCAAAAACGTAATCTCAATCATCAACAATTGTAACTGAAATGTCTCGTAACTTGGTCACATAATTAAAGAAATTAGCCACTTTAGATGCCAAATAAGGATAAGACAAAATCATGAAGTAACCTTAATTAATCAACATATACATTAAAGTCAAAATCACTGCATATCGCTCATATTGAGGCAAACCCTTAATAAAATTCACACTCAAATCAAACATAATAGAAAGTGGCCACAGGTGTCCAAGATTTACAACTATCTCATATTTATTCCTTTTATAAGCATCATATCTGTGAACGAAATCTTGACATGTCCCAACATCTTTCTCTAATAAAAATAAATATGAAGTTGCTTATAAGTTCCCAAGTAACCTGACTGACCTACCTCTACATTGTTATGAAATAAAGTGATGATTTATGTTCTGCATTCACCATTATCTCCCACAACCAATCTACCTTTCCAACAAAGAAATGATTGCACCAATTTTAAAATTAATAATGCAACTCACCTTTTTGCATTTTCTATATCAGCATCTGAAACTACTCTTTTGTTTTTTCATCTTGGTAATTTCCTGCAACAAGAAGCTATGAATTTGAGAAATCATCATTGTATATAATTTTTCATAGTCAATTCTTGACAATCCATCAATAATTGTGTTGTCTAACTTCAAAATCTCAAGCAACTTAGGCAACCAAGTTTACTAGAATATAGTAATGATCTTTTACTTAAATAAATACTAGAGACTTTTATGATCAGTTTATACTGTAATGCTCATACTAATCAAATAATGAGACTTGTGTCAGATGGCTATTAGAAGTCTCTCCATTAAAGACATCCCACATCAAAAAGGAAGGAAGGCTTAAGTAGAGTTTTTTCCTATAAATAAACACCAAGAGGGAATGTTTAAGCATCTAAGCAAAGAATTCAGAGTAATAAAAGCTCAATGAAAGGAGAGAAAAATAGAGGGAGATATATCTTTGATTAAGTTTTCAATCAAAAGTTATTCATAATTCAATTTAGTTGATATTTATTAACGATATTCCAAGACTTAGGTCTTGAGATTATTGTGAATCATAGTTTTGTGCCCGATAATTTGGGACAGTGTTACTCTATTTGTAAGATATTTCTCCTCTCTTTGTATTTCCAAGAGTTTAATATCTTAAGTATCTTGACGTATTATCTCTAGTTTTATCTAGACAGATTTTGATGTACCCATTATTTTAAAATAGTGAAGATATTTTAAACTATGTTTAAAATTTAGTGTGCCTTTCTTTACTTTTGTTTCAGAGTTTTTGTGGTTTGCTTTGTTTGGTGAGTTCCTCACAGGTTTACAAAAACGAAAGAGATTTTATTCTGCTATGTTGGTGTGTCTACCTCCTACCAAATTGGTATTAGAGAATCACAACAGAAGTGTAGTGGACCCATAACTTATAAATCCCAGGTTACTAAGTCAGTCTTCCTTTGTAAATGATGGAAGTCAACACAAGCAGAATGATCAGTCTGAACGGAGGCATCTTCTAAGTATGGAAGGAGAAGATGGAAGATCTCCTTTATGTGAAGAGATACTATGAACCGGTATTAGGTACCACAAAACCCGAAGACAAATGCAACATCGAGTGGAGTCTATTACATAGACAAGTCTGCAGATTCATCAGAAACTAGGTAGACGATAATATCCAAAATCATATCTCTAGCGAGAAGGAAGTAGATAAGTTATGGCCTAAACTCAAGAGCTTTATGCTCGAAAGTTTAGAAACAACAAATTATTTCTGATTAAACAACTCATAAACCTAAGATATTGAGATGGAACACCGATGATAGATGGCCACCATGAGGCTCACTTCTAATGATAAGCTACTCGGATTACGAATGTTTGGATCCTTATCGAGCTCCTAGGAGATGTTCAAAACAATGCTCTTCAACTCAGCCCTTAAAGGTTTAGTCTCGATGGAAAACGATAAAGGTAACCTTTTGGAGGAAGAGTCCAGAAGAAAGACTCAAGTCTTAATTCCCAAGTCTGATGTCTTAATTATAGAGATAAAGAGGAGAAGCAAAAGCAGAGGACCAAGTCAGAGAGACAGATCCAATAATAGGCGCAACAAATCTGCCAACATTAAATTCTTTTACTATAGTGAAAAAGGCCATATGCAAAAGAACTATCGAGAGCTGAAAAGAGAAGACAAGAGGAATCAGGAACTAGAAAAGAATGATGCCAGCAGTTAGAATCAGATTACCATCACCGAGGATCTACTTGCGATCTGTGATTAGGAGATTAGTATTCTATAAAAAGAAAAGAGATGGGGTAATTAATAGTGGTGCCTCAACTCACGCAACTGCTCAACGAGCACTATTTACATCTTATACACTTGGAGATTATGGGTATGTGAAGATGGGAAATAATGGCTTCATACAAGCCATTGGCATTGGAGACATTTGCTTGGAGACCAATAAGTACACAAGATTAGTACTAAAAAATCTCAAACATATTATAGATATCAGATTCAGTATAATCTTTATGGTAAAGCTTGAAGATGAAGGCTTTTGCAACACATTCCATAATGTTGTATGCAAACTTTCCACAGGTGCTATGATTGTAACCAAGGGTATGAAGCAAGAGAAATTGTACATGATGCAAGTCAACACTCCCAGTAGTAGTATCAATGCTATCGAAGATGAAGATGCAACTGAGTTGTGGTACAAAAGACTCAGTCATCTGAGTGAGAAGGCTTACTAAGAAGGGAAATTTATCTGGTGTCAAGAGTACGTGTCTCAAGAAGTGTGCTCATTGCTTAGCAGGAAAGCAGAATTAGGTTGCTTTTAAGAGTTCACCTCCCTCCAAAAAACCAAATGTACTTAATTTGATGCATTTTGATGTATGCGGTTTGATGAAGACAAAGTCGCTTAGTATCACTCTCTACTTCATAGCTTTGATGATCACTCAAGGAAGATCTGGGCTTACACCTTGAAGTTGAAAGATCAGGTGTTAGAGATCTTCAAACAATTTCAAGCTTCAGTCGAAAGAGAGATAGGGAAAAAGTTGAAATGTATCCAAACTAATAATGAGGCGAGTATTCTGGTCCATTTAATCAGTATTGTAAAGAGCAAGGCATTTTGCATCAGAAGATGCCACTGAAGATGACACAAATTAATGGTTTGGCAGAAAGGATGAATATAGCTTTGGTGGAGAGAGTCAGATGCTTGTTATCACAAGCAAAGCTACCAAAACAATTTTGGATTGAGGCATTGAATACAGCAATACAAGTGGTGAATCTCTCACCCTCTGTTCTATTACAGTTTGATGTGGTTAATAGAGTTTAGTCAGGGAAAGATGTCATATATGATCATCTTCGTGTCTTTGGATGAAAGGCATTCGTGCATATTTCCAAAGCCGAGAGATCCAAGCTTGATGTTAAGACCAAACAGTGCATCTTTCTAGGTTATGGCCTTGATGATTGTAGTTACAGATCTTATGATCCGGTCAACAAGAAGCTAATCTGAAGTCACGATTTTGTGTTCGTGGAAGATAAGACCATCAAGGATAGGCAAAAGGCAAAAGATGCAACACCTAAAGATAATGGTGATGTGCTTAATTTAAATCAATTAGTAAGGTACTAGAACAAGGGAATGTTATGGAGAATACCCAATAAGATGTAACTGATGAGGATGTTCCTTTACCAGTAGAGACAGATGATGGTGATGATGAACAAGCACAGGAAGTAAGGGATCTTGCTTCATTCAAAAGGTCTGATAGAGAAAAAAAGACGTTCTACTTGATACTCTCTAAATTAGTATGTGTTACTCACTGATGGGGGAGAACCTGAGAGTTATAAAGAAAAAATGGAAGATGAACACAAGCAACAGTGGGTTGAAGCCATGGAAGAAGAAATGAAGTCACTCTTTGAGAATCACACTTTTGACCCAGTAAAGCTCCCCAAAGGAAAAAGTGTTTTGAAGAATTGATGGGTGTTCAGGGTAAAATATAAAGAACACTGGTCACAACCACGATACAAAGCCAAGTTGGTGGTCAAGGGATTCAGTCAGAAAAGAGGTATTAATTATGATGAAACATTCTCACCAGTAGTGAAGATGTCATCTATTCAAGTTATCCTAGGCTTAACAGCTAATCTTGTTCTAGAAGTTGAGCAGATAGATATGAAGACTGCCTTCCTTTATGGTGATTTGAAGGAAGAGATCTATATGGAGCAACCAGAGGGTTTCAAGGTCAAGGGGAAAGAAAATTATATGTTTAGGCTGAAGAAGAGTCTTTATATCTTAAAGCAAGCACTAAGGCAATGGTACAAGAAGTTTAAGTCAGTTATGGGGGAGCAAAGCTATAAGAAAAAAAACTTTTGACCATTATGTTTTCATACAGAAATTCTCTGAGGATCATTTCATTATTTTACTTCTTTATGTTGATGACATACTGATTATTGGCAAAAATATCACCATAATTGACAAGCTAAAGAAGCAGTTGAGCTAGTCTTTTGCTATGAAAGACTTAAGGCTAGGAAAGTAGATCCTTGGTATAAGGAGTACTCGAGACAAAAATATAAGGAGGATATACCTATCTCAGGAGAAGTACATTCAAAAGGTGCTTTAAGGATTTAACAAGGAAAATTATAAAATGTTTAGTTCCCCTCTTGTAGCCTACTTTAAGTTAAGCAATAAACACAGTCCTTCTACAAAAGTAGAGATAAGAGACATGCAGAATATTCCATACTCATCAGCAGTAGCGAGTTTGATGTAGGTCATGATATGCACAAGGCTAGACATAGCTCATGCAGTTGACATGGTCAGTAGATTTCTCTCAATTCTAGGAAAAGAGCACTAGAATGCTGTGAAGTGGATCATGAGATATCTCTAAGGTACTTCCGACTTGAGTCTCAATTTCAAAAATGAAAAGCCTATATTAGTAGGCTACACAGACTCAGATTTGGCAGAGATGTTAGTACTAGAAAGTCTACTTTAGGATACTTGATCACTTTTGCAGGGGAAGCAATATCATGGCAATCAAAATTGCAGAAGTTTACTATATTGCATACTACCGAGATAGAGTATATTACGGTAACAGAAGCATGTAAGGAGTTACTGTGGATGAAGAGATACATCCAGGAACTTGGCTTCAAGCAAGATAGATGTGTCATATATTGTGACAATCAGAGTGCCATCCATCTTGGTAAGAATCTAACTCTCCATTCGAAATAAAAACATATCGAGATAAGATATCATTAGATCAGAGATGTCTTGAATTCCAAACTGTTAGCACTTGAGAAGATACACATGGATGAAAATGGTGTTGATATATTGACGAAGGCATCACCAGGAGATAAGCTTGAAATCTGTAGGTTGATTGCAAGGATGGCAAACCCTTCCAACTTATATGGAAAAGGAGGATTCTCCCCTTTATGATGATGATCCTAAATGTCAGGAGGGAGAGAATTGTTGGAAGTCCCTCCATTAAGGACATAGCACATTGAAAAGGGAGGAAAACTTAAGTAGAGTTTTTTTCTATAAATAAGCACAAAGAGAGAAGGTTTAAGCATCCAAGCAAAGTATTTAGAGCATCCAAGCAAAGTATTTAGAGCAATACAAGCTCAGTGAAAGGAGGGAAAAATAGAGAGACATATATCTTCAATTAAGCTTTCAATTGAAGGTTATTCGTTATCCGATTTAGCTGATATTTTATCAACGATATTCTAAGACTCAGGACTTGAGATTATTATGGATCATAATTTTGTGCCTGATAATTTGACATAATGTTACTCTATTTGTGAGATATTTCTCCACTCTCTTTTTATTTCCATGAGTTTAATCTCTTGAGTATCTCGTTATATTATCTCTAGTTTTATCTAGAGAGATTTTGTTGTATCCATTATTTTAAATAGTGGGGATATTTTGGACTACAGTTAAAATTCAATGTGCCTTTCTTTGATTTTACTTTGGAGTTTATGTGATTTTCTCCACTTGGTGATTTCCTCACAGGTTTACAAAAAGCGAGAGAAATTTTATTCCACTACATTGGTGTATCTACCTCCCATAAATGGCTACCACCAAAGTCAATATTTCCTTCTCATAAGTTGGTATATGCCTATACGTTTCCAAACAAAAAAAATCTTTACTGTCACATGCAATTACGTGTCCATCTTATATCAAGATAGCTCTTATGTCACCCCACTGGTATCAGCTTCCTTTAATAATGGTTTACGAAAGTTAGATAAAACCAATATTAGTGAAGAAACTAATGCAGACTTGAGAACATTGAAAGCATCCTGAGCCTTCTATTGCCACTTGAAAGTATTTTTTAAAGAAGGATGTTAAGGGATTATTTAATTGACCTTAGTCCTTAATAAATTGCTTATGGCATTCTATCAAACCAAAAAAAAAATTCTCCAAGTACTTCAAATTCACTTAAACTAACCAATTTTGTTACTAAAATTTTTTTGGAATCTATCGAAATCCTAGTTTCTAAAACGAAGTGGCTAAGTACTCTACTCTTTTGGCCCTGAAAGAGCATTTAATTTTTTTCACAAGCAAAATTTGGTCTGTTCGAATTTGCAAAACTTGGCAAAGGTGTTAAACACGCTACTTAAGGAAGAACTAAACCAAAATGTTATTAAAAAAATGCCAACAAAAATTCACTTAAATAAAAGTAAAAATTAAATTCTTTGAACTCTGGAAGGTAATAGGAGTATTAGTTCAATCAAAAGGTATAACCAAAATTTCGTAATACCTTTCTTGAATCTTGAAGATAGTCTTTTAAATATCTCCAAATATAGGAATTTGGATATAACCAACCCTGTCTAATTTGAATGTTAAATTAATAATCCAACTCATCCACTAACCCTTTTATCCAGGAAACTGAAAATTTGTTCTTCATAATGCACCTATTTAAAGCCTTATAATTATTAATTAACACATTCTTTCAAGAGTTGTCTTGGTTTTTTTTTTTTCTTTTTCACCAAAACTATAAGTAATGAAAAGCAACAAACACTCTCCTAAATAATTCCTTATTCCAACATACCTTTAATCAATTCTTTTATAACTTTTTTTTTTTACACTCCCACATATCCGTATGGACTTAGACTAATTATCTCAATACCTTCCTTTAATATGATCCAATGATCATGTTTCCTTCCCAATGGTAGACCTACTGGTTCAGCAAAGATATCCTTCTATTCCTCCATCAATATGTCCATAGCGCCCTTCGCTTCCATTCCCTTCTATTCCTCCATCAATATGTCAATTTTCTATTCCTCCATCAATATGTCAATAGCGCCCTTCGCTTCCATTCCCTCCTTATGAATCACTATGCCTAATTCCCAACACTGATAATGAAACTGAAGTGATTCCTCCCATTGACTCTATAACAAAAATTGCCGATAATATTTGTATCATTCAACATCTCCCTTATTCGCCTAAACTGACAACATTTCACTGCTCTGACAACTCAGTAATTCAATTCTTAACCTCTTCCATTCAAATATCATAATACCATTTTCATCGTTACAGACCACATCATCCAAAGCAAAGGGCAATTGAACCCATAATCATGTCACTTCCCCTAACTTTTATCACCCAAGCATTAGTACTAAATGAACGTTCAATCAACACCCAACTCACGTTCTTGTACTCCCGTTAGCTTCATACCTCCACCTATTGTGACCACAACAGGTTCAGTTTCTTCTAGCAACTCCTATGCCTTCTTAATCAAACTTTCGTCAATGAAATTATGGGTGATACCCCATCAATCAAAATATGTACTAATTTACTATTAAAGACTCATAATACAAAGTGTATCACCAAGCCCAAAACGAAAGGCGGATTGGAAATACCTCTTTCTTTGTGGGATTTAAATCCTAATAGGTGCATTCGACGTGGGGAGAAGGGTCTGTTACATATTTTGAAATTTCTGATACAACAGAGAAAATCCAGCACGCCCAAATTAAAATAATTGTAAGGTCACACGTACACCGCGACAATAAGGACAAAGTGCGGAAGAAGGGTGAATTCCCTTATAAACAGCCCGAAATCGTGCCAGAAACCACACAGTACTGAATTTAGTGTACAGCAACATGGCGAAAATTCAAAAACCTATGATGTAAATACAAGCATAACTCATCCAACCGGGACGGTGACACGCTCCTCAAACTATAGAAACCATATTCCCCTTTTACAAACATAAACTTACACCAAACATGAACTTAAACCAACGCAACAGATAGAAACTGCCATGAAATCGGAGCTCCTTATTCCGACTCATTACCCAATGCTTGGATATATTTATCTTCTCCACTCCACCTGAGTTCCTTTCACTGCAAAGTTAAAACAGCAAAAACTGTCAATTTTCATCTGGTGACCCAGTAAATAGATGTATATTTCTTCCAAGACAATGACACTATCAAGTCAGTAAACATTGAAGGGCCTAGATTTAGCTGAACATCAAAAAATGAAGACGACAAGGTTGAAAATAGAAAAAGTCCAACTCTCGACTAGGTTAAGCCAAGCTAATCTAAGAAAAACTACCCCCAATAGATATATTTAATGGTTGAAAATGATTTGGTAACTAAAAACTGAGCAAGTCAAGCACAATTGCAGAATTTCCATCAGAGACAAGGGTCACTAATTTTAACCATAAATCTGTCTATTACCATTTCCATCTCTTGAAGATAATAGTGACCTGTCACCTTTATTCCCTAATTTGGTTGCTGAATTAGCTGCCCTCTGTGTCCTTGGTGACTGAGAACTAACTTTTCCATTGGCTGAAGATGGTAGAGAATGACGGCGGGTAATGTTTTTCTCAGCCCCATTTTGACTAAACCGTGGGGAGCTTTGTGCTCTCAGCTTTGCCTTTGCAGATTCAGTTGCTGCCATATAGCTTGGGACTGAAGGACTGCAATGTGACCCATTCTCTGCACGTTCTTGTTTTGGTTGACTAGAACCTTTTCTTCCAGATTTGTTGTTGTCATAACTAACTGTGTCCTCCTTGTGACCTGACTCTCCATTCGTCAGAGGACTATTCTCATCTATAACACCTGTCTCTGTTGAAGTCTTTGACTCGACAAACACTTGATCACTATGCAGTAATTCTGATGCCTCATTCAATTCTACAGGTTCTAGAGTTGCTGGTACATCTGGCAAATCAGTAGTGTTCAAAGTTGGCTTGTTTTCTACAAAATCTGGCTGTTTGCAGGTTACCATGATTGTTTCTTTCTTTGCCTTTTCAACTGAATTATTAATGCTCTGTCCCAACACATTATCACCAGCAGTGCCCAATGCCGTGTCCAGGTTTTGTTTTGGCTTCTCAACTTCAACCTCTGACTGAACATAGTTTTCTATGGTTGGACTCTGAACCTTTCTCAGGTTCCGTTTTACTTTTTCAAGCTCACTTTGTGGATTTTCCTGCACTGCTTCAGCTGGCTGTGTTGAAACTCTCCTGAAGTTGCGTTTAGGTTTCTCAAATTCAACAGTGGCAAGTACAGAGGTATTGTCAACATTTGCAGCAGGAACCCTCCTAACACTGCGCTTTGGCCTACCAGTTTCAGAATCCAACAATTGCCCATTAGCATGCTTTCTCTGACTTTTTGTCTGAGGAACTTTCTTTGGATGAGGAACTGGTTTCCAGAAATTGGTTTCTGACCAGCGCCCTAACCAGCTTGGGACTGAGTTTGGTTCTGAAGGGTCATAGTACAGCCGCAAGGGCATAACAGTAGGTGATGATACAAGAAGCTGGAGGAACAAAGCAGAAGATAAAGAAGGAAAATGTTGTAATTCAAATGTTCTACTTTTAATTGATGATATGACTTGTAGGAACCATATATATCTCTACCAGAGGTTTATATTTATATCCAATATATGATGATGAAAGATTACAGAACCCAGTTATGTCGCATACGCTAACAAGTAGGGTATAAATTGTTTCTCTTAAACTTTGACACCTATTGTGCCACTATGAGATGCATAAGTAGGAATAATTATTATTAGCACATGACAAGTTAAGGTTCTCTTGATTTATATTTTCAAATCGTCGTTCTCTAAGTTTAGATTTCTACATAAAAATTCATCAACAAATTTGCTGTGATCTTTCACCAAAACCATGTTTTAGAGCATGCAACAACTTCTCTTTAAAACGGCCCTTTTTGCATGAATACTTCAGTAGCTTACCTTGTGAATGAAAGCATTCCCTGACATCTTTGATATCCGGATAGACATACCAACTCCATTAGAAGCCGCTAATTTTTTATCCTGATAAAAGTACACATGAAAGGGAAAGCCAGTTGGCAGGCAAAATGGAAGCTTTTAACTTGTTTTGTTTGTAATCAAAGACCAGAAAACCAATGATCAATAGAAGTATTTGTCTCAAATGCAAAACTTGTCATTTTGTGAGGCTTTGACCATGTTGCCTAAATTTCTAAGCTTAAAGGTTAATGGCTTAAATAAATCTCCTTTGCCCGTCTTGCCTGTCTTCTTTGATATTAGCAGGTAAAACTTGAGGAGTACTCTCCTTGTTGATAAGTAATCGATAATCGGTGCAGTTCTATGAGAAATTACCAGGGGTTTCACATGGCTGCACTTCCTATGAATTTCCTGTCCAAAATCAGAGGTCCTAACTTTTATTCCTCGAGCCAGTGCCTGCAACTTAACAATTCCCAGCATGCAGCACAAGGTTGCAACGGCTTGTCTCCTAACCAGATGGCCACGGATAAGTGCCTGCAGCCTGATTATGCCTTTAAGAGCTCTGAATGCCCGACGAGCCTTCACATAATTAACTTACATCAGTGTAGTTCCCCAAAGAATAATAATTTTATAGCTTAGCATTAAGAAAAAGTCTACTGTCTGAGGCACTTTCAGCACATGCATGCAGCTTTTGCATAAGATATTCAATGAACGTTAAAAAATTACTATTAATAGAAGATATATACCAAGTAACCCCTAAATGCAGCTTGCACCAGTGTTGCAGCATTCTCTTGCTCTAGATTTTCAGGATTGGAAAGCTCATCATGAGGTGCAGATTCCTGTTTTCCTGGTGACAAAATTCCCCTGTCGTGTGATAAATTTGTGTTTTCCTTGTTCTGTGGCTCTAAGCGTATTTCAGCTCTATCATTGTCATTGGCGGTTGCTTGTGAGACCACAGGAGGAATTAAAGATAGATTACCCTCCAATACCTTTGCAGCAACCACATCTTTCTCACTTCCAAACTTCTACAGAAATCAAATTATTAAAAATCAGGATATATATAATGGTAATTTTCAGATCTCAAGGTAGGAAGTCAACTGTCAAGTAGGCAACTGTTGGTGCCAAAAAGGGTAAAATAATAAAGGAAGAGATGAGATGCGGCACAGTGACATTAGAAGTTCTAGCTGTCTTGAAGCCGGTGGAACTAGAATGTCTTCGGAAGGAAACCTCTATTACCTCAAGAGGAACAGTAACTCCCCAGGACAAGTATACAACTAACAACTAACTATCCTAAAAACTATAACCTCATAAAGAAATTTCCAATGTGTTCCACGTATGATGCATGGGCAAAAAACTTGCCATGAGTACAATCACACAACCTCCTCTGAAATATATCAATTTCCTATAATCATAAGAACTGACATTCTTGGATAGATCAGTAAAAAAGAACATGCAGGCTTTGTTTGCAAAACATAACACTTAGTATTACCTCCCTTCCTGTTGCAGTATTAGATTTGGAAGATTTCTTTCCAAAAAGGACAGTCTTGATCCATTTTCCTGGTGATTTTCCCATATCTCAAGAAGAAGAAGGAACAATGACCAGAAAAACTTGAAAACCAGAGCCTGCGTTATTCAACAATTTAGCAGTTAAAACTTAGGACCATGACGCCCAAACACCACAGAATTCAGATAAAGAAGATTTCACTCCAAATATCCAAGCCTTTAACATATATTTCCTCATCCAAATTATCGGACGACAGCATAAATTACGATGCACATTGCCCAAAAAGAGGCAGCAAGTTTTAAAGGGCATGACTCATAGGCATTATGGGCATCAAATAACAGCCATTGCAGCAAATAATCAAGCAATCACGTGAAATACAATAAGAAATCCAGTAATGAACAATACAATAAATTGGAAATTCCGTAACCACTCCCAAATCCAAATGTTTTCCAATGCCAATTACAGCAAAGCTAAATCTTTCCAGAAAAAGCTCAATCGAAATTCATTGCAATTAACAAATAACAATGGCCAAAAGAAGCATTATTTTGACATCCCTAGAAGCAAAGATCTGGCACAAATAGCTAAAGGTAAACGAGAAATAAACAGCTGCAAACAAAAACAAAATGCAAGTTTGAAGAAGCAAAATGACGATCGACTTTCACCAGATCTGCTACTTTACCTCACAATCGCTGTACCTATAAGCCCCAAATCTAACATTCCTAAAAACGAAAAACACAAGATATCAATGTGCAACTATGAGATAAGAAATTTATAAGAGAAATAAATAACTAGATGTAGACACATTGTATATGACGTAAAAATAGAGAGAGAGAGAGAGTAAGTACCATGAGTAAGCAACTGAGCTGTGAGCGAGCTTAGAAATGAAGTATATGTGATCTGCTTGCTTCAACTTTGCCGCTTTCCTCTTGAAAACTCTTGGCAGGCTAAGTATAATAAATTAAACCGTTAGTATCTCCTATGCTAGCGCTCGTTGTAGTTTCCTACATCTGAGCTTATTCACCGTTGGATTGGGACATCCAGAAGGACCAGAATTGTGATGGAAATGTCGCGTGCTCTCGTACATGGAAAGGGCTCCAGGGGATAGTTATCCTATATTAAAGTAGTTACGAGTGCAGTAACTTGAAAAACAATCGTGCAGCTTCTTTGTTCCGACGCATTATTAAAATTACGTCGACGCCCTCACATCTTAAGTTTTCCCTGACGCGTTACTTGCAGGGCGTGTGTGCACAAACCGTCGATTGGTTATGGCAGCAAGGGCGAAGCAAACTGATGAGGAGTGGCGCGTGGATGTTACGGCCATCTAGGGTGATGGAAGAAGGGAGGTGGATGGTAGATGGGTGGCACTCCGAGAGTAAACGGCAGAGAAATTAGAGGTTGTGTTGATGACTCGTGTCAATCCGTCAACTGCCTCTATCGGGCCGGTTGTGGCGCCCGTGGTAGTGAAAGTGGGGGCCCATTGGGTGGGCGTTCCTTTAATATAAAAAGTAACAACAGGGGCAATCGATGGTCAATACTATCCTATGTCGGATATAACATTTAAAATAAATCCAAAATGCTTTAATGAACAAATGATTACACGTCCTAATCACTATTTTGAGAGTAAACTTAGTATAAAAAATTAAATCCCAACGGTTTAAAAATTAAGCATGCCACTTAATCCAATAAACCCTGCCGACAGAGAAATTAACCATCGTCATCTTCAGAGAGAGAGAGCCCACTCTTCTGTTGTTTTTATTGTGCTGAAACAAATAATTAAAATATAATAAAAGCGAATCAAAAGGTAATATGGCTTGCTAGTTGGATATATATAGGATGGGTGATTAGTTTTAATGATTCTATCTTAAAACATTAGATAGAAGCGTATGGATAAATATGTTAACCACTTACCAGTGACATCAAATCCATAAAATTATTAGTTGTAATAGCTCTGTCGAGTAATTGATTCAATATTCGGTAACTATACATCTTGTTCTTTTTTACAATTTTTTTTCTTGTGCGTCCAATTTCAAGAGAACCTCTATGTTTCAAGACTTGTTGATTTCAACTATAAATAAAAGGTAATATGTTTATTATGTGGAAAATTGGAGATGACTCGTACAAATTCCATTAAACCGTCTTTGCAAGGAACTGGTGTTGACTGTCGAGCAACAATGCATATGACTTGGAGCCTGGAGACAAATGGGTGGCTCCTATCCCCATGTGTCTCTACTTTCTTTAAGATCCTACACAGTAAGATCCGGATGCGAAATGATGCATCAGGAGCTAAATAGAGGAAACCACATGATTATTGACAAAGTTTGACAGTTTTAGTTTTGGACCTAAACCTCGTAAATTTTAGTCATTGTACTCTCTTGAGTTGCTGCTTTCGTTAAACTTCATTTCAATTTGATAAGTTATTGATTGTTCCTAAATTTTCTTTTATTACAGTTAATAAACTAAATGTTGAACTCCAACATTAGGAGCCCCCACCTCCCGTGCCCTTGGGATTGGTAGAGGATGTAAATCGCGGGATGTGCCTCAACTGACCAGGGACTTGGGCTTACCCACTGATCTCACCATACAAGGGGCC
>JAOTAY010000007.1:22159920-22170812 GCA_025629805.1 Erythroxylum baracoense
CGTCACATCTAGTCTAAGTGATGTTAGTTCTTGTCCTGGGATCTCATTACTCTATGTGTCATTGAAGACTCTCTTCACGACACATAATTGCTCTAGCCAGAGACTCCTAAGTAATGACCCCGATAAGAGGCCATGGGTATCATCTCCTTCTATCAGGAATGGTGAATTCTTTATTAGCTACCGAATTACCTTCGAATATCAATAACTGTACCCAATTACCACCCTAAGAGCGACCTTGTCTTGAGGTAACAAGGAATGATGTCAAAGCACAGGATTAGTATCCAAGATATCCTTGAGTACCTCAAGTTTAAAGATATTTACACCATTGCTATGATGAGATTAATCATTGACATTTGATAGATCATCCGTATGATAATCTCATACCAGGTCATCTGATGTACTTTCTACATGTTAACTCTAAACATCTCATGCTTATAGTTTGTGAGATCTACTACTTGATCAAATCAAGGAGTAAAACATGTGCTAGTTGATCTAGATTAATAATGTCCTCTCTTATTAATCCTATGACTAGAGATTATTAGATACTAGTATAACTGCACATGATAGGAATCTCGTTATCATGATCTCCTTCACACTATGTTTTGTGTCATGGACTTCACTAATTCGATTTAATATCGATGTCAATTCATATATAAATGAATATCAAATTAATGAAATTTGCCTTTCACTTGGTACAAAAGTGTTAAAGGTGATTGCCTTTAGAGCACTACTCTAACAAAAGATCCTTAAATAACATATATAATTTATTTAATAAACTCTTTAAAATTTTATTTAATATAAAGTATTCATATAAAAGATAAAGAAAATTTTCACTTCCATAAGAAACTTATAATTTGGTTGTTGTGTACTGTTGATCCTTCACCCATCGATGATTTTTATGGGCTTTGTCCAAGCAGTTGTTGTGTTACTTGTGTACCGTTGAACACAAGACTCCATATTTCTGTCCATAATTATCCCATCCCCATCGGAAAGATATTATCTCATAATTATCTGTGACTGTTTATGTCTCTAGCGTGGCCCCTTGATTAAAATGTGGAGGGAAGTGAGATAAATGGTCGATACTACTGGAAGAATTCCTCTTTGGATAATAGGTACTGTAACTCATATTACTATGATTGGTTTAATAGTCATTTTCTTTTATGGTTCATATTCGGGATTGGGATCATCCCTGTAATAATAATAAGCGGATGAACTGAATTATAGACAAATGACAGCATACAATAAGACCCCTTAAATCAGACAGACCTAGATTGGTAAATGATCCAATAACCACCCTTCCTTTAGAAGGAGTTCAAAGAAATACTATGGTGGCTCTATTGTTTTATTTACATTTCATTGGTGATTTAACAATCGCAAAGTTTCTTCTTCCTTAGTTTCGTCAATCTATTGTGAACAGTAAAAAAAGGTAAAGTAACTTTGTGTTGATTTTGTTCTAAATGTAAATCCTCTTCTTGTGCATGCAAAAAAGGAATAAATAAATCAATCAAATTTTGGGAGGCTTCATGAAGTGCTTCTTTAGGAGTTAAACTTCTATTTGTCCATATTTCAAGAAAAAGTATTTCTTGCTTCTCATTCCCATTTCCATAAGAATGAACACTATGATTCGCATTTCGAACAGACATAAATATAACATCTATGGGGTTATTTATTTTTTTGGTTATTATCAAAATTCCAATGATTATATAACTCATCAGAGGAGATTTTTCTGTTTTGAATAGGGATATTTTTTTGTATCATTTTCAAAAAAGTTGATAAACTGGGTGGATATGTAAAAGAGATTCTTTCTTTGCCATCACTTCGACATGTATAAAAAAAATATTGTGACATCTCCTTTCTTACAGCATAAAAAAAAGTTATATTTTCAGACACTGAAATGGACAAGTATGGATCATGATCTCTACTATTTCCTATAACAGAATTTGTATGTTGATGTATATTATTTACTAAATAGGATATATGATTGGTCTTATAATCGTGGTTACATAGATGCTTGTTATGCAAAATTTTTAACTGGAGGTACACAAAAATTAGCAACATTGACTCATTTTTTTGATAGGAGAGGGCTTGATGGAATTATCAATGGGGTAGGTATTACAACTCTCTTTTCTATTATAGTTAATGAAAAGTTGATTATTCTTAATTATTGGGAAGAATTCCTATCTAACTTAAGTGACACAATAAAAGCTTTTTCTATTCTTTTATTAACCGATTTATGATTAAGTTTGAATTCAAAGCAATAGATACTTTGTAATCCATTAATTGACGTTCATTCTCTTAATTGAATTGCAATTAAACTCGGCCCAATCTTTTACTAAAAGGATTGAGCCGAATACAAGATGTTTA
The DNA here is from genome assembly GCA_025629805.1 of Erythroxylum baracoense. Taxonomy (NCBI): domain Eukaryota; kingdom Viridiplantae; phylum Streptophyta; class Magnoliopsida; order Malpighiales; family Erythroxylaceae; genus Erythroxylum; species Erythroxylum baracoense. Next base: position 22,162,285 of record JAOTAY010000007.1, read on the forward strand.
AATAAAATACTATCCTGTTATTTGAATCTATACTTCTAATCGAAATACAGTTGAATATAATCTAAATCCAATTTAATACTCATTTTATTCGTTTAACGATGATCAAAAATGGGTGGGAAAAGCAAAATGAGACAAAAAAGTTATCATATAATTCTAAATATCATTCTAAGCGGTCCAATCCTTTGCTCATTCATGGCGCATCTATTTATGTCAAAGGTCCTGGATATGTAAATTCTCAACATATCATCTCACCGAGTTCTGTGGAAATTATTGATAATACACAGCATATAGCTAGCCTAACAGAACCACTAAATTTGGATATTGAATTACAAATCGAGAGGAATCACGGCTATCGTAAAAAAATAGATAAAAATATCTCTTCTATACGAATCCTTTTTTTGTTTTGAACTGAACAACGAAATCCACAAAAAAAAACTAAGTGCTAAAAAAATTGACTTTCTATTTTTTCTGATTTTTGATTATTGGGTCTACCTCGTGAAAATAGACTTTTTTGTGGAAGAAATTATTCCCTTTCTTTTACTTTTAGAACGAAATTTTATCAAGTAAGCAAAATGTCATGGTTGCAGGAGTCTATTTATCACATATAGGTTTTTTTTATTTTTAATGACAAAGAACACATTTTTGTTATGCTACTAATACTTGTACTTGCTCTGCTATTCTGGCTAACCTAGCTGAGGAAGAGTTAAGGGGCATAAAACAAAACAGAATTTAGACAAAAATGGAGTTGTGATGTTGGGACTTGGGTAGAGACGGGTGATATTTTAGTTGGTAAATTAATGCCTCAAATGGCGAAAGAATCATCGTATGCACCAGAGGATAGATTATTACGAGTCATACTTGGCATTCAGGTATCTACTTCAAAGGAAACTTGTCTAAAACTACCTATAGGTGGTCGGGGTCAAGTTACTGATGTGAGATGGGATTGGGATATGCTAGAAATAGGTTAATTTCGTAGTTTTTTGTTCAATTTCTCGTGGAGTCAAATTCTCATCAGTACAAGTCAATAGACTGCCCTTTGATTTCCATATAAAGCACACGCCCATCATAAATACCTTCTTTAACTTCTATTCTGATAGACTGAATATCTTTTATAAGAAATCAGAGTAAAATGTGCCGATTTTATTGAAATGAAATCTTTAGGATAAATCAATCCAATTTACAAGAAATCAATGAAAGGATATTAATTCAAAATTTGGATTTTCGAATTCAGAGAGAGATAAAAAAATCTCACTATTTCTTAGATTTATTGGCTCAATTCAATTCAGTGGGATCTTTCATTCACATTTTTTTCATCAAGAACGTTCTATAAAACTCTTGAACTCTCAAATTTGGAGTATCCTACTTTCACGCTAACAGAATTTAACACGCACTCGATATTTCATGAATCAAGGGTGTAGTATAACCAAATTGCTCACACATAAAATGGAGAATGTACACGAGAGCTGCTTGGACAGAAATACGAAGTCTTGTGTTTAACGGTACACAAGTAACACAACAGCGGCTTGGACAAAGCCCACAAAAATCACCGATGGTCGAAGGATCAACGGTTATCCTACTTCCACGCTACTCACAGAATTTAATACGCACTCGATATTTCATGAATCAAGGGTGTAGTATAACCAAGTTGCTCGCACATAAAATGGAGAATGTACACGAGAGCTGCTTGAACACAAGACTTGGACAAAGCCCACAAAAATCACCGATGGTCGAAGGATCAACGGTACACAACAGCTCCCCCTAAATTTGAAATTTAAGAGCTGGGAAGGGGTGGGGCCACATATGATATGAGCGCCAATTCAAAATCCCCCAACCCATCCGCCATCCCACTCCTTCACAGACTGTTGGTTTCTACTTTCTCCCCAGCGTGTACGGCATGTGAGGCCACTTTAAGGAATTCGAGTTTCCCGCCTAAAATGTAACTGTTTCCTCCTTTATAAGTTACAACAACGATCCTAGGGCCATGTTAAGTTGTTGAAGAACAAAAAGGAGCACGCTCTTAAGCCGTTTCTATGGAGGACATTGCTCAAGAACTCAAACCTACTCCATTTCCTGGTTTTTTTTCTTTTTATTTTGCTTTCAAAAATCCAAATCTTGTTCTTTCTTTTCCTTTCATTTTAATTGATTCATGTTGGTTGTTGAATGGCATTCAGGGAAATCGAAGCTGAGATGTAAGTCGGCGAAACCAATGACAGTTGAGTTGTCGAGTTCTGCTGCTTCCAAGCGGTGAGTACCCTTTTTACTAAGAATGAATGTCACTTTTGTGATGTTGCTCATCAAGTTTGTGTCTTTCGAAACCCTGAAAAAGAATATTTTGTCTATGAACTATATTTGCTGGAGAACTGAAATACTTCGTAATACCAATTTCCGAAGTGGAAGCGCAGCTGGAGGTGCGAGTAAGCGTGTGAGTGTTCTTACTGTATCTGGCAAGGAAAAGTCTGCAAAGTCGCCTCGAAGGCTGTCTATTCCTGCTCAGTCAATCCCCTGTCCTGTTCTGAAACCAGCCCTGAATAATACCCCAATTCCTCACGCTAGAACAAAGCCATCAAACATCGATCAAGCCAAAAGCGAAGCACCACTCAGACTCTCTTCAGCTGTATATTGGCTATCGCAAATTAAGCTCTCCGATTCAGCTGCCATGCACTCTGTTTCACTTGGCTTTTTCAAACTGGCCTTAGAAGCGGGATGCAAGGTACACTTCACAGGCTTATTGTATTAATTGCAAGGCTTTAACAGAATGGAAGATTACTGTATGGAGAAGTTGATCTTGATGTTCTATTTGTTTAAATATAGCCAATTCAACAAATGAGGAATGAGCTTAAGTCATATGTCCGCCATCATGAACTCGGCGAAGCGGAGGGTGTGACAGAACTATTTGATAGCTACAACATCTCAGTTACAGACCATCAAGAGCAGGTCCAGGTTTCTGACACCGGTTCTAAGGTTCCCGGAGAGGGAACACGTCCGTATGATGATGAAGTTCACAGCTCTTCTTCCAGAATGGGAACCGGGAAACCAAGACCCAGATACTTAAATGCTGATGCTACTCAAGAAGCAGAATCAGCAAAAAAGGAGACTGCTCAGAAGCATTCCATAGCAACCAGGACAAGGGCATCTTTGAGCAAGAATGCTAATCTAAAATCTGTTCGGGATAATGTGGCCCATAAGTCACAGAAGAAGCTCCATAAACCGAATAAACTAGAAGCAGGGAAGGAAAAGGATAGATCAAGAAGCCAGAGGAATTCTGCAGCTTACCAATGTGAGTTCATGAATCTGCAGTCTTTGACTTTTTCTTCTCCAATCAATGATAACTTCATTTAATCTGAGGTTATAAGCAACATTTTGCCTGTATTCTATAGGTTCAGTCATCCCTTCACCAGCTGTAGGTACACCTGAAGAGAACAAAGAAAATGTGGTATAGTTCTTGGATTACATAAACTACATACGAGACATCAGTCAGGATTTGAGTAAATTGTTCTGTAATGAAAACAAGTCTTTTGTTTTCTAGGTTGCTTTGCCAACGGAAGAGATCGGGCAGACCGAAGCCTGAAGTCGATATACAGCAGCAAAATGCTTGATTTCATTTTGTTACTGGTGGTGCTGATGGGCTTGTCTTCAATGTTTCTTAAGTGGTGGCGTTTTCTTATATAAAAAAGTTTGGCAAAGAAGTGTAATTTTTAATTTTAAAGTTTTCATTAAAATATAATTTAAATTGTTCCTTTTTCATTCTTGGAGTTGGATGATTAAGAATATGTTAAACTTTTCTCTTTTTATAAATGATAGTTTTAAAGGGGAAGAGGAGAAATTCAAAATATAATATCCTTAAATCTAATAACCATCATATTAAGCTTGCTTTCGTTAAAATCAGCCCAATAAGTTGCATAAACCATTATAAATTATTAAAATAATCTAACAATCTCCATATTTAATGACGAATCATAAGTGTATGTCATATATTGGATTATCAAGTCATCATCCTTGACTAAATTATCAGGTGATGTCAGTTACAAATTTATTTAACGACATGATTTCTTTTATGCATTATATAACTCACTCAACTTAAGACAATTAAAATTGAGGACTATTATAATTTTCAATTTTATTTTCTTTCAAAAAATACAACCTATCATTACACCAAAATAAAAACATGTATACAATTTAATGTGATAAAAACAAATAAGCATAAACATAACATTAATTGAATTCACAATTGTTATGATAATATGAGCAAGTTAATTATAGGTATACATACATATCACAATATCATAATAATAATGAGTTGTTCATAATGCTTATCTGTTCAATAGGGACATAAAATCTTTTGGGCAATAATCCTTTAGTTAACAAATTTGTTATCATTAGATCAATACTAATATACTTAATCGACACATTATGTTTCTACATTTCTTTGATAGATAAATACTTCAAATACATATGTTTTGCACCCTTTGATTAATTATTCTTAGAGAAGAAGACAGTTGTAAAATTATTATGGTAAATTCTTAGTGACCTCGCTATATTGTCTATGATAACAAGCTCCAAGACAAAATTTTGCAACCACAATGCAAAAACAGGGATTTTAAAGCATATTACAAAGTCAACCTTCACAATGGAAGTAGTAACAAGAGATTGCTTTCCACTCTTCCCTAAAACCTGTCCTCCAGCTAATAATGCCCTTAGTAATAGGTCAGGCTGGGCCAGCCCTGATTCAAAAGTTTCTATTTAGGTTTGAGCCTGAGCTCGACCTTGCCTGGGAGACCCAAAGTCTAACCCAATTAGACCATATTTTTATTTTAAAATTAAAATTAAAATGACGCCGTTTGACTTAAAACAACATCATTTTCTTAGAACTTAAAATTTTGGGTTGAGTCAAAATACAGTCAAATAAAGTTGGACCGATTGACTTCAAGTCAAGTTGTGCCTAGACTTATTTGCCACCCCTAGCCAACAGGAACACATAATCGAATGTGAATTTCCTTAAGTCTACATATCTGACATAGTGTAAAACAAGATAACCAGTCGCTTCAAAGTGATATGGCCTTCTTCTATATGGGAGCATATAATCTTTGGTACCTTATAAGTACGCAAAGGCTTTCTTTGTTATTTCAAGTGGTCCATCCTGGATTATTTTGATATCAGCTTCACATTTCAATAGTAAAGTTGATATTCGATCAAGTGTATGTTTCAACAAGCATTGGAAACAACTTCTCTATCAGCTAGGGGTAAAGTTGCATATTTTTGGACCTCTCCAGATCTCGCGTCTCAACGGGACTTCTACTGAGATGATGTTGTTATTGTTTGCATGTTTGAGCATACATTAAGCTCCTGACTATTGACGCATAGGGAATAGGTTTTATTGCCTACATTCCAAATTTTTTTTAGGAATTACATTTCACTAAATTTGTCCCCTTTATGAGTTAGAACTATTCCTATGGAGCATTGTTTTCATTCTAAATCTCTCTAAGACTTTATTAATATAACCTTTGTGAAACAAACTTAACAGTCATTGTGATCTATCACGGAATATCTTTATCCCTATCACATAGGATGTTTCATACATATCTTTCATTCTGAGGTTCTTAGAGAGGAACTTCTTTACATCATGTAACAAGTCAACATCATTGGCAACAAGAAGAATATCATCAACATATAGGACCAAAATAATAAACTAACTCCCATTGAGCTTTATGTAGATACATCGATTAACACTATGCTCCACAAAACCATATGACATGTTAGTAAATTAGGAAAGCTGATATCTAGTAGATAATGATCCTAATAAATTAGGAAGATCTTATCCTAGATTTAGTATAAGATAAATCAGCATCTAAGTAGTTAGGGTGCTACAGAATAATGGAGATTCTATATTGGCTGTATTTTTCCTATTTAAGATTTATTAACCAAGAAATGATGCAGAATATAACAAAACTTTAATTATGGCTTTCTATCCAATTTTGTCAACATAGCATCAGAGTTATAAGATTCAATTATGAACTTTATGGAAGCTATGGTAGGTTTTGGATTGAATCTTTTAGATGAAAATAGCAATCTGACTTCAATTGGAAGAAGTAATATGCTTGCACCGATTGTTCTGGCATAAAACTCTCTCCAAATTATCGTTCGTAAATTGAATGGCAAAAACTACCTTGAATGGTCCTAGTCTATACATTTGGCGATTGACGAAAAGGGAAGCTCAGATATTTAAATGACGAGGTTGAACAACTAACTGTAAATGATCATAGGTATCAGCACATTTAGAAAACTTGACGGTTACTACATGGTTAACCAATTCTATGGAAACAGCTATTCAGAAACCCTTCACCTTCATGCCAGTAACCCGTGATGTTTAGGAAGCATATATTTAAATTTAGACAATCACTCACAATTATTCGAATTAAACACCAAAATATGGGAAATGCAATGTTCGCTCAAGGTTACACGCGCTAAGTTTTACTAATTATAACCTTGGTAATTACAGCAAGCGCATGGGTCGTTCACATAGTACCTAAGGTGTCAATCCCACAAGGAAGGAAACTAGTCCTAAAATCTAAAGGCAGCTAAGTTCACAATTAACCTAATTAAAAAACTAATGCAGAAATTGAATCAATCAATAATCAAAATGAGAAATTAAAGTGTTAGAGAGTAAACAAAATAGCAAAACCACAGCCCAACCCAAAATCGACCTAGAAGTTACCAAAGGAGAGAAAGGGGATTTTAATTCAAAACTAAGAAAACCTAACTAACTATGCAATTATTGAATTAACGGGTCTAGGCGGTCCTAGGGTGAATTACTCTCTCTCGAGTTATAATTCTTAACCCTAATTAGTAATCCCTAATTCAAATGATGGGAATTGCGATCACTCAATCTACAATTGGTCCAAAACCTAAATTAGTTCTAAAATTACCTATTAACCTACTGGGAATCTATGCTCAATCTCTCGTTATACAACTTTACCGGTTTGACTCAATTCTCTACCGATCGATTCACCTAACTCTCATTAGCCCAAATCAATGATTTTTTCCCGGCTCACCCTCTCAGTTTGTTGCTGAATTATTAAGAACAGAATTGAAATCACAATCACTCAATAAGAAAACATAATTGAATAAATGTTATTAATCTCAAGAATCAAAATCCGAAAGTGAGTATAAACGTAAATTCAACATTCACACAACGAATCTTAACAGCTATTTCAATTCTATACATAAATAAAAATAAAATAAATGGAAATACTATCGGGAACGAAATCTCGAAGCAGCGACGGCTAGAAACCACCTGTTTCGAGAAGTACTTCGCATCTAGCACGCCGTGTTTTTCTTCCTTCGTCTCCTTCCTCAATCTCTTAATCTCTCTCTAGGTCTCTCTCGTATTTGACAGAATTTTGCTCTTTTGGCATAACTATCTTCACTCTCTAATGACTACCGGCGGCTGTCTTGTAGTGTGTTATTTATTCTATAGTAGCCCTAGGTCAAACTCGGGGGCTGAAGCAGTTCGAAAAATCACTCAAAATTTGAGTTTTCATGTCAGCCCGATGCAGGGCACGATCATGGCCCTACCTGCCACGATCGTGGCTGGTGATTTATCCTTTCTGTCACGATTGTGGCCTGACTTGACGCTCTCTATCACGATCGTGGCCCTTGATGCACGATCGTGACTTGGCTGCTTCTGGCTCTTCTTTCTCTGTCACGATCATGGCCATTGTGCACAATCGTGGCCTGTGTCTTTTAGCCCGAAACTCTTCAAATCTTCATCGTTCTTTCCCGTTTATCCTGCAATACTAATACACACATTAAGGTACCTAAAAATATAACAATTAGCTCAAAGATTCATACTAACCTATAAAAGATACATAAACATACAAACTAACATAATTAACACATAAACACACACTTAACTCTCACTTAAATGCTAAATACATACCAAATTACACCCTAAAATATCATGCAAAATGCAGCTATCAACATCCCCACACTTAAACGTTTACTTGTCCTCAAGCAAACAAAACAACAAAACACATAAAAACAGATAACATACAATGCAATAATGAGACAATAGCTCCGACTTCATGAAATCACTTTAATCTTGGACACAATCATTCGAATTATGCAAATCATTGACAAGCAAATATATGTCTAGGGGCTTTAAACTAAATATACAACTAAATCAAGACCTAAGTGTCACTTAGTTACCCTTTTCAATTGTACACACACATTAATAAATCTTCGATCCCTCAGATTTTGTAACTGTTCCTAAGTATAATTTCATGAAAACTCAAGCTTATTACAAGTCCGGTAGGTGTTTATTTAAAACACTTTTTTAATTTAATTTTTATTTAATCCAGGACTTAGTCTTTTACTCGGAGGCAAACATTTGTAATGAATGTCGATCCGGCTACTCAAATAAGTCATTTATTAAACAGCTTGGTTGGAACGCCATTGTAACATCCCGTTTCCAGAGAACGGGTCGGACCAAAGAAACGGGTCCAGATGTGGTAAATTACCACATCCCATGC
>JAOTAY010000007.1:22170912-22197550 GCA_025629805.1 Erythroxylum baracoense
GAGATCAGTTGAGAAGAATAATGGATTGCATTAAATAAGGTAGATGCAAAGGAAAATACATAGGAAGAGTATCCTCTCTGATGATGTCATAACACAAAGGCAATGAGGATTTAAGAGTATAAGTATCCTCTGTGATGACGTCATAACACAAAGGCAAGGAGGATTGGAGAGTATAAGGATGGATAGAGTAAAACATAGAAGATAGAACATAGAGGATAACATCATCTTAGTTTGACTTTTTCCTTCTTAGTTTGCGTCTCATTTTGCTTCTTCTTAGAATGACGTTAGCAATCGTCTAATGACGTCAGCATCGTCTCATTTTGGCTTCCGTCTCATTTCTGACTTCTGTCTCATTTCTACTTTGCGTCTCATTTTGCTTCGTCTCAGAATGACGTCAACAATCGTCTCATGACGTCAGCACCGTCTCATTTTTGTTTCACCTCAGAATGACGTCAGCAATCGTCTCATTTTGGCTTCCATCTCATTTCTGATTTTTGTCTCATTATGTCTTTCGTCTCATTTTTGTTTCGTCTCAGAATGACGTTAGCAATCGTCTCATGACGTCAGTATCGTCTCATTTTGGCTTCTGTCTCATTTTTGTTTCGTCTCAGAATGACGTCAGCATCGTCTCATTTTGGCCAGAACATCTTCTAGTCCAAATTTGATCCTCTAGATGTATCGTTGGTCTTTAAGGTCCTGATAAGAGTTGTAGATCTTGAAATTCTCTTTCAAACCACATAATGAACATCTTGATCCAATTTCTTTAGAGAAAGTTATGATAATCGAAAAACATCGTCAGTGTTTCCCAGATTTCATCTGTAACACTGTTCACGCTATCGTCTGGGTCACTATTAATCGCACATCGTCTGTCCATTTTCGACCCTTCAGAAGACAAAGTTGGTCTTCGAAGTTTTCATGAGAATTGTAGTTCTGGCAGTCCTCTTTCCATCTATCCAAAGAACCCCAGTTTGGATGCTTCTGGGAGAAGTTAAATCAATAGTCCCGAAGTAAGCATGTGTGTAAGTGAGGACTCACCCACGCTGCTCATTAAGGGATTCAGGTTGACAGGTAGGAGTGGACTAGTCGATTATTCTAAGAGCTGAACTGAAACTAGAGAAGGAGAGTTTTGAGAAGAAAATCCGATCATGGTCAAGGTGTTCTCTTTGGAAGATAACTTACGTATTAAGAGAACCTGCATGCATGAAAGAGTTAGACTCCGGAAAGCGAGGTCTAATAGCTGTGGTATCAGAGCAAGCAAGTCTGAGTCAGACTCCAGAAATGGGGTCAGACATTTTTATGGTATCAGAGCAAGTAGGAGTTAGACTCCAATAACGAGGTCTAACACAAGCAACATCGAGTCCAACCCGAAAGAACGTATCATGGTTATCAGTGAGACTTAAGATGAAGAGCCGAAGAAGGTGAAGGATGAAGGAGAAGGTCAAGTGGTTAAAAAAGACCTTTTGACTGAGCCTATGATTGAATCACTCAGCACAACTCGACGTGTATTTTCATTCCCTATTGAGAAGCAGGATTTATATGTAAAAATGGAAGCGGAAAAATTGCAAGAGATAGAGTAAAATAAGGTCGAGGATGTGATAGAACTAGTACAGACAAAGCTCAAATTATAGGAGTCCGTTAAGAAGAAGGTTAAGAAGCAACCATTAGAAATGACCCCAATATAGCTACAAAGAAAGAGGACCTAGGGGACTTTTTCATCCCCTGTAGTATCAACAGGATCATTATAGATAAGGCATTCTTGGATTTAGGCATGAGCATAAATATAATGTCCTACACCTTCAGTCTAAAATTGAGGTTAAGAGAGTTAGTACCCACCAAGTCTTTGGTTAAGACGGTCGATAGAACATCACATAGACTGATGAGAGTTATACGAAATGTACATGTAAAGGTTGGTAAATTTATCTTTACCACAAACTTCTATAATTTGGACATCAGTGAAGATAAGGACACCTCGATAATTTTTGGATGATCATTCTTGGTCACTACGCGCTTAATTATTGATGTTGCTGGGGGTGAATTAACTCTGTGAATAGGGAAGGAGAAATTGACATTCAAGATGTCCACTAGAGAGTATAGAGCTCCTTCACCTCCAGTGGATCTCAAAGAACTCAAACCTCGAGGCGAATAGGAGGACATAGAAGATCCTGGTAATGCTTTTAGGAAGAAGCGCCAGAGAAGGAGCAGGCGAGGAAAGGAAATTGTAAGGACGGTGGTAATTGCAGTATGGTAGCTAAAGTGTAGACTTTGAGACTATTGAAGATGCTATAATCAAACCATTCATTCCAACCACCGTGAGCTTAAAGGAGCGTCAAGCTACTGACGTTAAAAGAAGCACTGCATGGGACGCAACCCATGGAAAAGTAGTTCTTTGTTAATTTTGTTAACGTTAGTTTTATTTTTTGGTTTGAATAAAAATTGGAAGCAGAATTAGACTTTAAAAATTACGTGGAAGATGTTCAAGCATGAAAAGAGAGGCATATACGGGATAGGAAATGAAATTGAAACAAATTGGAAAAAGAAAAAAGAGGGAATTTGGAGTGATGTATAGTCGCCAGACACGAACGTGGCCTAACAGGTCACGATCGTGACCTACGAATGAGCGTGCGCTAGGTGGTAAGCTGCATGCCACAATCGTGGCATAGAAGGTCACGATCATGGCTTGTGACTAGGAAGAAAAAGGGGAGGATGCATTTCTTAAAACAACTTGACCATTTTACCCTTTTTACCACTTATATATTCAGTTCTAACTATACTTTCACTTTCACTTTTATTTTTAGTTTATCTCTCTAGAAATTAAGCATCCAAACACTCTTACATCTCTCTAGAAATTTTCAACCTCTAAATTCTTCCCAATTTCTACCCAATCATGCCATGCATTAAACAATCAGCCCGAAGGGAGCCATATGGATGACAACAAGCTACGGGATGGGGATGAAGAAACTGAGCAGTGAAATTCAGAGAACCCTTTCCAATTTACGCTGAGGAGGAAGTTACTCGTTTTCGTTCCCTTCATTCTAGACAAATTGTAGCTTCCAAGTACTTTGACTTTGACACACTAGATAGGCTAGAATTGCGTGAGTGGGTAGAAAACCTAGCTGAGAGGATACAGTGGGCTCAATTTATTCAATTTCAATTCCCTTTTTCTGAGGAGCTTACACTGGAATTTTTTACTTCCTTGACCTTTGACCCCAACAATATAAAAGAATTGTGGTTTAGATTGGGAGGGTGAGCATACGAATTGAATGTCGAAATTATGTGTGAGATGTGAGAATTCCCCGAATCCTCCATTGTTGATCAACATGATGACTTCTGTCCTTCCCAATACTGGCATGAGCTTACTGGAATTGAGAAATTCTATACAAAGAATTCTCACAATAACATCATACGGTCCCATGAACACTTGTTGTTGTACAAATCTATGTGTCAGCTGGTCTTTGACAAGACCGAAACTAACAAGTGTTCCACCAAGGAACTCTTTATGTTATGGTGCATGGATCACAGTATTCCAGTCTGTACATATATGCATATGCTGAATGCCATTGCTGCGACATCGCACAAGTGAAGCAACCATCTCGGAATGGGATATAAAGTGTCTGTTATTGCGAAACATTTTGGTGTGGAAGATTAACAGTTCACGTCCTTGACTTCCTCATCCATCATCACTTATTTCGAGCTAAGATCGTCCATTTCACAAACATGACATTGAGGGACATCAACCAAAAGACACATGTTTAGATCGGGGCAAGTCAGACGAGTTCAAGCTAAATGCCACCTCAGTAGGCACAAGAGGAATCCACTAGTGAAGACAACGAGGAAGAAGAGGAAGAAGAACAAGGTTGGAAGAAGGTTTTGGATGCAATCATTGAGACTAATAAGACACTTGTGGAGATGGCGCGCATATAACGATGCTAGAGCCGGGATATCTAACGGATCTATCGATATTTCGAGTCTCAAGAAATTCAATTGCCACCTCCGACACCATCACCACCTCCATCCCCTTAGGATATATACCTAACCTAATTTTTCTTTTCCAAATTAGCCTTCAGTTCTATTTTGTTTTCTGTTTATTTGTTTTCTATCACTTTAATTTTTATTTTGTCTTTTCTTATCTTATGTGATGTGTGCTTCCTTCTCACATTAAGGACAATGTGTTGTTCACATATGGGGAGGGATTTTGTGTTTTTGCTTTTGAATGTGACTTTGCATATCGTATGATAGTTATTAAGTTGCATTGTGTGAATTGTTTGAACATGTCAATCACTTAGATGAGTGAAATATATTCAATTTTGAACATAGTCTAGTAGGTTGTGAATGATCATTAGCTCACAAAATTTGTGAATTAGGATTTTTGGATAAATATACAGCTTAATTAGGACTTAGTGTAAATTTAGCACCCTATAGTGTCACATTCATTCATAATTTGAGGCCTTTTAACGAAAGTAGCTTAAGTAGTTTTTTTTTCATGAAAATGAATAGCTAAGAACAACAAGCTAGGCAAGAAAAAAAGTTTTGTTAATAAATTACCATTCTGTTGACCTTTGGGTTATGAATAGAGCTAGTACCAGTTGAAAACATGATAATAGCTGAGTAATTGGATCGACACACATCACAAATGTGTGCCTTCATGTCAATAAGCTATAATGATGTTTCAACCAAGCTGTTAATAAATGACTTAGTCGAGTAACTAGATTGAAATTCATCACCAATGTTTGCCTCTGAGTAAAAGACTAAGTTCGTGTTTTTTATTAAAAAAAGTGCTTTCTTAATAAAAACCTACCGCACTTATAATAAGCTTGAATTTTCATGAAAATGTACTTAGGAACAGTTACAGAGTCTAAAAGACTAAAGAATTATTAATGTTTGTGTACAATTGAAAAGGGTAATTGAATTAACACTTAGATCCCGATTAACTTGTATATTTAGCTCAAAGCCCTTAGACATAGATTTTGCAGGTTAATGATTAGAAATAACTTGTCAGATTGTGTTCAAGATTAAATTTACTTCTTGAAGTTGAAGCCATTGTTTCCATTTTGCATTGTGTGCTTCATTTTTGATGTGTTTGTTATTTTGCTTGCTTGAGGACAAGCAAACATTTAAATGGGGGGATGTTGATAGTTGTCAATTGCATTGTGTTTTAGGGTTTAATTTGTTAGCCATTTAGTGTGAATTTGAGTGCTGAGTGTGTATTTATGGTTCAATTGTGTTAGTTTATGTGTTTAATTGTTTTTATAGGTTAGTATGAGTCTTTTGAGCTTAATTGTTGTATTTTGTAGGTACCTTGATGTGTTTGTTAGTGTTTCAGGGTAAATGGTGAAGAACGGAGAAGTTGCGAGGAGTTTTCGGGCCAAAAACATAACCCACAATTGTGGCATAGTAGGCCACTATCGTGACAGAGAGGGATAAGCCAAAGCAGCTAGGCCACGATTGTGCACATGGAGGCACAATCATGACAGAGAACTTCCCATTCCGGCTACAATTGTGCACATTGAGCCACGATCGTGATAGAAAGGTTTAGGCACTAGCCATGATTGTGGCCTACGTCGAGCTGAAGAAAAAACTTAAGTTTCGCAAGATTGTTCAGTCCGTTTCAACCCTGACTTTGACCTAGAGCGTCCGAAGTATAAATACATCATTATGAGACATATGCAATAGCCTTGGAGAGTCTGGAAAAGAGAGCTTTCACGTTAGCCAATTCTGGAAAAACCTAGAGAGCTATCGAGAGATTGAGGAAGGAGAAAAAGGAAGAGAAACACGGAGAAGAAGCTTGACGCGACGTACTTCCCGAAATAGGTGATTTCCTGCTGTGGCTGCCTCTGCAATTCCATTCTCGACATATTTTTTGGTTATTTCAATTTTATTCATGTATAGAATTGAAAGAGGTGTTAAGAATAAGTTGTGTTGAATGTTAAGTTATTTATACTCACCTTTGGGATTTTGATTTTTTAGATTAATAAAGTTTAATTGATTGTGTATTTTACTGATTTAATTGTGATTTAATTATGCTCTTAATAACTTAGCAATAAACTGAGAGGGTAAGCTGAGTGAAAATAATCAATTTAGGCTAACGAGGGTTAGGTGATTTAATAGATAGAGAATTGAATCGAACCTATAGAATCGTGTAATGAGAGATCGAGCATAAGTTCTCAGTTGGTTATTAGACAATTTAGAACTAATCTGGGTTTTGAGTAATGTGAGTCGAGAGATCACAATTCCATAATTTAAATTTGAGATTATCAATTAGGGTTAAGAATTATAACTCAAGAGAGAGTAATTCACCCTAAGACCATCTAGACCTATTAATTCGATAATTACACAATCGATTAGGTTCTTTTTAATTTTGGATTAACCTCCTTTCTCTCACTTAATAGTTTCTAGGTTGGTTTGGGATTGATTTAAGTGACTTGTTATCTTATTTAGATTTCTACAGCTCAAATCTTGAAATTAATTGTTTGATTGGTTTATTTTCTGCATTAGTTTATTTATTTTGAATTATTGTAGTTTAGTACGACCTTAAATTTTAGGACTAGTTTAGCCCTCCTCATGGGATCGATATCTTAGGTACTACACAAACGACTTGTGCGCTTGCGGAATTTACCAAGATTAATAAATATTAAAACTTAGCGCGTGTAACCTTGCGATCATTTGTATCACGAAAATTTTGAGCATTTCTTTCATCCCACATAGTAGTAACAAGAAATGATAAGGAAATGCAAAAAATCATCTAGTAGTTCTATTCTAATATCTCATATCAATGCACAAGTCCTTGATCTGCCTAGATTCTGCGAGATTTCAAAGATTAAACATTTACACAACAAAGGTTTCCAAGTGTTGAACACATAGCTACACTCAAAAAATAAATGACCAGAATTTTCCTCCCTTTTATAAAGAATTCACTAATTAGCAAGTTGTGTGAATTTCATAATTTTATCAAGAGCTGGTAGTTTATTCAACATAGCCATCCACACGGTTGTAAAGGCTAGAGGAAACCAAATCTATCTAAAGAATTGTCAGTAAGTTGCCTACAATCACCTTTCTATAAGACGCATTTGTGAATCTTTTATCAACATTATTTCTCCATATTATGTAATCCTCATCTGAGTTAAGGAAAGTCTTAATAATTTCATTCTTTATCTCTGCAAGTATACTAGCAAATTTGATATGATTCCTCTTAGTCAGAGCTTACGCTACTGAACTCTGTAAGTCCAAAAAGGATTGAAGAGGTTCAATTACTTGTAGCTTAATTAGAGGCCCAATAGATAGCCAATTGTCAAACCAAAAGAAGGTGGTCTTCCCATTTCCAATAAGAAGAATAAAGTGATGTCTCATTATTTCCCTCATCCTCACAATGGACTTGAATGTAGTAGGAGCAAGAGAATCTTCTTTAAATCCATATATCGACTTCTTTAACTTACACACTAAGTTTTCCTTTCTTTTAGTCGAGAACCTCTCCAATCAGTCTATATAAACTTTTCCTTCCCAGTCACCATTTAGAAAAGAGGTCTTTATATCCATTTAGTAAGCTTTAGATCATAATGAATCACCAAAGCCATAGTAATTATTAAAGAGTGCTTCTTTTAGACTGGACAGAATATTTCTTTATAGTCAAATACCATTTAATTGTGTTCTTTTAAAACTGGAGAAAAGGTCTAGTTATAGTTGATATCGTCCTTTTGAGTGTAACCTTTGATAACATGTATGACCTTATAGCTTGATATTAAAGATCCATTTGTAACCTACTCACTCTGAACTTTCAGGAAACTTGATTATCTACTAGACTTTGTTGTCATCTATTAATTTTAACTCTTCTTTCATAGCATTGAACTAATTTTAAAATTGCTACATTCTATGACTTATTTGCATGAGACTGAATCATCATCAATGTTCAAGTCAGATTCATGTTTAAGTGAGTAAACTATATAATCATCCAAAATAGCTAGTATTTTTCTATGTTACAGACCTTCGTAAAGCTATTTCTTATGGTTTGTCTACCACTTGTTTATTTATGACTTGCACATTGTCAGCTAGCTCATGCATGTTCATCTTGTGGGTTTTAAATATTGATTTGTTATTCTGACATGTTTTGCAATTCTGATAAGCAAGATGGACAATAACTTGAGAAGAAATACTAGGTGTGTGAGTTTTTACCTGAATCATTTAAATGTCCATCTTTCGTAGTTTTCCAATTCTACTAATTGGCCATTTTCAATGAAAACAAGAATTACAAAACTCAACTATTATTGTACTATAGATATGACAGTAAAACATGTACTCTTTTGACTTTTTGAGAAAAACGATGAAATAACAACCGATAGTCCTTCTACCAAGCTTCTTTTTGTATATATTATACCCTAACTTCTGTAAGGCACCATCAAATATAAAGGTATGTTAAACTGGATTTCTTTTATGTCCACAATTTATAAGGAGTCTTAAAAATTACCTTGTTAAGAGCCTTATTAAGCAAATAAGCAATGGTCTTTAAACAATGACAATAAAAAATGAGACATGATTATTAGTTTGCCTTTAGGTAAAAAAAATCCAAAGCCACTTTTTAATTAATTTTTCATATCTTTGCCTTTCTTCCTTTCTAACTCTTTGGTGTTTAATAATATGATTAAAAAAACGTTTTTCTTTTCTTAACCACTGGTTTTAAAAGGAGAAGGGATTGATTTGAAAGTTTTTTCTAACTCTTTACTTTTTCTAAATACAAAAAACATCATGTTGGGCCAAGCTTTGGGTTATTTAGACCCAATCAAGTTCAGACTTGAGTTTGAGCCTTATGCCTCGAGTTTGATTGGGCTTCGAATCAAACCCAAATCTGGCAAGATCGGTCCAGCCCAGCCTATAGGCTTCGAATTGAACCCAGGTCTGGCGAGATCAGCCCAGCCCAGTCCATCTTCACTCTTCGGTTGAGAGCCCGTGTACTTGAAAACTGTTTGGAAACTTACGGTTGCAATAGCGAAGGAGCGTTGAATCGACAGCCGAAATGGCTTCGAGCTTGATTCGCAAGGTTATCAAGACTGTGAAGGACCAAACATGCATCGTCACGGCTAAAGTGGCGACCAACAAAGCCAAAGACCTCCAAGTTTGGGAAAGATGGTGGCATTCAAAGCTCTGATACTCGTCCACCACCTTCTAAACAATGGCGACTTCTTGTCCCAAGACGAGGAGAGGAACTAGGCCTTTGAATATGCGATATTCCAGGAATGAAGCTCACTCGAATTTTTGGGTTCACTATATGATTTAGTGAGGACTTGAGAGACTCGAAATGATACTGTTGGATTGGGAAGGTAGTGGTGGTGGTAATGCTCATGATGACATTAAAAGATATGGAGGGAGAAGTGATTTCAGGTTATGGTAGCTACGGTGATCTTACAAGTACAATGATTACGATGGTATTGAAACAATTCAATGCATAATGGTACACAAATCTTCTATATTACACAGCCTAAATCACGAGATAGGCAAATGTTGAATTTGAACAAAGTAGCCCTAACATTCACAAATAGAAGAGACAAGCAACTTCAGATACAGAAACAAAGTTGATAAGATGAATTTGGATCTTAAAGTTTCCATCTTACACAATACATGCCCTCAAATCTTCACATAGAGCTGGAGTTGTTAGTCTGCTGTCCAGCTCTGCTCAACAATTTCCCTGACTCGACGATTATACTCACGCTTGTTTTCACTAAACATCCGAGCAGCTTCAGAATTTGCAGGAGAATTGGGGTTGGGGTCGCAGAGCAATGACTGCAGTAATTGCACATACAGGATAAAATATCGTATAGATGATTTTTCACTATGAAAACCACTGATACAAAACATAAATAAGAAAGATTATCACAAACGTTGCCTACCCTTTAACAGTCATCACAAATTTTATGTTTCAGTGACAGAAATTGTGTTTCAAAATGATCTTAATTAAAGCAAAGCCACGAGTCATTATGTCATGAGATTAGCCAACAAAATAGTAGTTCTCTATCGATATTTGGGAAGATCTATGAAGAACAATAAATCTTTGACAAGTACTTTGAGGAAGTTAAAGCTTGCATGCCTGTCACATGTAGTCAGATCACTGGACCACTTATCAGTAATCTGATTCTGACCTCATAGCAACAAGTTCATTGCAGACCCAAAGTTGACATTTTGTTAAACACCAAAAATGAAACTGAGTTAAACTTTCGTTTCATTCAAAGAGCCAAGTCTGAGGATGCCAACAACATGCATTTGTCATCTACGTGACAATATATGGGGATAATTGTGCTTCCTAAGATTCTACACAGGTTCAATTCAAGAGGTAAATAAATGACTTTCAGATGTTATTGGGTTTTAGGTCAGCAGTAAATACTTTTGCAATTCAACCGTTCTTTAAAATTTAGTCATAATAACTACTGGATGTGACATCTGATTACTTAGACCAAATCATGGGGAAATTGCAGTTAATTCTTTTCCTCCTTCCGTCTTTGCTTCTTTTCTTTCTTGTTTACAAGGAAACACAGGCTTAACAATGGAAGGAGGCCTTCTTTAACCGTTCAAAAGTTCGTGTAAGTAACCAGTAAAATGGGTAAGAGCACCCCTTTTATATAAAATCATTATTTGGTAGGCATATGAAATAAAACAAAATTGCCCACTTACTGAAAGATTACCCAGTGCAGCAATTGCAATCAGATCAAAAGCATTTAAGCTAAATACAAAACTTAGGGGAATAGTTCAACTATGAATGTGAGACCTTAAACTGCATATAAGGCAAGTGGACAACCAAATCCAGTATAAGATGTAAGAGGTATTTGTTGGGATCTCCCCTATTCATGATCTGTCAATCCCTCAGCCGTTCTCTTCTAGTTCTTTTTTCACTTAACTGTATGTGTCTAAACATGAGAGTATGGATTCTCTGGCCCTTGCTCAAGTGTGCAAGACTTTGTAAAGGCCAAAGATTGATATTCATTCAGCACATATATTTGAACTGGTGGTGTGATGATAAAGCAATTTCATGTGTTGTATGTAATGCTCATGCATACCTGTATAGATGTCAGTATAGCTGCTACATCATATATTGGGCTCCACTGATTTTGTAGAATATCCAAACAAATGCTTCCATCTGCGTAGACTGTTGGTTTCCAACATAAAAACTTAGCTGGAACTAATAGTTGGAGTAACAGTCAGTATAATGTCTACACTAAATAAAATTTTTCTACTGCAACTTACTATTTGGATGAAACATTCGAGAAACAAATCGTACAGTTGGAGGTTTGTTAGGATAATCCTCAGTAAACTGAAGAGTCAACTTGAACGTGCCTGAAAAGCTCAAATGCTTATTAATTTTAATTTAGCTAAAAGCAAAATAATAACAAACATGCAATGCTAGCTAATGAAAAATTGTTTACTCGATTTTATTTTGATTTGAACAGGGTCAGGTGTCTACCTAGGTACAGTACATATGGCTGGCCTTTCTGGCATCCCGGTGATCAAAACAAAATAAAGAAGAATTTGAATCACATCTTCTAAGAATGAAAGCCAATGTTTACCCAAGGAGGAAATTGAATTTAACTTTACAACCGAAATCCAAACACAAAAATGGATTGAATATCACAAAAAAAGGGGGACTAACAGTGTCACCTTGAGGTATTTAGCAGAACCTTCATTTGAAATTAGCTGGAAATGGCAAACATTTTAGGAACGGATGATCCAGACCCATATAATACATTATAACCAGCATACTTGGATTCAGCTTGAAATTGCGTAGAAATATAAAGGTCTTACTTGTTCCAAGAATTATCAGGTGCTCTTTGATTACTGTAAGTCAGTCTAGATTTCCAAACAATCTTGGATTCTTTGAACTTAAATTGACCTTAAAATGCACAGAGACCTATATTTTCTTCATATATTGTGCTTTATTTAAGTGGTAACAAGGAAGAACCTTCTACTTTATTAAAAAAAAAAATGGAAGCACCTCTCATTATTTGTTTAAAACTAGTACGAAAAAATTTCTCTAACGTTAAAAGCAAACATGACATTCCAGAACGCAGATAGAAAACAAGCATATGTACATGCAGTTCACACGTTTGGGAAATTCTTTTCTCTAGGCAAAGTCCTAGTGTAAGAGTGACGCACCTCCATCCCATGGAGTATCATCAGGGCTGCAATTCAGATAAAGTCAATCAGAAGTGTGGAGATAGACATACAGGAAATGATAGGGAAAAAAGAAAAGCAAATAACTAAGTATGCAGCGAGGGAAGGCTGCATCTGCATCGCAACTTACCCGAAAATCACAGCATTCCAAAGCATTATATTGTTATCTTGCGGAGCACCACTTATCCCAGCAGGTGGGTCTTGCTGCAACCTCTTAAAATCCCTCATCAATCTCTTCCTTGCAGGAGTTGACATGTTTCACAACCTATAGACGCCAACGATTTACTTCATAAGTCATCCATGTTTCATTAATTGTACAAACCACCGCGTACGTTACATCGGTCCAAAACATGAAGGCAAACATCTTTAGAAACATTAGTAGATATCCATCTAAAAGGTATATCTCAACTTACAGACTAAAATAACGCTCAGTCTTGCTTGACCGTTGGGTATCCCATATCCATTTAGATGGTATGCACGATTTTAATGAATCGACCAGACATTTTACCTACTAACCTTTCTACAACTCCAAAAGAGTAAAGAAACTGTTGAATCTAAAAATCTTAAAGAACAACTGTAGAATCCAAAACTCGTAACTTTATCTCCACTTAGCTTAATCACATCATCAAGCGTTAACCATAAATTTCAACAGACCGACTGGTTATCTATGACGCAAACATGTCACATTCAAGTATCCCCACAGTACAAGAAAAAGTTGGAGTCTTACAACATCTATTAGACCAACGGACCAAAAAAAGAAAACAGATCTTTAAAAATTCAGACCAGATCTAAACAAAAGCAAAAAAAGCATCTCATTAACCGCGATAGAGAAATTGAATCAAACCTGAGACCCCCAACCAAGTTACGTCGGAGAGAATGCGAATAGAGAGGAGTGGAACTAGGGTTTTATGGCGAGCTTCGATTGAACTAGAGAAACAGAATCGAATTGAAGAATCAAGCTAAAGAGGTAAACAAAAAGAAAAGAGAGAAACTCTTCTAGTATTGTAGAAAAGAGGAGAATGATTGATACATGGCTTACTTGAAGGTAGATATTTATAGACATTTGCAACAGTGAACTCTAATTTGAGGTCAGAGCTTTAATTTTCAACTTTAAGAATAATCGCTTCACATTTTTAAATAAAAAAAAATTATAATAAAACTAAATAAACATTAAATAAATTTTAAAATTTTAAAATATTACTAAAAGCGATTATTTTTACCAAAAATTTGAAGATTAATTTAAAAATAATTAAATTATTTATATAAATTTTAAAATTTTATTAATTTATAAAAATCGAATATTAATTTTTTAACAACAGAAATTATTAAAGTAAATTGAAATAAAAAATTATATAATTCAAAATTTTTATGATTAAATCGATTAAACTGGTTGAATTTTATATTTATAGGTTTAAACAATAAGATATCCCGTAAAATAATATTTTGAGTTGGTTTAAACTTTTAATGATGTAACAAACTTTCATTGAAAAATTCTCATTTAGGTGAAGTATTAAAATTTTAAAATCTTAGCGTTATTCTCTTTTATTGTTCGAAAGATTTTGCATTTGTTTAGGCTTAAATAAGAGAGACTCAAACTTAAAAAATGAACGAGTTATTCTATTAATTTTGATGCGAGAAACTTGTTGCTTGCGATATGCAAAGATAACATAACTTTTCGGAATCAAGATTCTGGCATAGTTAATGACAAGAATGGGCATATGCACGAGTGAGAGAGGAGGATTTGGAGCTTACATTACTCATTACATGCAGCCTCCGCCTCCAACCTCATCATTCGTTCCTGCTTATCCGTATATTCCACGCAGCGAGTTCTGTCGTTTTGTACAAATATCACCGATAGAAGAAATAGCAATTAAAAGTTTAATAATTGCTCATATTGCATTTAAAATAAATTATACAATAAAGTTGCATATGAAAAGTTATTTAATAATTTTTCATAAATAGTTTATGGCATAACTTTAATTATAAAATATATTATTAGAGTGATCTAAAAATAGCCTATACAATAAAGTTGTATATGAAAAAATATTTAATAATTTTTACATCAAATTTGAAATAGTTTATAACTGTATAATACAATCTATTACTAAATTACTTTCCAAGACATGTAATATTGCTACTTTCAAGGCTCAAGGATTGATCTCACGCAAGATTCCAAGTTCCCAACTTGAAAACTGAATGTGTAAAACCAACTAATAACAAGTCGCAATATGATTAATGATTATAATAATGAAAAATAATTAATTCCCCGCTAAGGGCTTGTGATGTGTGATGTTGTGTTCCTATCTAGATCTATATCCGGCAAGAATCTATCAGTAGATAAATGTTTTGACAACAAAAGTAGAACCAAAGTTATAATTTATCCTCGCACATTTACTCTAAACACAGGCTCTTACTTTAGATGGATTGCTAGTCCAAGCTAATTAAGGGGATCTTAATTCACTTATATATTTTATTTTATTCTTTCTGTCAATCTTTAAATATTGTTGACGATGCTATTTAATTAATAACATGTAGTGCATCAGTCTTGACTATGTGCAAAGAATACGATTGCATATGAATAATTTTAATTTTTAGGAATTAATGATGGATTTCAACAAATTTTGAATTTATATATTATCGTGCATGATGTACTTTTTAGATTTATAATATGGTGCAATTGTGTTACATTTTCTAAGTTTATATCCTCATCATTTACAAACCGTAAACTTCAATTTACAACTTAAATGACACCATATACATCTTTAAGTATCAACTTCGTATATATACAACCAATATTATGCGATAAATAATCAACTTATTGAACATAATCTTTTTGTTAAACAATCCTTTGGTTTGATCATGTAGTATTAAGCATAGGCTAAATATAGAACTACATAAACAAAAATGAATTAGAAGTACATATTCAATAGGTTACATCAAGATCCATTAAGTGGCTGGATCCCTGTTATCTCCGGAGGATGTAGGTGCACCTTTGGGAGCAGAATAAGGCAATGGAGATGGCAAAAACACCAAATTTTCTGACTGATGAGGATTGGTTGACGAAGTTGTTTTGTTCAGGTAGCTTGTTGCACATGCATTGACTTTAGATGTTGCTGAATAGCTACTAGCCACCGGAAAGTTCCCACCCCACTTTAGCTTTTGTGCAAAGTTGTCCATGCTTCCCTGATTTCCGCTGCCAATGGCGGCGGTACAACTGTTAACATCGCTGCTGGTGCCAATGATAGATGTGAGAGCCGCTGCTAAGGCGGATTGGAAGCTTGGATCCGCCGTGATTGCCTTTGTTGCAGCAGTTATAGTGTCCGATAACGACTGTTGTAGAGGTCGAGTTGGGTGGCTTTTTTGAATATAGGACTGATAAACATTGTTATTATCTGCCACTATTCTTTCAAGGTTCAACGTCCTAAATGGGTTTCTTTGGTAAGGTTGAGAACCACAATTGTAGCCAAAGAACATGTTGCTCAAAGGCATTGTTGCATTGGATTCAGAAGAACTGAAGTTGAGACTTGTGGAAGAAAATTGTGATAGTGGAGGGTAAGTTGAAGAAAACCTAGTGAAAGGAGACGAAGAGGATGGGGTTGAGGTTAAGTCAAGAGTGATCGTTTGGTGGGAAGAAGAAGAAGAGAGGGAAGGGTTGCTCTGTATGTAGAAAGGCTTCAGCTTTGAATTATCGGATAGATAGAATTTTAGTCCATGAAGATCAACAAAGTTTTTGGTGTTGATGCTGGTTGATGACAATGAGTTGGGTCCAGAGGAAGATGATGAGCCAGATAAAAGCATGGAAGCCGCTGCAGAGGTTGTGGAAGCCATAGCTGTAGCTGAAACTGGAAGTGGATGGTTGTGTGTTCCTTCGTAGGTAGTGATTAAGATGGACATATCCTCAGCACATCTTTGCACCTGATTAGATTTCCCAAAGAAAGAACTTCTAAAAATGCAATAAATGGCATTAAAAGAACCATGAAGGTACATAGTAGCATTTAAAAGAATGAATGGTGATTGTCAGTACCTGTTTCCTCACTGGACATGTTGGTCCTACAGTACAACGATAGTAAGCTCGAGGGCATGGGTTTCCTTTTGCAATCTTCTGACCATATTTCCTCCATTGGCAGCCATCATTCATCTGTATACATTATCAAGAAAAAAGGACGTCATGTGATAACAAAGTTGTATATTCTTATCACTGAATGGACTAGTTGTATAAGAAAATACGAACAGTTGGAGTATCGCATCTAGCTTTCAAAGAAACTCTGACTTTCTTGACAGGGCTTTGTTGAAGGACTTCATCGTCTCCACTTCGAGCTGTCTTTGGAGCCTTGTTCGGCATTCGGGTCTCCTCAGACTCTTCGTTAGGTTCTTCAAAGCTGTTCACCGGACTTGGCTTTTCATCACTAATTGTATCTGATTTTGAGAATTCAAATTTGCAGTCTAGTCCAAGAGACAGGCCTGTTTTGGTAACTTGATCATCATGTTTCCGTCTGCTGGAAGGTTTAGCATTATTCTTGGTATCACTTGGAAAACCTAAGGTGAGTGAAACAAGCTCAGTCTCTTGATCAGTTGCTTGATGATTATTTTTTGTTTCAGTGGACTTGTTGGCTTCTTCTTGCTGAACAATATCATAGAATTGCATTTGCAGAGTTTGGTAGTCCTTCATTATTTGGTTTAAATGAGTTTTTAGTCTTTGGTTTTCTTCTCTCACCTCACCCATTTCAGCTCTAGCACATTCAAGCTTTATGTCCTGCATTGCATATCATCAAGAAAAAAAAATCATTTATTTAACTCATTAATTATTCAACAAAAGACAATGTTCATACCTACATTTCATTATTAATTCAGCAAAATAAAGTTTGGGTAAACAATGTCTCATTACCTAACTTCATCACTTGCTAATTTCTCTAAACAATTTATTTTAAAAACAACTAAATTTTAAGAAGATTCACACTTGTTGATATTATTAATGGCATTATCATTCATTTATAGCATTAAACAAACTCAATAAAATTAAATTATTCATAAAATTATCATTTATACTAAACATTTAATTTAGATAATATTTATCAACATTTGTCTTATAATATAATTTGATATGAAAATAGTTTTATTTATTTGAGGTGAGAAAAAGAGACAAAAGGAAAATATTAACCAAAGAATAATAACGAAATAATTAGCATAAAATTTAAGAAGCCTTAAGCCTATGATTTTTTTAACTTTTAATTATTAGAATCTAACTTGTCATTTAAAAAATATCAATGAAGATAATTTAATATGAAATACAAACTATATTATAAGACTACAAAAACTCGATCCATTCATCATTATGCTAGTAAATCCAAATTTTATAAGACTAATTAGGTATTTTATAAAAATAAGATTCTTTTGTTAGTATTGATCAACAATTGCGATCAAATGATAATCATTAAAATATCTATATAATAGAAAATAATGAAGAAAAGCTTAAAATCCTCTATTTAACTTCTATTAAAATACTTTTAGTAGAATCTTCTAATATTTTTTTAATTTAATTACTCTGATGTACAATATAATCCCTCCAAAAATGTTGGATAATGTATTAGGTATAATCTTATATATATATATATGTACAGTCTTTTCATCGAGATGTGTGGATCCACCGTGCTTAGGTGGAACAAGTCTTGTATAGTGTAAGACATTGAATCAGTTCGTATATATAAACCATTCAAGATAACAGTTAAGAAAATCAACAGGGACATGCTGTTTTTCATTTTTCTTCATTTGGATCGATCTCAATTCCTACAAGCTTCTGACATGTATTAAAACAAAGGAAACGCTTCTAACCTGTTCCTTCTGGCTTGAAGAAGGTTCGTTTGAATCAGGTCCCATGCTCGCTCTATCCTCCGGATCAGGTTTAGCAGCTAACTGTTCAGGGATCAGAATAATATTGTTATTAGAGGGCTCAAGAAAAAGATAACAAACCCATAAAGGAAGGAGCTACTTAAGTTTTTTCAGGTAATTAGGGCCTTTCACAAGATGTAGGGAAAAAAGTCAAGGGCTAGTGAGTTCAAAACAAAAAATGAAAGAACTCAAGCAATAGCTATGTATATATAACCTCGCGAGGCAAGTTGCAGCGTCTTAAAAGTCATAGTTTCTCTGTGATCACGGTCAAGAATATCATGCAAATCAAAAATTTGGACGAGACAAAAACTTGAACTGTAATACATTTAAGTCAATTAAAACGACTTTGGGACCACCAAAATTGCCAATATCATGACTATTAAAGTTGTCTGGGTCTTTTCTTTGCCTTCCAGATCCAACCTGTCACTCTTTTGGATTACTCAAAATATCTGCAGTTATTCATGGTGATTAATTAGAGTGTCTCAAAAATCATATAGGTCAATGTTTAGATGTCATCTTTGGTCAATTATACAATCCGCTTACTTTTCTTGAAAACGAAATTGGCCTCAGTTTCTACGTAGTACACATCATGCAGGAACATCACAAATCGAGATTACTTCTGTCTCATGGCGCTTCTTAATCCTATCAAGCGTTCAATATCTTAAAGTATGCTTTTTTCTGTCAGGATTTTACCTGTTTTGTTATGTTCTTATTCCCGTCTTCTGGAGAAGAGGATTTCAGATTTCTTCCAACCTGAGTTATACATAAAAAAAAGGAGTAATTCATGATCGATCTTCACTGAAAAAGCGATATATATTCTCAGTAAAATTTATCATAACATACAGAAAGCTGAAACTTAAGAAATTCCGAAAAAGGGGCAAAGGAGACAACAACAAGCTTTCTTGTTGCTTTTAATCTATGAAGTGGGCAAAATTCTGAAACATTCTGTTATGCGTGCGCGTGTATCTTAATTCAAAAACTAAACTGATATAAGCTGATAAAATACTTCGGAGGAGATGCTATAATCAGCTTAACTTCGTCCGAGAAAAACCAATAAATTATAATGGTAGGAGAGTATATTACATGCATTTTTATTTCACTAACATGTAATAATCCTTTAGACTTCCTAGAAATCCAAAAGTACCCTTCCTGGACAAGAAACCACTGTTCAACTATGCTGAGTTCCCGAGGAAGAAGGAGAAAATAGAGAAAGGAGAAGATAAAGGGTTACAAAATAACCTTATTAGCAACTGTGTCTTCTCTGCAACCGCCTTCCTGACCACCATAAGAATCAGCTCCTTTGTCTTCCTTGGAAACTTCTTTAGGACCGGATCTTCCCTCCATATGACCTCTTTTGATGAATTGGTCTCCTATTCTCTTATTTTTCTTGTTTTACCATCTCAAAGAGAACCTTGATGCACTTGTATATATAGAGAGAGCATCCAGTATTTGACCTGTTAAAGTGAAATTCAAAACCCGCATGGGCTTACCTATGATGGACATAAGCACCAAACAAAAATGTCAACGCTTAAATCCAATTGCAGTAAAGAAACATCTCTACAACTAATATTTTATGCATACTTTTAGTCATAAACTAAGAACTAGAAGAATTCAACTAAGACCATTATTAAGACAAGTTGTACATAAAAGAAAAAAGGAGGGGTTGAAGCTAATCGAGATTCAAGGGTCCTACTCATCTTTGAAGTTTCTTAATTACAAAGTCAGGTTCATTACATGGTCAATCTTTTGGCTCTTTTATCCGTTTGTAAGACTGCGGTGCTTTTTAATTTTTTCTTCTTCAAGCTGATTAGGAGTAGGGTTTTATAGTGATTACCGTTTGGGTCGTTGCTATTGGGAAATATATGTTTTAGACATTTAACATAAAGTTATTATTTATTTTAATTTTAATTTTTAATCACTCTATATTATTATGACTAATGTTTTAGACATTTATCTTAAACTTATTATCTATTTTAATTTTTAAGTTTTTAATCATTCTATATTATTATGACTTTTACTAATATTCTTAGCAAAATTCTAGTCGACGTTAACATAATTTTTACTAGACATATAACTAAAATAATGTGAATATTTAAATTTAAATATTAAATAAAAGTTTTATTAACGAAAGTCTAAAATGTAGCGATTATCAAAATTTGAATATTGAATTATATGATTTAATAATTCAAGAAATATAATAAGAAATAACGTCTCGAAAGAAAAATATTATATTATAGTTGCTAATTAAGATTATGATCATATTTGAAATATGGTCATTTGCATCAATTTTACTTAACTCGTTCAGATGAAGTTTCAATTAATTATACAATATTTGAATGCCGTAATTTCATTAGTTTAATTTCAATTAGTGGATAGCTAAGGAATATGTTTGAAGCTTTTGGAAGCTGCACATGCCAAGATGATGATCAATTTCTTGATTATATATATTAGTGAAGATCCATTTGACTCTCCCCCTTCAAGTTTATGTTCAATTTATATGTTCTAATGAGCAAATTTCAAATAAAATTTCTTTTTTCTTTTGAAATTCCTGGTTAGATAGGCTTTGAAATTCCGAGAAAAAGATACAACAGACTGCAAAGTTTCCTAATACAATTGATGATACAGACAACATATTAAAGGTAATGATACGGTGATCGTAAGTAGAAAAAAGACTTGGATGGTCAATGTATGTGCGATTTGTTTGCACTCTAATAGCAAATCTAGCTAGATTTTGAAATTAATGTCAGCCATATTTTGTACTTAGCAAGTATATATAGTTAATTATGATTATGGAAACTTTATTTGATTAGGAGAACAATTTCTGTGTAAAGTGTAAACTGTAAATGCGAAAGAAGGAATTTGAGAGGAGATTTATGTAAAGAAGAATTCTTCAATCTTTGACAAAGATGTGTAAAAATTTATTAACTTTGCAAATTGCTTTTCAAAAATCAAAAGAGTTTTGGGTTCTTGTAAAATAGCTTTTATCTTTATTTTGTTCCCGATCGAAAGGACAATTTTTTTATAATTTATATGTTCTATAATTTTTTAAAAAATTGTCTTTCGTTTCCTTTCTTTTTTCTTTATATTATGTATTTATATTTGACTTATTAGTTTCTTCAAATAAAAAATTAAATATAAGTTTTAATGATATCCGATTATGAAGAAAAGTTTGAAATTTTCCCTAATGATGAATTTGAAAAAGGAGCTCTACAATTAGGCAAAAAAACCTATTACTTATTAGACAAATACATATCTCTTAAGTAGATTAATCTAATCCAAATTAGCTTAATAAGTAACAATTTTATAAAAATAAATAAAGAAGTAAAGGTGCACAAGACTCATCGGAACTAATATTGCATTGGTTAATAGATATGAACGTTAATGATTAGTTTAGTTTTAATTTTATTTAATGATTGATGTATGATTTGAATATATAAACCTTATGTATGACTTTAGCATGAATTGAATTTGAGTTGAACTTATCAGTTAGTTTAATACTTCATATGTAATAAAAATGTGAATAAAAAGAGCATAAATAAATTCACTTGCTAACTTTACCTAAATAAAAGGTCGAAGTTAAGAGAACAAACCTTTTATGCTCCATAAAATTCTAGGAAGTATATTTTTAATTTATTTTTACATGATCTATTAAGTGCTTTGTGAGTAGAAACTTGTTACTTAACTATGTTCACTTTATAAACAAGGTTAAAGCCCTTGAATAGAGTTGATTCTTGAAGGATTGTTGAATTAGGTTGAACTAAATTATTAGTATAAGTATTTAGAGATTTAGATAGTTGATGAATAATGTAGTTAGGCAATTAGATGAATTCGTTAAAATTTTCTGCCAAATTACCTTAGTTTTGATTGGTTTTATGTCTCTTTTTAGGTATTTATGAAAGAATTTGCTTGATGAATGACATGGCTAAGAATGAAAGAGATTGTAAGGTAAAATATGAAGAAAATACCACTCTTTGACTAAGCATAGTCTGGCGCCAATCATGTGCTACATGTCTTTCTTGGATACGAAATACTTAGATATACAATCCAACACGCGAGCTAAAGGGAGGACATGTGGTGAAAGGAAGAGTTACAAAAGGTTATATATAGATTAAAACACGGTTACACCTTATCTTGAATCCAATTTTAAGAAAGTTACATGACCTAAGAAATGGAATTATATGAACCCTTATCTCTCTTTAGAATTTAGACAAAAAGTTGTACAACTTAGAATATGGTCATGCCCTAGGTCGAAGGCATGACCTAATTGACAAAAATAAGTAGAAATTAGGGTTTTGCATTTTTTTTTTCACTTTTCTTTCATTTTAGACTTTATTTTTAGCTATAGTTAGTAGCTACCTATCAAAGGAGTCTAGGAAAATATTTTAATGTTGTTTTCAATAGATAGAGAGACCTGGAGTCATTTCAAAAACGTGATCACAAATAAAAGACAAAGGATTTACTATTTTTTTTAAAAATGAAGAATTTTATTAAAGGATACCTTAAATTAGTTTTTTTAATTCCTTTTAACCTTTGTTTTTGTATTTTTAAAGTTGAATTGTAGCTAAATACTTTAATAGATTAGACGAAATTCTAATAACTTTTTATATATTCTAAATTCATATAAAATGAAATTTGAGTGCGAGTTATTTTAGATATTTCTTTCTATTGCTATTCTCTTAAAATTATTTTGCAGTGTTCTTATTATGAGTAGAAGATATTTAGTTTAGTATTAATTCAATCAACCTAATTTCATTCTATTATTAGTTAGATAATAATAATTAGAGGATTATATAAGTGGTTATTAATTTATTGTGAGATTAACTCCTACCATCAGTTAATTTATTAGTAGTACAAAATGATAAATACAATTATTTAAATTGAGTATTAAAATAACAAAGTATAGTTTAATTTTAACTCATCATCTACAAATTAAGCTTTAAGCTGACATTTTCTGCCTTTTAAATCTTGTAAGATTGAGAGACTAATTAGTCTTCAAAATAATATGGTATATAGAATATAGAAAGAACGTAACAACAAAATATTTTTGAATTAGGCAATAAGTAAAGAGGCCTTTCTAGCAAATCTCACAACAAGAATTTTCTCATCCATGAAATTAATCGAGATTGTAGCCCCATCATCAGTAGCAAATGGAGGTTGACCTCTGGACATCTCTAATGTCCTTGCATACGAGGTGAAGTAAGCAAAGTTGAATATGCCAGCTTGATAGTCATTAATTTGGTGGGAGTTCATTTCAGTCCTTGCTGGAATGTCTCAACTCGACTAATTTTTCATTGTGTGTTACAGTGTAGATAACCCCTGCTATAAGGGATGTTGTTGTATGACTACTTTTGTCAATTCCATTTCTTAAGAAGAAAATTCTAGGTAAAAGATTCTAAAAGATAAACCACCATTCCCAATTTTTCCAACTACAATTAACTAGTAGAGTAACATTGAAGATTGTTATTATGAATTGAAAACACTCATGTTATTGCGTACTCTAGTGGTCATCGTATAAGAGCGGAAAATTTGTTTTTTCTTAAGTTGGTGGCAAAAAAAAAAAAACCAGAAGATGCGTGAGATGATGAGAGTAAGTAAGATATATATATGGTAACAAAATGGTGATGTAACAAAGATTTAATAATTTGCAATCAAATGCAGAGGCTCCAGATGTCAGAATTCAGACATCATTCTGCATAATTGTTAACATATGGCTTTGCTTAATGACTTTTTTGAGACTATATATGTTTATAGGACTTTTTTCACACTATGATTTGAAAATAAAGAATCGGTCTTGACCTTGATTATGGAGAATATTATATTCTAATATTGTTAATGACTTCATCTTGTATTTGTTATTAATAGTTTTATTTATTCCTTTTTGTAATTATATCATCTATAATCGTAGGTAGCTTTATGAATAAAGTCCTGCGTATAGTTCGCTCCAAATTATCTAAAGAGATGATTAGATAATCAATTATCTTAAAACGTTATAATTGTTCAAATATTTTATTTTTAATAGTATTATCCAAACTAGTTTTCAATAATTATTCTAACCACTGATCGAGTTATATATTAAATTTATATAATATAACGGAGCATTTGTTTTAATATGCATACAATTCAGCTAATCCACTCTTTGAAATAACCATGGACTCGACATGAGTGATTTTTAATGACAGTTCAAGCAAAAAAGATGATTATTATTCTACTTATGGATTGATTTTTAAGAAATATTCAGAATTTAAACACTTGTATTCATTTTGATTATAAACTAGTTATTGAAAAAAAATTTATATAAATTTTTAAATTAATTATAAAATTGTAAGAACACCCATAGCTAGATTTAAATTAAATAAGTTCCTTAAACTATAGTAAATCACATGGACCCTTGGAACAATTGACACTATAGAATGACATAACTTTAAAATAAAATGAGGAAGAATCAGAATTTTATTCCAACATTTCACAGTGAAAGAACATTTATAGCAAAGAATAGTTAACGTACTATAAAAATAGAAATTAGGAAAAGGAGTATCAGGTCTCTATTACATTTCTTAATTTTTTATTCTTTGGTTGTTAATAATAGATAAGAAAAAATTGATATATCTTGAATGAATTTTAAATAATCCTAAATTTTTATTCCCGATACAAGTATAACCTGTAATCAAATATCAAGAATAACAAATAAACGTAAGTAATTGAAACTCTCTTTTTTCCTCTTTTTCTATACATTTCATCTTAACTAAAACTCTCTATTCGTTTCCTATGTTTTTTATTCGTATAAGAAAAATCATACACAATTATTAAAAATTAATAATTTATGGAATCATTAAAAATAATTTTAATTATTTTTATTAACAACAACATTTTATTAATTAATAATAATATAAAATATTTTAATTATTTATTTACAAAATCAATCATGTAATAATTAGATATAAGTAAAAATTGTTAGTACTATTCCTAATATTTGATACCAAATATTGGTATAAATACTAACTTCTATAATCTCATTTTTAATGCTTGTATGTCAAACACACAGACTCAAAAATTTTATTCTTACTTCAATTTTCACTTTTCATTGTCATTCTTATTATTTTATTATAATTCTTTAATCGAGACCTAAGTGTCTACACAACTTGGTAATGAAAATTGATATTTTGACCTACGGTTTTATTTTGTATTATCATAGTAAAGGAGCTTTCCACCATCTTCTGCGATCTAAGACATCATTCAGACATCCATTTAACTTATGGTTTTATTTAATGTACATATGCATTAAATATACATACATATATGTAGATATCGTGCTACCTGCCTAAAGGAAAGATGATATCTTTATTTGATAATTGGACTATATATTTAAAAATTTGTTTTGAAATTCCCTTACGCTTTATATTTTTCTCATGCTGGCTAGTCATCCATATTTTATTAATTTATTTTGGTGAACGAACTGATAATATTCTTTGAAACAAAGAATGATTTGGTTGCACCAAGAAAAGACCAAGATTTATAACTTATAAGACACGTATAATCCCGCAATAGGATAATTAATCAAGTTTTTAATTATCATCACCTACCGATTGTACTGCTACCCTTAAATTAAATTGACTAATAACAATTATTATGTGGATGTAATCAACTTGGTTTTTTTTTTTTCTTTCAAGTTACAATTTAGTTTGTTCCGTTATGTGATCTAAGGGAATTCATTTTGCCATACAAGTTACGTTAAAGTTTCTGCTTGCAGATGACGACGTATACTGTATTCAGGAAAATGGAAAAATAGTCGAATTTATAAAATAATTAAGAAAAAGCTAACCTAATTGACCAAAACAAGGAAAAAGAAGAAGGCTACCCAACACCATCAAACTACAGCTTTCTTATTAATTACACAACATTAGTTAATCACTGTTGTGGCCTCTTCGTTCGTAAGAACCAGACGAATTCTCTTTTTATATAATATGACGCAGAGGTTTTTCACATCTATTCATCTTTTCTGGTTGGAATATGTATCTTCTTTTAGATATTGCAATGTTATATGAATATGGTTATGGAAATCATATATATGTAACATTGTAAATGTAAATATGTGGCTATGCACATGTATATATGTAAACTAAAAATATGTAGCTAACTACATTTACACACGTGGAAGTTTAAACTGATAGTGTAAATTTGTATATGGTCCATCTTTCTTCATTCACATTTTCTCGATATTTTATTTTTTGGCAGTGTTAGATTTAAGGTTACCACTCGCATTTCTATATTATGATTAAAAGTTTAATTCTGCATAAGTAATGCATATTTAGTAATTCTTTTCTACAGTAATTAAGTTCGGTCCTTTCATTTGGGCGTGTATGTTTTCTAAACAATCTGAAGTTCTGAACTAGTTTCTTCAGTGTTTGTGATCACATATCTAATCATCACTCTTGTCCTTGTACAATGATTAATCACATAATTATCTTTGGAAACTAATTAGTGACTTGGTGAGGTCAAGAAGCTCGCACTAATGTAGTGGTTAGCGATACAGTCATGGGTTGGCAATAGAAACGGTAGAAAATTCCCAACCTTCTCAGTGTTGATGCAATGTCCTTGTTGGAATAACTGT
>JAOTAY010000007.1:22224793-22238937 GCA_025629805.1 Erythroxylum baracoense
CTAGAAAAACGTAAACAGAAAAATTAAACAAGAAATAAACACATGAACAACTAAGATTTGGTAATGCAGTTCGATAAGCCTTGCCTACATCTGCGGGACCCTCACCCAGCTTAATCACTTTCAACGAAGAACAACAATTTTACAAAAGGGTTTACTGAGCTGATACCACTCACCCCTTGACACTATCCTCTCATTCTCACACCCTCTGAAAGTATTTCACTCCCAATAACACGACCATCTCGTGCTGACCTCAACAGAGAATTTTTGCAGCAATGATTGATAATAAAGATGATAGTAAAACAAATCAAGTGATTGAATCTAAAGTAATATAAACAAAGAAAACACTTGAGATAAAAACATTTCCCTAAATTTGCAACTTCATCAACCCGAACAACATCAACAAACTCATCAAATGAACATGTGTTTCATCATCAAAACCTCGACAAAATACAGTTGCAACCACACCTATATGTTGGACATTTTTTACTCAAAAACAATAACTGGACAGTTCAAAAATTCACACACACAATGGTGAAAAACGCAGCTGCCAAAGATGTATCAATTCAACAAAAAATCCAACTACCAAAGACAGCTATATTCACCAAAATAGACTGTAAAAAATAGCTCCAAAATCACCTAAAAAATTTGCACGTTATCTTTATTAAGATATGATGATTTTATCTCAAAAAAATCTTATCTTCACTAGAATTTTATCCTTCATGCAATCTTTTCTTCAAGAATATCATACAAGGCAGATTACTTATCATAATGATATTTCACATATATCGAAGTGTGTCCAATTACAAATAATGTCTAAAATTAATTAATAAGATATCTTAACAAAAACAAAAACTAAAAAAAACAAAACCTGAAAATTACAACAAAAATAGAAACTGAAAATAAAAAATAAAAAGTAAAAATCACAATAAAAGAATATATAAATAGAACCAAATGCGTCGAAGTTATTATAATACTTCGATAAAATTTTTAGGAGTTTTTAGAAGCTCTCAAAACCATTGAACAAGCAGCTTTTTAAACTATGCATGAATCCCAAGTCAATGACTGGATTCTTGCGGGAAACAGAAAGGGTCCTTTCATTCCAATGGAAAGCACGCAAACGTCTATCATCTATAAATATTGTAACGGTGTCTATGCTATATTAAATGTTACTTGTGGAAGAACAACGGCTGATGCAAGCTCTTCTTTTCGTTTTCCCCACAGTTTAACTTTGACTAATTCGATTGAGTCAGGCCAAGCAGAGCTTTTCCGTAATACAAGCTCTTTTCAGTAAATGATCATGTGATTTTCAAATGCTTATAATTCAAGCTAGAGACTTAAGCTACTACCAAGTCAATGTTAGTTGTTTCTAATCCACATATTAAATGGTTAAAAGGTCCTTGATTTTATTCATTCTTTATACTTTGTTAATGGACATAACTTGGATATGACGTGGTCTTATCTCGTCCAGTAAGTTAATTAGTTGACCTTAAGCCAAGTGGTTAACTTACAAAAACTTGTTGCTAAACAATATAAAGCCTTAGGACGGTCTCAAGTGTTGGAGTTTCTAATCAATAGATGGGTAGGCAAAGAATAACAAAGAGAAAATTAGAACTGGCAAAAGATAATATGAGAAGGTGAAATATATGAGAATGCCACTTGATGCCTTACACTTTTAACCATTCATGGGATAATATATACCAAATTAGTCTAACTTTGACTCTAATGGAAGGTGAAATATTCAATGCCACTTGATGCTTTACACTTTTAACCATTCATGGGATAATATATACCAAATTAGTCTAACTTTAACTCTAATCGAATCATTACCGTGATCAACTTGTGGTCCGACTTGATTGGGTCTATCTAACAACCTTGCTTTTAGCAATTAAAC
Source organism: Erythroxylum baracoense (assembly GCA_025629805.1). Classification (NCBI taxonomy): domain Eukaryota; kingdom Viridiplantae; phylum Streptophyta; class Magnoliopsida; order Malpighiales; family Erythroxylaceae; genus Erythroxylum; species Erythroxylum baracoense. The sequence goes on from JAOTAY010000007.1 coordinate 22,226,685, forward strand.
TCCTCAATTGAAAAAAAAAAGGTAATATTTTTCATTAGAAAATGTGGTAGCTGCAACAAAATTTCTTTTTCGAATGTATATCCGAAAAGAGTCAATACTCTTTATTATTAAGAAACTTTCAAACAGCATGATATAAACATGATAGATGCTGAAGTTTCCTAACCAACCCATCTTTAATAAACAATTATTTTTTTGTTAGATTAGGAAACATAATGTTTTTTAATTTTTCCAATTGAATATATATTTTAAGACACGGTAAAAAATCTAACAGGCTAAAGTCAAAAAGAATCGTTTCATTTTAGTAGATAAAAATCGCCTCTAAATTTGGAAAACATGTTTAGGATAATTTAATGAAAATTTTGAAAATACGATTAGAAAATTATTTTATAGACTTTTTAAATTTTAAAAATTATAAAATAAAAAATCATCAAATTTTATAAAGTGCTTCAAAAATTAAATTTTATGACTAATAATATTGTAATGAGATATATATGAATATATAAGTCTTGTGATACATACATAATGTTATTAAATAAATATTATAATATATTTGATAAATTAATAAAAGGCTAAAATATTTAACATAATTTATAAAAAGAAACAGAGAGAATAGTAATACAACGTAAAGTTATATTTGGCTAAACTTGGATAGGACTTTCATTTTTAGCTATCAAACGTTACACGGTCAAGTGATAGTCTAGTTTTTGACAATTGCCGTGACAATCGGTCTTTGGAATACACTTCGAACTGGTAAGACCCAACGTTCACGCAGACATTCAACTGCTGCCACCACCAACTGGTCCAATCATAAGCATCCCAAACTGAGGACACGTGTGGAAACTCAGTGACGGGACACACATATAGTTTTTCTTCTTATCCCGTAGATGACTCATCCCCTTGTTTGTGCGCCTACACGAGGGTGTGACGTGGCTGCAGAATCCCATCAGGTAGATCTCAATAATGGTTTCTGTCCTTAGACGGGGCCTAACCATCTCTTTCTTCGACGCCGTAATGTTTGAGGATCGAATCATAAATGTTCAGGATCTCTTGCCTGCCTCTTTAAAGGGTTTAATGCTCCGTCTCTGTTGTTTCTGTCCACAACAGAAAAAGACGAAACAAAAGGGAAAAGCTAGTAAAAGAAAGTAGCTTTTTAACTGCAAAACCCGAAAATTACACATTGGAGGTTTCAGTGAAGAGCTTATATACAGGAGGTTTGAAGGGGCGTTTAGGCGTGTTATTCCATTCACGGAGAAACCATGTACAGGGTTCTAACTTGCAGAGAAGTGGCTGGAGCTCCCCAAAAGGCTCTGACTTGGTTCGCTTCATTCAATCTTTCAAGGTACTTTCTTCATTACGATCCTTTATCGAGTAGTGGGATTGTTTACTTATTCTCTTTCGGGGATGATTATGAGGTTTGTTTGGATTTTGAGGCCGAATAGATGGTGCTATTTCTTCATTAACCTGGGTGATTTTCATAAAGGAGGAATCTTGATTTTAGAAATGTCTGTAACTTTTTTTGTGGCCTTGATTGGTTTGTATAGTGTTCTCACAAAAGTTGTGGCTATTTTCTTCCATAGAGGCGAACTGCTTGTATCGCTCGGTTGTCTGTCTTCTGTAAAATTGATATTTCAGTTTCTCTCTTTGTAGGAGGTCAGCTCATTCTTTGCCTTTTGCAACTGTAGAAGTTGACGAAATATCAGGTTCTCAACCTGCTAAAGTGCACAACTTGGGTCAGTAACATTAGCTCTTCCGCACAATACATATGTCTATGTGTTTTCATGAGAGGAATTTCCTTAAAATTTTCCTCTCTCTTCTTTGAATCCCAAAATTTACTATGAAAATGTGGTTCCTAGTCGAACAGAAAACAAAGATTGAATTCCTTTTGTTTTACAATATTCTTTCTTTGGAAAATATAGTTGAATTTTCATTATGTGATAAACTGAAGCTTAAATTTTGAGTCTCTAACTGGTTTAGATTTTATGAACCATCCCTAATGTTGAGATCTCCAATCAAAAGATATTGGAAGTTTGAGCATAGAATGTCATTGACTTCAGTGCAGGGCAAATGGGAAGGAGCTTCAAAGTGGATCACAATTGTGGATCCTTTAAATGGAGAGCCATTCATTAGAATCGCTGATGTTGATGAAACAGGAATTCAGGTACAGGTTTATGAATATGCTGTAGAATATCATCTTCACTTTATTTTCAAGTTTGACTTAACTTTTTGTGATAGTCCAAACTAGGTTGTGTTTAAACTGAATTTTGTACTCAGGACATTATCAATATGTCATCTCCTTTTAATATGGAAACTACTTCAGATAATTTCTTATGCCAACGGTCATCTTAGCTGAACTTCACTAATTGCTGCCGCAAAAGTTTAAATATTCCAGAATTTCGTATATCAGTATGTGTGCATTTCTGCTAAAGTTTTATTACTGTTGGACTAATTATGCAGCCATTTGTCGAGAGCTTATCCAAGTGCCCAAAGCATGGACTACACAATCCCTTTAAATCACCGGAGAGGTTATGTTGCTTTCTATCTTTCCTATCAAACTTTGATGCTTTATGTATTCTTTTTTCTCTGTATCTTATTGCTTCTAGTCTCGCCTTCTTAAAATGGTCAAGTGATATCGACTACAATGATTAGTCATCAACTATCTTTTTTAATATACTGAAGGTAAAAGAAATAATGTTCTGCAGATATCTTTTGTTTGGAGACATATCTGCCAAGGCAGCCTACATGCTTGGTTTGCCAAAGGTAATTTATTCTTTTTGGAAGAATGAGAACTTTCTTTTCCTTTTCCATTTTATTAAGATAAACTTATCTTATGTTATTACTTTATCAAAGTGTTGATTATGTAATAATTGCAATTTCAATGGATTTTCAGGTTTCTGACTTCTTCGCTAGGTTAATACAAAGGGTCTCTCCGAAGAGTTATCAGCAAGCACTTGCTGAAGTTCAAGTTACCCAAAAGTTCCTTGAAAATTTCTCTGGTGATCAGGTAGATCAAGATAACTACCGATAAATGTTTCAACTTCTCCTTTTGGCCATCTCAAAAGGAACTAAGAACGTCAAATTGGCTTCAATTTTATCAAATTAATGAATAATTGTGGCATTGTTTAATCTCCTTTTGAACTTATTCTTCTGAATGTAGTTATGATTTCTCACTTCTCTATTGATGGACCACATGACTTGACTTGACAATAAACATTAATGGATTTTATGTTAACAAGAGAACTATTGGAAATTATTCTCTCTTTAGTAGTTGCTAGAGAAAAGTAATTCACAAATTTTGTTTAATTTCTTTTTTCATATTTCCTTCCATATCTGACAGGTCCGGTTCCTGGCAAGGTCTTTTGCTGTACCTGGAAATCACCTTGGTCAGCAAAGTCATGGTTTTCGATGGCCTTATGGTCCTGTAAGTGTTTTGTTTTTGGTGTTTCAATAGATATCAAGTGCTTGGATTGTGCCTATGAAATAATGACATGCAAAGAAGACTGTTTCGATGCGTAAGAATGGTCACCCTAAAATTACCTTATAAGGGACCAACCTGTGGCCTGCATTTCCACGTTGCATAAGAATGGGTATTTTATTGCAGCATTGTTGATATGGTGATAGAATGGTAATAAAGATAGAATAGATTTCATTTGTAACATTTCTTATATTTAGAAGAACTTAGCTTTCCCAACCTTTATGTACTTAGAAGAACTTGTATGCAGGTTGCAATTATTACTCCTTTCAATTTCCCGCTGGAGATTCCGGTACTTCAATTGATGGGTGCATTATATATGGGCAACAAGCCCACTGTTAAAGTTGATAGCAAGGTCAGTTTGTGGGACTTATTGGGGAACCTTCAGGGTTTCAAAACTATGGTCTTGACTCTTGAAACTAAATCATCTGCATACGCTGTGCTATACTTAATATCTCCTCCAGAGGATATATTTAATATCTCGTCCAGACTATATTCATGAGCATTTAGAAGATGGGTTTCTATTATATAGGTGGAGCAGGGTCAAATGATTTGTCTTTTCTCCTAGAAACCAAAAACATAATTTATAATGTAATTGAGATAGAAAGATGAGCATTTAGTTCATGGCCAAGCCACTGTAAGCTTTGAGTGCAGGCTAATATACACTCTGAACCCTGCCTTTTTCTTATTTTTCTGATTTCTTCATCCATTTATCTGGTTCGGTTATGAGAAAAACTGTTTTAGCCACTGGAGATACATTTCAATGTACTTGGCTATCAGTGCATCTCTCCCTATACATATTGTAACTTGTTAGCAGCATGTGCTGCAGGTTTGCATTGTTATGGAGCAAATGATGCGGCTACTTCATTATTGTGGATTACCTGTGGAAGATGTTGATTTCATAAATTCTGATGGGAAGACTATGAACAAATTTTTATTGGAGGTTGGTCTTTCAGGAGATGACGTTTTTATTTATCATTTGCACTTAAGGTTGTGAATTTTTTCAAAGATTTACCTTTACTTGCTGTCAAATTATTGTACCTCTGCGCTCAACTGAACTCTTGAAGCATATATTTAACTCTTTTTTAAGCTATTAGCCCAATGATTTCTAGTGAAGTTAATATTTGGCCAAATTTAGTTCTGCCATTACTGTTATGATGCAACATATGTGATGCATTTCTGGTATATAACGTAAAAACTCCTTGTCTACTGATTGGGCTATATCATGACGTAACTAGTAGGGTGGAAATGTTTAATAGACAGTAGGGTGGAAATATTTAATAGTTGTTCGCAATTGTGCTGGTACTAATCATTATCAACTGATTCATTTGAAACTACCATCGGTTTTAGCAAATGCTTATTTGTGTTAGTGATGATAATCACTAATTAAATGAAAATTCCGAGTAGTTTTCCTGCTACCTTCCAGGCAAAACCACGGATGACCCTCTTTACTGGTAGCTCGAGAGTTGCAGAAAAGCTAGCTGTTGATTTGAAAGGTCGTGTTAAGTTAGAAGATGCAGGATTTGACTGGAAAGTTCTTGGACCTGATGTTAATGAGGTATTTCTGTTACCTGTTTAATGATTGATGGTTCATTTGTACTGTATCAGCGATCAAGACAGTTGTTAAAGTGAATTTCCTATTGCTTTGTGAATATCAGGTGGATTACGTTGCATGGGTTTGTGACCAGGACGCATATGCATGTAGTGGCCAGAAGTGCTCGGCACAATCAATACTTTTCATGCACGAGGTTAGCTGTATCATATATACTATAAACTTTTCATGCATGAGTTTAGCTGTATTACGTGGTTTAGTATATATACTATTAGCTTTTAATGTAAGGATAGCTTTACAATGAATACTTTTAGGTCAATTGAATAACAGGAAAAAGATAAATGCTAATCAACTAAGCTATTTTCTCTCTTTAATGAGCAATTATTGTATTGCAGAACTGGTCCAGTACTTCCCTTATATCTAAACTGAAAGAGCTTGCAGAGAGAAGAAAGTTGGGAGATTTAACCGTTGGCCCTGTTCTCACTGTAAGTCTGGAGGGTAGCACTGGATTCTATTGTTTTGTGGCTCTCGTATAAATCCTTTTTCACAACCACAATTTTCTAATTATCTAGTCGATTTTCAAAATTGCATCTTTCATAATGTAGTTGAAAAGTGTTAACTTGGTTTTGTTCTCGACACTGTAGCTTACAACTGATGCAATGCTAGACCACATGGGTAAATTGCTTCAGATATCTGGAGCAAAGCTACTTTTTGGTGGCAAACCTCTGGAAAATCATTCCATTCCATCAATATATGGTGCTTTGAAGCCAACTGCGGTATATATTCCTCTTGAAGAAATTGTGAAGGATGACAATTTTGAGCTTGTAACTAAAGAAATATTTGGACCATTTCAGGTATAAAAGATTCCATAATTTGTGTTCTCTTCTGTATTCCTAACTAAAATGCCTACTTTCTTTTGATAAGAGTTCTCTGTTCTAAATACACTAGTCCACAACCTTCATCTTTGGAAGATGTTAGGAAGATCATATCAAGGTCATAATTATGTAGTTGGAACATGGAATGACAGTGGAGATGAGGACTGCAGAGACCAAATTGATGTCCTGTGTTAATTTTGACTATGGACCTAAATTTGTAAAGAGCAAAATCTGTCTCTTCTAGGTTTTATGGGAGACAATGGCCTTATTGAATTTATTCATTTCAGATTATTACGGGAGGCAATGGCCTTATGGTTACTTTGTGAATCTGCCATTTTGTTGGGTTTGTTTATATTATTGAATTGATTCATTTCAGATTATAACGGAGTACAAGAAAGATCAACTTCCCATGGTCTTGGATGTTCTGGAGAGGATGCACGCTCATTTGACCGCTGCTGTGGTTTCAAATGATCCTCTATTTTTGCAGGCAAGTCGTAATTCTTCGACGTGCGGGTAGTTTTATTTGCATATTCTTTTACCAACTTCAAGCTAATACAATGGGTAAAATATTGGAAGAATTTGAAACACGTCAGGTATTCTTTGATTATTGACCTCAAATCACTTGAATCATTTAGCTCGTTCAGTTCGCTTGAGTATGAGTAAAAGCATTCAGATTTTAGCTGTATTGCCTTCGAGGGGATTGACACAGGATCGAGTGGCTTTTTAACAATGTTTCCTTGAACTTGAGGATTTTCTGAGAAGTTTATTTATTACACGAGTTTGCAGGAAGTAGTTGGCAAATCAGTAAATGGAACTACATATGCTGGATTGAGAGCAAGAACAACCGGAGCTCCACAGAATCATTGGTATGAAGAAATCAGATGTGAAATTTTCCTTAAACTTGAGAAAAGGTTAGAAAGGTGTAATGTTAACAGTGGTGGTGTGTACAGGTTTGGACCCGCTGGAGACCCCAGAGGTGCAGGAATTGGGACCCCAGAAGCAATAAAACTTGTCTGGTCTTGCCATAGAGAAATCATATATGATTTGGGGCCCGTTCCGAAAGACTGGGAAATTCCACCCTCAACCTGAGCCGAAGAGCCACGTTTGACTTTGATCTACCCTCCGGAACTTCCGTCGAGAGTGACCCCACTACAAATGTTTCAGAATAAAAGCGGAATAGATCGTAGCCATCTAATTATGTAGTGATCACACTTTGATATCCATCCTGTTCACTACTTCCAAAAGAATAAAATATCGTCCAACTTTTTTGGAACGATATGTTTTGTAGAAACTAAAATATCTTTTACCCTAGGTTTCCGTCACACGCTCTATTTGAATGCGTTCGATATCCAATTTGATAGCATATAACAGATTAACACAAGCACGAAAATTTTCGTGCGGTGAAGAAAACGATGGATATCTCGATTGGGATAATTATAATTAAATGTCAAAACTTTATTTGACCTTAGTTGTTACTGTTATATTTTTAAAATGTAAAATAAATACATTAAACTTTAACTAAAACTTTCTTCTTTACATTATCCAATACTTAGGAAAATTAATAAAGATTGAATCAAATATATGATGACGAGGATTAAAACACTAGTAAAAATATTATGATATTTACCCTAACTTTTCATTATTTACAAGAAGCAAAATTCTAAAATTAATTTTCTAATTAATTTTACTTATGCTTAATTTTTTTGATAATTTAAAAACTTCTACTAATTCATGTTTATTAAGATGTATGAACTCGAACACAGGCCTCAGTAATTATTATTATAAACAGTACACTAATTTTTTTGATAAATTAATAATTAAAAAATTTAATTTAATATAAGTTGACATTATAAAATAAAATTTATTAATTTATGGAGATTAATTTAATACAAGGTACAGAAAAGAAGGAAAATTAACCTGGGTTTGACGTCTCAAATTCGGGCCCACCCGTAACTGAAACTCTGGAGCCTGCCCGTTATAGTCGATTGAAACGGTACGTCTTGAATTAGGGTTCCGCTCAGTCCTGTCTCTCTCTCAACTCTCTCCCTCAGTTACTTCCAGTGAAACGCAGGCCACCGCAACATTGTAAGCTTCTCTATTACGTTTTCTACTAATCTTCTTTTTCGTTTTTATTTTCTTTTATTGCACTATTTTTTTAGCGTTTGGATTGTATTGCTAAGTACGGAGTAGTTACCTAGTGTTAGTTTGCTGGTTTTTACTTGTTTGGAACCTAAACACTTATTAGATGAATGGTTAGTTTCGTACGATGTTCTAACTTCAGTTTTTATTGCTATCAAATTTTAGTGATTTGAGATAGTTGATTGTAGCTTTTTGCTCTGTATTTTGTTTAATACAATTTATATTGCAATAATTTTTTTGGTACAATTGAAATGCAAAATCTTTTTTTTTTAAGGAGAATCATTACTTTGTTATTTTTCATATAATAATTTTTGAAATCTTTGTTTTTTCATATAATTCGTTTGCTCCTTTTCTCAACTTTTGTGTTGCGTTTTTGTTCTTTTGCAGATTTCAAGTTTTGCTTCACTGTTTTGGGATGTCTTTGCTTGAAGTGGTTACTAATGCCCTGGCCAATAGGGAAAACACTGTAACTCATTCTGAATACCCAATAATTCTCAACTCGGATGATATTCTTCTGAATTTGAAGCCTAATGTTGAAAACGCAAATAGTGCAGCACTTGCCAACCCTGTTACTGGGTGGGAGCTGTATCAAACCGATTCTCTGCTGATTGAATTGTGTAAAAAGTTCCATGCAAAGTTAAAGAGAAGGCTTAAAGACACTAATAACTTCAACAAGGATGAGTTTGTTGGAATTTTGATTCAGTTTCTTGAGAAAATTGTTGAAAAAGTTGGGATTTCTATAGGGGTTGGTTCTTCTGATGACAGATATATTCAGGTATTAATTCAGAAAGTTGGACTTTTGATTGGTTGGGATGTGGCAGGTTTGGTTTTGGAAGCATGTTTGGATTTGGAGATATGGGATTTGGTGGAGACGTTGGTTATTAATAGAATTGTGAATCATTCCTTTTATTCAAATTTAATTATGACTCTTGCAGCTAAAAACAGGTCTGATCTTCTATGTCTAAGTGTCCAACATGCTTCAGATCTTGGATTGTCTGAGTTGATCTCTGTTTTAAGGTATTTTCTTTGTCCATCAAAAGATTCTTTGAGTACTATGGTGAATGTGAGGAAGGAATGGGAAAGGCAGGCCTTGTTAGCTGTAGAAAAGGCTAGTGATAAGAGGCTCCCAAGCAAGAAATCTCATGTAGCTAAGGAGGCTTCAATTCTGCTTATGATTGCACATGATGGATTCTCAGTGTCTGAACTTTGTTTGCATTATTTGATGGCATCCTCGAGCATTGATGATGTGATATTATCATCTGCAATAGTCAAACTAAAGGGTAATGAGACGAAGAACCTGATTAGGTACTTGGGAAAATGGTTGAAGAAGTATGAAATGTTCCCTCAGGCGGGTCCATGCCCAAAGGCTTCGATCATGCTGGATTTGAATGCTTGTGATTGGGTACCTAAACTTGAATATATTATCCGTTATCTTGAATTGGTGCTTGATGAGAACTTCTCTTCATTGGTTTTGAATCCAGAGTTTCACGAAGAGCTAGTATCTATTGAGTCAACAATTACTTCTTTAGCTTCAGAAGCTAAACTCTGTTGTTTTGTTTCAAACATTATTCAGAATTTGAGAATTGAAGGCAAAGGTGAGCAAACCTAGGAAAGCTGTTAGGTTTCTTGGTAATTTGTTCATGTCACTTCCACTGAATTTTGATTTGGACTCTCGGAATGGTGAATGTACTTTCTCAATCATGGGGTTATCTAATTCCTTTTCACCAACCTTTATACAATTCCAGCAACAATCACGTCATTGATTACCTTTTTGGTCTGCTACCCAAACTGACTGTAATATGCTAGTAGTCTCTCACAACAGTTCCACCGCTAGCCTACCTTTGAAGTTACGCTATGCCAAAGCTCTGGAATCTCTTGCAGTAATAACAGAATCCTGTGTCCTGAATCTTTGGCAAGTTAAATCCTCTGCAGCGATTGATGTACGTAAATTCTCATACCATTCGGTGCAATTTATGATAATTAATTTCTTTGTGGACCCGCTTTCTTTCGGCCTATTATATGCTAAGCATGAAGTCACAACCGCAACCAGAAATTGTTAGCCATTCTGTACTGCATGTTGCAAGGTGCTTTATCTGAGTTTTCATAAATTTTGATTTTAAGGGAACAGGAATGGTTTATGCATAAATATGTTCTATATCTTTATCCAAAACCTCCTGAAAATTTTATAAAAAAGACTATTTGCAGGTGTTCACTGGAATATACATCTTTAAAAGGTCACATAATTGAATTATATTAGTTCTGATATCGTAAACTTTTATTTTCGTGGAGTGGTTTATGTCAACAAATGACCTGATGTGAAATACAAATGCGTCTAACGTTGCTATATTTTTGTACATCAAACAAATGCGTGTCATGGCTGAAGAGGTTCCTTGCAATATTTTTGAAAAACACAAGCCGGTTGCTAACCGGCAAAAGCTTGAACGATATTGAGGCTTACAGTTTTGTCGTTTACCATTTTTCTCCACTTCGTCTTCCGGTCTTCCCAGTAGTCTGTTCAACGCTCAGTACCTTGAACCTTAAACACCTTTGAGCTTATTTCTTTCATTTTTTAAAGTGAGTTTTAGTTTCTTCTTTTTAAATGATTTATTGTTTCATTTAACTAACATTTCTTATTTCATTTTACTCTTATTATTTAGATAATGTAAATGAATTTTTTTTAATACACGAGAAGACATTGAAAACTCAATTTTGATCCTTAAATCCACAATTCATTATTTGATCTCTTGAAATTTTTCCACAGACTCAAGTGTAATCAACCACGACTGTGTTTTTTTTTTCTTTTTGTTTTCGTGATCAAGAATGTTAGACCCCGTTTCCGGAGCCCAACATTCGGAATTAGGACACGTGAGCGAAGGATTCTTATATCATTCCAAACATCCATAATTGAGCAATTGATAAATGACAATTCATTCTTATGTTCATACCCTCACAGAGGCAATGATAAGCTCACTTATACAAGATTTGGGATAAAAACGTAACTTCCACAAGAGTGGTGTACCCATACTAGTCAATCACCAAAATCATCAATCTTCTGGAGTAATGATCTTTACTTAATGACTTCAAGATGCTTATGTCAATTAACAAAGTCAATTTTGGTTCAGCTGTAACTGATAGTCGTCTAGTCAGTGTGTAGTCGATTAATACTAACATTTTCCATGAAACTTTCAGTTCTGCTTTTCGATTAGTCGACTAATATGATGATAGTCGACTAGCACTAACATTTTACATGAAACCTTCAGTTCCATTCTTCGAATAGTCGACTAATATGATGATAGTCGACTAGCCCAGTTATCCAACTCTTTAAATAGTCGACTAATATGATGATAGTCGACTAGTCCACTTATCCAACTCTTCGAATAGTCGACTAATACGATGATAGTCGACTAGTCCATTACTCCAACTGACAGGTCTCACAAAATCTCCAACCTTTGATTTCTGAGATACTTAATTGAATCCTTCATACAAGATCTTCTCATGGAATGCACGTTGCTCAATTTTAATACTCATTTTCCTCATCATCTTCACTTCCAGTTCAATACAAAATCATTTACAATCAATTCATTATACAAGACCATTGATCATAACCAACAAAACGTCATCATTCACCATACCTGTTATGTTCAATACCTTCTCTGCAACATCACCACTTAGAATGCTCATATCTCTTAACCCCGATACCCAAAATTTACATACTTTATAGTGTTGGAAAGTTAAGAAGATAAGCTACAACTTTCCAGAAGATAACATAGTCTAATTCTAACTAGATTAGTATAGTTTTCTCCCTAAATCCAGTACACAATTTCTACTCCTATGAAAAGCTTGAAAATGCAATATAAAGACTTTGGAAATCATGAACGAAACATAATATGTATATTTCATTAACATAAAAACCAATAAGAGTTTTACAACGCTTTAGTGGACATTTGGAGCCTCCTTACATCATAATCCAAAAACACTAATAACTCAAAATGTGACTAAAGCATTGTTTTACATAATCTAACTTCAAAAACAAAACATACAAACTGGAGTGATGCCTTAACTCTTGACTCGATCACTCGATATCTTGTTTATCGCTTGAAGATGGAAAGGAAGGGGGTGAACTTACAAGCTCGTGGGTAATAGTCTTATAATCGGTAACAAGCAAAAACCTTTGAAAACTCTCATAATCATAGCAATTTCTCATGAAAGTCCATAAAA
>JAOTAY010000007.1:22239037-22250413 GCA_025629805.1 Erythroxylum baracoense
TAATAATTTCGGGAAATTGGAAATGTTTGTATTTTGTAATTTGAAATGGGCCCAAATGGCTAATAAAAGTTTCTGTTTGATTACATTGTTATATCAAATGGTTATAAAACAAAGTAGACCGTTTTGGTTATTGATTTTCTGTACTTTATGTTTGTGGTTTAAAAAAAATTTATACCGACTTTTAATTGTTTAGTGATGTGGCACACCACCCTCGCGGGGCACGAATTCAGATATCACTATCGATATCGGGTTCGGGTCCAGCGGGAGTGGGGTGTTGCACTTCCTTTTTCTACTCTTAATGCTTGCACAATGTCCATTTTGCCCTTACTTAAAAACTTATGTCCTTTCATTCTTAAGGGACTTGCCTAAAATACCCCTTATACCAATTTACCACCTTAAACTTTAATTCCCTTATCCTATATCATATTATCTTACATACATTAACATGCTAATTAACTCCAAGGTAAAATAATATAAAAAAATTCCAAAATAAACTAATCATGCTTATTTATCAAAAATAAATAAATAAAATTCGAGGGCCAACAAAGAATGTCTCTCTTTAAACAAACGATCAAGAAATTTGCATATATCCCCTGAAAACAGCCTTGATCTGTGAACCAGACTCTCGAGTATGACCTTGAGCATTGAGACTTGGTGGATGTTGATTACAAATTCGTGGATTGCAGACATACTACATCAGGTTATTGCGCTAATTATCGATGGTGGAGGTGTAATTGTGAAAAATAGTGTTGTAATTGCAATAAGTGGAATCACAATATTATGAACATAATTGCGCTCTGTAATATAAAATCTTTGCTTTAGCAAACCTTGAAAGAATCATTTGTAATCACGGGTTTGGCATAAAATGGGATAAATCTTGCTCGGAAAGTTAATGGAAAATCTACCATACATTTATTTCAGAAGCTCTTCTCAATCCTTCAAAAGCTCTTTTACAAGAAAAAGTTGTAAATTAAAATTTTAATTTATAAATATAATATTTTTACTATTTATAGTATTAATGTCTATTGATTTTCCCTAATTATACTTTTTTCTTAAAATAAATTTGTCAAAATAGACACATATTAAACAACTTAACAAATAAAATTGTGACACATTCAACAACTTAACATTTGTAAAAGATCAAAGAATATACATTCAAGTACCAATAATAACAACTTAAATTGAACAAGTAGCTTTGTCATAAGTACTTAAACTTTGTACAATCCGAATTGAAGGTGGCATATGCGCCTACAAAATCAATCCAATCCGTGCAGAAAGAAGCTCTCGTTATGTATATGCAGTTATAGGTAGTGGTCCAATGGAATTAACAAGAACGCGTTGCAATAAAAATACCAATAATCAAATACTTTAATCACAAGAAAAAATAAAATATTTTATCATATCTATGCTACTCATAATATCAAAGATCAAAGAGATTTGAAATAAATCTTCATCATCTAATTTATCACTATTTTTATAATATTAATAACTTCTTAATTATCTCATTTATAGATTCTATAGAATCTAAATATATTCTATATATATATATAATTTTCTAGAAAATAAAAAGTCATGATATAATTATATGCGGAACAAATTCAAATTTCCAAATTAAAGGGTCCATTATACTTCCATACATGTATCTTTAATGTTTTGACCATAGCTTTATTGGGTTTTCTTCAAGTCTTTTATCGAGCGTTTCAGTTTCAACCTTAGAGTAAGGTAACTACTTTTGATGCTCCTTTAGCAAAGTCCAGGACAACTTTAATTCGTTTACTACTTTAAGCATATACTAAAGATTTTAGGAGAAAAATATAGTTTTAAATGGAAATTTTAAATTGTTTCTACAGAAACGAGAAATTTTTATTTCATGATAGAAGAGATTACAAAGATGAGATATATAAAGAATACTTGATGCTTACAAAGATGAGACACATAAAGAATACTTGGTGCCCCGGTTACAACCGTAAGGATCTTATTTATATAAGCAGACTTGTTGTCCATATTTTAAACTTAACAAAAATTAGATCATATCAACTTTTTGAGAAAGTAGATTTTATCTTTATTGATAGTAGATTCTCTTTATTCTGACTGATTGGAGAGATTTCCATGACTTTTAAGAGTAGAACCTCAAAAACTTAAATCGAATAGTTCCTCGCATGGTAGAGCGATCGGCCTGGTTACAAGATTGCAATGTGATACCTAATTCTTGCTTGTCAATTCAATATAGATTTCTAGTTTTGGATCTTATAATTAAGTATTAGAGGAAGAAGAGAAGTCCTAAGAGGTATACTAGAGTTAGATGGTAGAATCTGAAAAGGGATACGGTGGAAGAATTTAGAAATAGAGTAATATATGGAGAAGAATGGAAATTGGAAGGAGATGCTAACCGAATGTGGTAGAAAGTAGCAAATTTTTTAAGGAATACAACTATAGAGACTTTTGATGTTTTAAAAGGGCTTGCTTATAAAGCTTTATTGGATAGCACCACAGAGGTGGAGAGACAAGTTAATAGAGAAAGTTATAAATTGGCAAAGGAAGAGGTAAAGAAGATAATCTCAGAAGCTAAAAGCAGAACTTATGAGAAATTATACCAGCTATTGGAACCAAAGATAGAGAAAATGATATTTTTAAGTTAGCAAGAGCTAGAAAACAAAAAGTAAGAGATTTATATCAAATTTTTTTTGTATAAAAGATGAAGCAGGGTGGGTGCTTGTGGCTAAAAATGATATCAAAAGACAACAGAAGAGGTATTTCTATAGCTTTTTTAATGAAGGTGTAGAGGACAACTTAGATGAATTTAGACTAACATCCACATAGATTTCACAGAAGAATTTCTCATCTCCAATCATTACTCAGTGATATTTGTGGTGATCGATAAGTTTAGTAAGTATGCAAATTTCTTAGCTCTTAAACATCACTATATTGCAAAATTTATAGCTAACGCCTTCCTATGTAATGTATGAAAACTCCATGAAATGTTGGAGTCCATCACCAATGATAAAGATCCCCTTTTCTTAAGCCAATTTTAGTAGGAATGCTATAGATTACACAGAATGAGTCTACAATTTTTGTTCGCTTATCACCCTCAGATAGATAGGTAAGTTGAGGTATTGAACATGATGCTAGAAACTTATTTGAGGGGTATGTCCAGTGACTATTCTAAAAATTGGTTTCATTGGCTACCCCTTACAAAATGGTGGCATAATACTAGCACCCCTCTGTCATTAATTCATCCCCTTTTGAAGTTCTTGATGGATATCCTTTGCCCATCTATGTGCTATATTTTGATAAGAAAGAGAAGCCACAATTCAAATGGTAACATTTTATTTGCAACAAGCACAAGAAAGAATGAAGCAATATGCAAATAAGAGGAGTGTAGACAAGATATTTCATATTCAAAAGATGGTTTTCGTTTATAGATAAGGAAATGTAACCAAAAGAGTAAACTAAAAGTTGTCCCCAAGGTTCTTCGAGCCATTTAAGATATTAGATAGGTTTGGTGTAGTGGCTTAGAAATTAGAATTCCCACCTGGAGCCCTTATACATGATGTCTTTCACATGTCTTAATTGAAGAAACACCTTCCTTCGACCATTAAGGTTTCTCCTCCACTACTAAATGAGGTGGGTGTTTATCAAGAAAAAGTGCCTGCAGCTGTTCTAAGGAGGAGGATGGTCAAAAGGCGTAACAAACATGTAATGCAGTGGTAAAATAAATGGCTGGGCCATAAGAACATGTCACGTAAGAATTAATATTGCATATACAAGAATACTATTCATAATTGAACCTCGTTGATAAGGTTTTTGAAGAAGGCAATAGTGTTACGTGAAGAATTGAAAAAAATGATCAATACATCATCATACCTTATTACACGACATCTTTCCATGTTAATTAAACATTTTTGTACTCCTTAGTAAATAATGACACGTATTAGCCAATATATGGTTTTATTATGACTTGTACGATTTCCTTGCCTTTTTCTAAAAGAATATAGCAATTGCAACCTATATACTACTGTATGAGATGTTGGGGATACAATAACTAAAAACTATTTTAGAATCTTTTCTCACTCCTCTTCTTTTCTCTCTTATTGTTAATGTCAATTTGTCATCTTATCTTCACTCCCTTGTATCTATAATTCTCATCTAACATCACCCCTATCCATTACTTGATTATGAATTGCCTATGTCAATGCACTTCCAATAGCTGGTTCTTAACCATATATCTTTGATGTGTCAAAATGATTGAAACCCACCTATATTACAAACAAGTCCTAAGTCGTTATAGGAATGAAACCAGTTACTACAATCCAATAACATTATAAGTCGTATGCAAATTCCTACTAACTAGTGTATAATACTGATAAGTTTCTAGTTTTCATATACTTGTATTCTAATTTCTAAAACCCTCATTTCCTGTTCCATCAAAGAATCAAATTTATTGCTTCCATTACAATTGGAAGAAAATTTTCAACAACGAGAACATGGATTTTTAGTGAAGCAAGATTATTGTCATAGTTGTATACAATTTATATTAAGATATAAACCTTAATTTAAGTTGATAGAACTCCAAAATTGCGTAATTGAATAAGCATTAATTAATTTTAGCTCAGCAGTGTATACATATTGCTCCACGTGTACATAAGTTGGTTAATAGTTAGTTTTAATTTTAGTAGTTAGTTTTTGCTCTTTTTTAGTTTGTGAAATGAGCTGGAGAACATTTACAAATTCTTGTATATAAGAGGATTTTCCTCATTAATTAATGAGTGGAAGATTTATTCAATTCTTGAATTTGTTCATGGTATCATAACAGTGTTTCTAATATGATATTGA
Source organism: Erythroxylum baracoense (assembly GCA_025629805.1). NCBI lineage: Eukaryota > Viridiplantae > Streptophyta > Magnoliopsida > Malpighiales > Erythroxylaceae > Erythroxylum > Erythroxylum baracoense. The sequence continues at coordinate 22,243,871 of JAOTAY010000007.1, forward strand.
GTTTCTTGATTTCTTTTGATTTTTAACTAAATTCTTTTGTCAAAGCATGGAGGAAGAAGGAGTTGTTTTGAGATCTAGAGTTAAGAGGGAACTAGGAGTGGAAGGATTGATTAGGTAAGACATAATTGATCTATTATTTCTACAAGGATCATATCATCCCGACAGGGTATTAGTAACCACTCCATTGATAGGTAACAACTATCTATAATAGAGTCGAGCTATGAAGTTAGCTCTCAAGGCAATGATAAGATTAGGATTCATATATGGCAAATATTAGATACCTAATGAAGATTCACTAGACAATGATTCATGGAGTAAATTTGATAGCATATTCATTTCATAGATATTGAATTAAATTTCAAAAAACATTATTAATGTTTATTTGTATGCATCAAATACTTTTGAGCTTTGGAAGAAATTTGAGAAGAGGTATGGAGAGTGTAATGATCCTCCTCTTTACCAGCTGTAAAAGGAAATAGACAAAGTTACTCAAGGTAATACATCTGTTGCTAAATATTCCACAAAATTGAAGAAACTTAGGAATGAGTTATTGTGTTTGATGCCAATAACAAGGTGCACCTATGGTCATTGTACTTATGGTATTAGAAAAGAAATAGTGGAGATGTAAGGCCCAAATTGTATCCTAGTTGGAATGTTACATGTTCATGAAAATATATGTATGATAGGAATTAAAAATTGTGATATGATTGAGAATTTCATATGCCTTGAATTTTAGATTATCTTAGTGATTTGGAATTAATTAATACCATTAGAGAATTGAGTTATTTAAATGGACATTCGGATTAGGAAAATTGTCAAGTGGCAAGACAAGTTGGTACATGAAAATTAGTATGACTAAGCCTATGAGTTAGTGACATCATGGCTAATGCATTGGCATTTGGCAACATTGGTTGAGTGACAAGCGGTCTAATTAAATTGTGACATTTGGTAGCTACACATAAAGACATGTAGATGGCTTCATTGAAGGAAAATTAGCTTACCTTCATGTGTGACATGTGTCAATAATGGATGAAGACATCTAGCAAAGCAAGAGCTTAATCACTCCAGCTCATTTGGTGTTTCTGCAGCCTTCTCACTATCCTTTGCTCCTCTCAACCGAAACCTCTCACTCCCTCTCAACTTCTAAAATTTTGTTTGATTTTGGATCATCTTCACTTGGAATCTTTGTAAGGTATTGCATCAAGTAGTTCTTGCTATTTTGGGTGTTATTCTCTTATTAGTGCTAAAATTTACACCTTGAACTTAGGAGTGTGTTAATTGCTTGGAAGGGCTGGATTAGGTAGTTCTTTGGAGTTGGAATTCGAAATTAAATAGGTAAGGAAATGTTAAACTTGATTTCATGTTATATTCGATACTTTAATTGATTAGAATATGTGTTAAGATGATGAGAATTGAATGTTGGAAAAATGATCCTTGTATGATAATTTTTGGTTTGGTTTTAATGTGTGGAAGATATTGATTTGTAAGTTACTTAGTGAATGATTTTTGAATTAGTTCTGGACATGAAATTCACATGGAATTGAGGCATGAAGAAGGTGGAATTGAAGTGGAATTGATGAATTATGGTGAAGGGGTGTTGAAGGTGTAAGACGTGAGTTATTTGTAGTTGTTCCATTGAATAGACCTCTGTATTTTAGCCATAACTTGATCTGTAGATATCTAAATAGGGTAATTTTAATTTTAGATTAAACTAAATACATATTTCTACAATTTTATAAAGGAAAAAAATTTTAGTTATATCTTTAATGGTTTTGAAATTTGGCTTGAAGTTGAGTTTTGGTTACTATCACTGTTTGAGAACAGTCTATAGTATTTTGGGTATAACTCTAGGAATAATGAACCAAATTGTATTAGCTTTAGTTCATTATAAACTTAAGACATATAGGAACATTTTTTTAGAAGAACATATTGCTTATAAAGCTCAATTTTTATGTCAGAATGGCCATACAAAATTGACCTAAAACCTATCTTGAGAAAATACGAAAAAAGTGTAAGAAAAGGATAGGCCACGATCATGGGTAGGGTTTTTACATGGTAAATGCTGATTTGTGCAATTTTTGAACCACTTGAGGACAAGTCTCTCTAATGTGGTGTATGTAAACATGATTAAGGCTTGAAAAAGAACCTAGATGATGTTAGATTAATTCAGTAAAAATTAATTTAATTATGGATCGTTAATTGAGGTAATAACTTAAAGAATGTGTGATTATTTAATATTGTGTTTAATGTTAAAATGTATGGTGTGTTCAAGAGGATTGTGTTCTTAAGAATACCAATATGTTCCAAGGGTTTACGTGATGTGAATTTGATATGGATGTTTATGAATTGGGAGTTTCTATGATGTTATATAATATGTAATGACTTAATGTTTCATTGATATATTGATGCAAATGTTTATAAGGCATATTGAATTTGATCAAAAGGGAGTGAAAATGTACAATTTGAGAAAAATGAAATAAAGATATTTGTTATATACTACATTATTTGCTTGTGATTTTGAAATCTGAAATGGATTGTTTTAAAAATGTTAAGTCCTAGTCGTGGGTAAATAGGCATGCCTAGAAGGGTCTGCAGCTCCTGTGACACTTTGGTGTCTCCTGATATTGACATTTCAGTGTCTCCTGTTACCGAGACATAATTCTCTCCTGTTTTGTGATACCAATCATGGTATCTCCTGTTCTGGTCCCGTTACCCACTTCTGTAAAAAGGATTAGCAGGCTAATATGTTTTGTATCTGAAACATGTTCAGTTTTGATATAAACAAGTTCTGATCTGAAATAAAATAAATTCTGATATGAAACAAGATGAATTTTGATCTGATACAAGTTCTGATATGTTTTGGCACAATTATGTTCTATTTGAGACTTGTGTGTTTTGTTATGAAGCAATGACATTCTGTTCTGATATTTATACATCTTGTTCTGTAATGATGAATCATATTCTGTTCTGAGAAATACAATGTTTGGATTGCTCCATAATGTGAACAATTAAAGATTGATGGTGATATGATCTGATTCTGTACATGTGAATGCTAGATGACTATTAGAGACAGTCGCTAGTTTATATCTTGTTTAGTTATTCCTCACTAAGCTATATGCTTGATAAGAAGACTTGAGACTGGGACAAAGACAACCGTAGTGGCTAAGAAGATTGTGTTTTGTTCTAAAAATGTTCAGTTTGTGAATTGTTTTTCAATGTAATGAGACATGTTGTATTTTGTGTTTTGTTTAATGGTTTGTAATAACCTTAATACAATTTGAATTTGGATTTAAGACTTGCATGTAATAAGTATCATGTGTATGTTATGTTTTGTATATGACCCAACCATTGATGAATGAAATGTATGTTCCTTGAGTTTATGGAAATGCTTTACTATATTTTGGATTATTTTGGTTATGTTTTGTGTAGCATCGACATATCCTCCCAAAAGGTATGTGGGTGTTACACAAAATGTATTTGTTAAATATTTTCTGTACATTTTTAGGTGAATTTGGATGAATTTTTGTATGTGATAATATTGTTAAAATTAATAATATTTTGGAAGATAGTTTGTTAATGCTAAGTGTACTTAATAATCGAAGTTAAGATTAATTTTAATTGACATGTTTTATAATCCTAGTGAAGATATCTTTTTTTGTCAAGTTGTTTTCACTGTTAAAAAATATTATTGAAAAACACATTGTAGGCTATTTAAAATATGAAAAGTAAATATATTTTGGACATAAACATATTTGTGAACCAAAATGTTAACTTTGAACAATGGTAAAAATAACATAATTTTAAGTTAACAGCTAGTTTTAATCATTAATATTTACTAACAGTAAAATAATAATTTATCAAAATTTTGAAAATGGTAGCAATATAATATAATGATATAGTAAGTAGTATAAACTTTTAATTAGAAGTTTAACAATTCTTGCAGACATAGAACAATAACAATAACAACGACAATAGTACGTAACCTTACCCCTAACTAGTAGAGAGGTTGTTTGAAAAATTCTTACAGATAAAATAATAAATTAAGTTTAAAGCTGAGTCCAGTTGATTGCATCGATAAATGAAAATGATATAATTATTTTTTTGGATTCCAAATGACATGAGAGTCGGTAAAGATAAATGAGTTTCCTATGTCTGGATTCCCAAAAAGGGTTTTTGCACGTTTGAAGGCACCAATTGAAATAGTGAAAGATCTTCCCTCAATTGTAGGGTTGTTGACACCCTCTTCTAATAGCTTCTTTGCTATAGCAAAACTTCTAGAGGATAGAGTGAATGAGTCCCTAGGTTTAGAATGGAAGACAACTTGTTCAGATGAACTGCCAGTATGATACGTTTCACCTTAAACACAATCAGTCTAGAACATAGATTGCTAGTTTAGTGAAACCATATAACAAACCCAAATTGGAACATATGCATACCTAAATGACCAGACCAAGTTATTAGAATCGACGAATCTTCCAAAACAACCGATTTCCCTAATCTTTTACGAACCAATGTGACATCGCCCCTGCCTCTATTTCTATCTATGTTCTTTTGAAGATTCAAGGAAGCTTAACACAAGATATATTATATACAGTCAAGTGTTCATATATATAATAGATTCATAATAGGAAATGAGATCTAGATAATAAGGAAAGTGAGGTAGTTCAGATGATACTAAAAACCTTGAAGAAGAAGATCAACCATAAAAGGCAAACAGTTATTAGTGTATGAAGAGGAGATTTGTTTTGTATTGTTTTTTACTTCATTAGGGACAATTTTGTCACAGTCCTCCCAACATAATGAATTTCCACCATCAGAAACTAATCGCCTATGTTCAGTGAAATTTTTGATGATAAGTAAAATTACTATAGTTTAGTAGTTATACATCTTCAATCTGCGTAATGAGATGAAAGTTACCCTAATTAAAATAAAAGTAATCCATTTACCCTTTATATCATATCTAAATTTTAGAATTTAAAGTTGATTTTACATGACCTTGTTATTGATGTAAAGAAATATAGTATTATCTATATAAGGTAGTTAGCGGGCTTTCTTGAAAGAACCATTGAAGGTCTAAAAAAAGTCAACCCATTTACAACCATCAAAGGAAGACAATAAATCATCTTAGAAAGACAAAAACAAACATAATCCACACAACATATGCAAAAAAAAGGAACTCACAATAAACAACTAAATGTCTATTGAAAACAGAGCACAAGAGGGAGCATTTGCAAAGTGAAAATACTACAGTTTAATACTTATACATCTTCAATCGGTCACAATGAAACACAACAGTGGCAATTTACGCATATAATTGAAACCATATCACAACAAACAGAGGGACAAAGAAGACACAAAAAGCACATCACAACAACCCAGAGATTGAAAGAAGAATAGAAAACTGACAATATATAAGGTGGACAACTTACTTGGATAGATGGTCAATCGAAGATGACCATAATAGAAGACAAAGATTCACCACGCACAAGGATTCTTCAACAATTGCCAAAACCAGAGGGAGAATGGACGAAAATGACGAATAGTCGAAGACAAAGATGGCTTTATCTTTGGCTTCAATTTTATGCTAATAACCTAGTAAGGAACGACATCATTTGCTGTACAATAAAACAACGACATTTTTTGTATAAATAACGACATCGTTTGTTGGACGGTGAAAGAAAATGAATGTTGACAATGAACACGAAGACAACGTCATTTGTAGTTAACATAAACATCATCGTTTTCAATAAAGTCGAAAGAAATATACCATTTAGTGATATATTAATTTATGTTTATGATATATTAAAAAGATTTAGCAAAAATAGTAAAATAGTAAAGAAGTGTAGCATTGGCGATGCGTTCAAATATTATTCGTCAAAAGTAACATGTTGCGACATTTTGTGATATCATCGCTAAATAGATGGACAAATTAGGCAAAGCGAACTTCATCGCGTTCATACAAACTTTGACAAATTTTAAATTGGTTGCTAAATATGTTATGTTGTTTTCTTTTGGCGACGAAAACATTATTCGTTGTGAAATATTTGGACCTTTAAAAAAATTAAGCTGATACGTCGTTTCTTCGACGCCAAACAACGTCGTCTCAACTTCTATTAAATGAAAAACGTCAAGGTCATACCCCCCCTAAATTTTCCTCTCTCTCGTGCCTGCTTTTTCCTTTTTCCTCTTTCCTCTCTCCCGTGTTGGTTTGTCATCGTTTTCTCTTCTCCTCTCAGGCGTTTGCGTGCTTCTGTCTTCTCCGGTCATCATCCTCAAACTGAGGCACTGAGGACTCCCTACTAGCTCCGACTGATCCCTGGTCAGCTGGTGGTTCAACCTGATCACCTAAAGCGGATGACCTATAACAAACAACAACTTTGATCAATTTCTTCATTTCTCAAAATAATTCATGCCTAAACAGTCTACTAGTCCCAACAGATGCCAACCATGCTCTGATACCACCTAAATGTAACACCCCCTCACCCTAGGGTACGCACCAGGACGCCCGTAGGTCGTTCCGACACATATCCTAAGGTAAGGAAG
>JAOTAY010000007.1:22262517-22285776 GCA_025629805.1 Erythroxylum baracoense
TCTCTGAATTGATCTGTGGATACCGTTAGAGGCCGGACGATTGAACGGCTTGTGGATTGACAAGATTCAAGGAGAAAGAAAAATCACGAAAGGAAATCGAAACAGGTGTGATTTTAATATATTTCTTGTTTTATGTTTCAATTTAATTCTGTTAAAGTTGATTCTGTGAAAAAATTTTGAAATTATTTCCGCTGCACTTAGATTCGATCTTGCGTATTTTTACCAACACAAACGACATATCTACAACTGAATTTGGGAACCAAAGCATGAGCCGAAGACTTTGCAGTGCAAATCAAATATTAAATACTGTGGTTTTATAAATTCCATAAAAACTCCGCTTGCCAAACATCTGGTGAGAAATTCTCACATTTTGTGAAATTCTTTTTATTGATTTGACATTTTTTTCTTATTTTTATTTAACTATTTCCAGTCCATTTTTGATAGTTTTTATTTGTTGGTGTTTGTTTTCTATAATATGTTCTACTTTTAATAAAGGTTTGTCTATATCCTACACCACGGTGGGCTGTGAGAGGTTTAAAGAAAATTGGAGTAGAATGACCATAAACATTTTAAAGACAGTTAACAATTATCCAGTGACTGCAAGGAGTTTTGAAATGTATTTGTTGCTTAAGTGTATCAAATAAGATTTTATAGAACAACTTAAGAAAGTTATTTCCAGTAAAAATATTAGCACCAGCATCATAGAAATAAAAGGGTGGGCATTTAACCAAAAATGATCCTAAAAGGATTTGAGGTTGTATTCTGGTAGATAAATGTATCTGATGATTAGAAATATCTAGTTTTAAAGTGTCATGATATTGTAAGGAAAAACAAGTTGATTTACAAAAGCAAGAACCTGCTCCGCTATCGATATATGTTGCAAAATATTCAGCTTTATATTTTTTACAGGTACTTGCAATGAGAATATATATACTAGTAGGACTAGTCATTATTGAAGAATATATATAATAATATTATTATAGGATAATTGTATTCTATATTGAGTTATCTTATATTGTTGAACTTGTTCAAGAAAACTAGTTCCCAACATTATCTCTAAATTAAATCTCTCATTTTCTACTAATAACCTTATAGATATTTTAGTATCTCCAATCTTAATTGTAGTTTCCTACAATAGTATCTATATGATGTACACCATCCTTAAAATTTATATACTGATAAGTCTAGGTCAATTCCATAGATAATGTATATAAAGCTTTTATAATGGAACGAATCGGTGCTTAGAATATTTGGGTTTGATTTTGAAAAAAAATAAAATGAAATTTAAATAACAAAAGCAAATTAAAGCAAACAATCAAAAAGTGATAAAAATGATGAATTCGTTAGGGATTCGGTCTTCGGTTCAATCTTAGCCTACACCTGAATAAACATATTTCATTATTTTGTTATTCTTATTCCTCTCCTAGCAACTATTGATTATAAATTAACAACAACCTCTGTTAATCCCGATTTTTCCTTATGTCATGTTTAATTAAAACAAACTCTTTAATTAAACCTAGCTATTGGACAACTTGGAATAAGCTTTCTAGATTTAGTCGGACAACTGCATTACGAATAAGGATAAACAGACTAATTTAGGCAACAACCACACAAGCTTGGGTCATTTAACTTAGGTTGTGTTATCCCTAATAATTCGATGTCATTAGCTGTCACAAATGAATATATAACACAACGATTAGGTATTTTATTTAAGATTCTAACAATGGTTTTACATATAAAGAATCAAATAGAACATGCAATCATTCTTATACAATACCGAATCCATAAACATAGGATAACGTAAATAATCTCTAAGAGAGAAAGAACAAAATACATATTGGAGAAATGCCCAAAATGAGTCTTCAACTTTGATTTCACCTCAGAACTAGAATGGGGAAGCCTAACCCTCCATGGTTAGGTTGTACCATCAAAATATTCTCCTTTTATTTTATAATTTGAACTTATCTTTTTATCTGCACGAATTACATTATTATTATATCTTCTACTAGAGACACCAGTATCAGAATAAAATAATATAGGTAATAGTCGATTATCAGAAGTTAGCAAAGGTTTTTGTTGCAAAACTAATGAAAAATCATTTTCAAGATCCTCTATGTTTGCTATAAATGGAGGATAGATCCTTTCTATTTTAGAAAGAATTTTGAAAAATCTATAATATCTTTATCTACAAAGCATTTTGTATGATAAGTACTAGACTATGCATAAGATATCATATAGGTAATAGAATAAGGTCTACTCTCATCTTTAATTAATTCTTTTCTTTTGAAATCTTGTATAAAAGAAAATGTTCTATCAAAATCTTTATCTTGTATATTATATGATATTTTAGGGTAGATGTTAAGCAAAAGTTTTCGATATCTAAGATTGCCTCTAAGAACTCCCATAGATGCTTCTGTTCCATTATGTATCCTGACATCTATGAATGCTAGATTAATGGTACTATCAATTCCTTCTCTAAAAGTATATCTAATTATCATTTGAATTGATCTGATATGTACCCATCTTATTTTATCTCAAATTTCTTTAGGCAGTTGAACAATGTTTCGAGAAATGTCCCTTTTAGACAATAAGGGAATCATTACTTTGTTTGATGTTAGACTAATATCTAAGGATTTTTCTTTTAGTTTAATTCCATAAAACATATGATGTTTTTATAAATTTTAATTTGATTTTATCTAAAAGAGTTGTATTAAATCCACAATAAGAATTTATAGAAAACATAGTATTCTGAATCTTTTTAAGTATTTTTCTATCAATCAAGGCTTCTTGACACTATAAGAAAATTACAAATTACTGACAGACAAAATTCCTTACTAAATTAGTGATGAAAATTTAATTCCATCAGTAAACTTGTTGGGAAAAATGGTATATTGTGATGGAACAAAAATCTGTCGGTAAAGTTGGAGCGAATTTACCCTCGAAGATTTACCGACAAAATTTAGCGACGGAATAATAAAAGTCGTTGTAAAAATAGACGGCAATGGTTGATGGTAAAAAGACGCTACGAATTGTACCAGTCATTCTGTCGGTAAATGCAAATGATGTCGGTATTGTTTTTTAAATTTAAAGTGAAACGATATCGTTTTATTTTTAATAAACTTAAACACCTAAAGCCCCGCTATCGTTGTTCTTTAAATTTTTCTTCTTCTTCGGTCTCCTTTTCGCACACCCTTCTTCGGTTCTTCCATGTGCTCATCTTCTTTCGTGTTTCCACCAACTGCATCCATTGTCTTAGGTTTTTCGTCTCAAGGTTGGTTGTCTACTTACCGCTTTTGGGTTAATATTTTGTCTTCAATTTTTGTATGTGAATCGTTTTATGCTGATGTCTTGGTGTTACTGTGGATTGCATTGTGAGAGTTTATTTGGGTTGTTAATGGGTTTGTGTTTGTTGTTGTGTGGTTTTGTTAGCGAATAATGGAAGAAGATAGTAGTTTTGAAACAAAAGAGGGATGAATTTCAATAGCGTAGTAAGTGTTCGATGAAAGTTTTATAGGAGGTCTCTAACATCACTTATAATCTAGAATGTTTCTTTTAGTGGTTCATTAGTTTATAGAAAGGTTGTTTTATTAGTTGAATTATATACTCCTTGTTTTTCTTTTATTTCGTGACTTGTTCTTTTTTTGTATATATTGGGATTAATGTATGGTTTAGGTATAAGGAAGAAAATTAATAATCATCTTTTACTTTATTATTTGAGTTTGTTTTATTATACTTTGGACTTTACTTCTTGATGTTTCTTATAAAGTCTCTACCCCTTTTGAAAATTGCCTTTGAAAGATTTATGAGTTATTATAAATTATTGAATTAAGATATGATGCGAGTATGAACAATTGAGTTTTTTTATTTCTAAAATGTGTCTCATTGTCTTTATAGTTGATTTTTAAATGATAAGTGTGTAAGAATTGATACAAATTCAAGTTTTATATGAGTTGATAAGACCATAACCAATTTATCATTTTTTCTTCATTTATGTTTTATTGAGTGATTATCAAATATGGCTTCATCATTTTTAGTACTTGCTTTATTATGCATATTAAGATCACGTTATTGAGTTCATGAATTATAATGACTACGAAATTTAGGTTAAGATTTTGAGTTCTTAAAACACCTACCTTGATTGCTATATATAAGCTTGAATTGATCCAAAGACTTCCATTTCCTACTAAGTAAAGGGGATAACATTATATACCCATATGTGATTGATGTAATATCGTAGTTCGATTATTGTACTGTGTATTGTGCTGCACATACATTTTATAAAGTATGCTTTATTTATGGTTTACTAGGGTAATTTAAAGGTTTAAATGTATTATTGAGGTTATAACGGAGATCACAGATAGACTAGAGATGATTTTGGACTCGACTAAAAATTTCTTGGAAAATTTTCAAAAACTAAAAAAAGCTACCGAATGAATCCAAACGGGCTTTAAAAGCCCCGAAATTTTCTTTGGAGATTTATGTGACACTTTTGAATGAAATCCAGATGATTTTGGTGACATTTAGTAATTTTCATATTCAGTCTGAAAATTCTTTCGGACAATCGAAAAGTTACCGAATAATTTCAAAATGTGATGAAAAGCTCCAAAATTATGATTGGAGTTCATTGGAACTAAAATAGGTCAAAATGGAAGTTGTTTGAATGGAATCGGGTAACTGAAAATGGAAGTTGTTTGAATGGAATCGGGTAACTGAAATTATTGCACTAAAATGCCCTTTTTAGAAAATAATGGGCATTGATGATTTTACACCCATTCGAAAATTTTTAAAAACATCCAATCAATAATTATTGACCCTAATTAGAGTATTTCATGGTCAATTTAATGATAAGATGATTGTTGAATAATTTCGGGATTTAGTTCGGTTAGTTTCTGAATTAAATGCATAAAAGGGTAATTTAGTCTTTTTGTACTCAATAAGGACAATTTGGTCTTTTTACATGATATTAGAGGATTGATGAGTCATTAGAGATGACCAATGATGTGATGAGTCATTAGTGATGACAAATAAGAAGGTGACATGTGTAATCCATTAAATGAGTATAAAAACATCACTTTGCTTCATTTTTTCAACATAAACCTGAGAGTGATGAGAAAGTAACGTGAGATAAAAAAAAAGGGGAAAGAAGAGAAGCCAAGGGTGAACATTGGCCAAAAAGAGAGGAAGAAGAGTGTTGTGCCCAAAAAGTTCTAAAAAGACCTAGGTTATCCTACTCGTAAGTATACAAGGTAGTTGTAGTTGATTATCCAGGGTCATCTCCCATGAAGGTGAAATTGGTTAACCTAAATTAATCTTAAACAAAAAATAAAAAAATATGCAATCCTAAACATTCTATCTCGATTGTTGAGTGAAGGCTTTAAAAGAAAATCACAAATTAGTCTGAAAAGTAAATGATTTAACAGGAAGCAAAGATGAATAGATTAATCGAGATGGAAGACTCCTGAGAATTAATTTCACTAATTTAATCTCCTATGTTTGTTGAAGGGAAGTTATTGGATAGTTGTCATACTAAAATTAACAGTTGGGTTCTAAACGAACTTGAATAATTAACTAATCTAACTTTCATTTCAATCAGTTATCGTCCGAATTAACTACGAAACCCGACTACTAATTACCATTTAAGTTAATATATTTCTAGTTCTTAACCGAAGCGTCCATATTTTCTTGATATGTATTAAACTTCTCCTCTCGGTCCTTCATTTAAAACTAAAAATGATGCAAAGTTTGATCATGCTATTACATCCATTTAGTTTAGAAACTATAGCAATAATAAAACAACATCACAGTCCCTCAATCATGCATATTTGACTGAAATAGCTAAATTAATCCTTAAGAAAAAGAGATCAGCCTATTATAGTATAAACACGCTTCATCATCTCCATACACTTTAATTGCATGTTACTGTTAACCAAAAAAATGTAAAAGCGATGAACGAAATGAATACTAAAGATGAACTATGAAAAGAAAACAAGTAATAGTCGGTTAAACTAACAAGTAATAAGTTAAGTAAATAAACAAAAAACTAAGCAACATGTGAAAAATAGAATGAGCAAACAAGGATCGGATGATGGAGTGCGGTTAGTCTCCTGCCCCTTTGAAGCTTCTTGCATTAGCTCTTGCCTTCTGCGTCAGCTTGCTCTCACCCAACAGAATGGTTACACAAGTTCAATGGATTCAACTCCAGCTCTCACTTTCTGCCTCTGTCCTTAGCTTCCACCTCTCTATTGTGTTTCTCTCTTCTTCATCAACTCACTCTATTTCTCTTCTTTATTTATCTCTTCTTTATCTCTATCTCTCTGTGCCTCTCAAATGTGTCCATCTGTGTAGAATGAAGAATGAAGAGTCAAATGAAAGATTTCCCCCTTCGCCACCACCCTCTCCTTCTATTTGTAGTATGCTCCTAGGTCTAGGGTTTTGTGCCCTCAACCTCTGTAGTTTCTATGTAATAACTATAACAATTACAAAAAAATGAAAGGGGTCTGTGTGTAAGTCACGGTCGTGCCATGTATGTCACGACTATAACTTATAGCTGCATGGAGTCACAGCTATTCATGTGTAAGTCACATCCAAGTCAATGCTGTGATTTTCATCCTTGCATGGAGGTCACGACTGTGACTTGCACATGTATGGTTGGGCATGTAAGCGTGAATTACATGAACAATTCTTCTTGTTTAGTTCATGCCACATTCACAAAATAATCCGATTAAGATTCATGCAACATCCACACAAATTTCACTCAATCTATCTCATATTGGATCAAAACATAAGGATTTGTAACCAAAATCAAGATATGAAGGCAATTAAAAGTAATAGAAACTAGACACAACAATTCCCCCACACTTAAACTATATTTGTCCTCAAGCATATTAAAGAACACTAGACTATAAAAGATCAACAATGGAAACAACAATTTTCCTAAATAATAGTCAATGATATCAACGATCATTTCAATAAACATAACTTAAGAACTTGAAACTTGTAATACTATATGAACAAGCTATTCTTCGCATATTTAGACAAAATCAACAAGCACTTCAATTCGAAGAACTATCAATAAGTGTGATAGATACTCACTCCACTCTCCATCCTCTCAAGCACTCAAAGGTATGGTATAGTCACTCATCATTCTTTCATGTAAGACATCTACCATAACTTGCTTACTAATCCAATCTCTACCACTCATATCAAACACAAAAATCAATCCGAAGGTCTTTGTTTTGGTTGTAATGGGGTCGAGATGAGGGCAGGAAAAAGGAAAATCGCAGTTTAAAACTACAACACAAATTGAGCATTTAAAATAATATAAAATGATGAACCATAAAACACTCAATTCCTTCCTCTCATTTAACAAAATTAACACTCCCCTTTTTATGTCTCTCCTCTTTCCTTTCATTTTTTTTAATCTTCTCTTCCTTCCTTTTCTTTTCTGTTTCTTTTTCTTTTCTTTGTGTCTTTTCTTTTTTTCTTCTTGATTTTCTCTTTTTTATATTTTTCATTTATTTATTTAGAAAAAGATCAAATTTAGAAGAGAAAAATTTAGAGGAGAGATACAAATTATTACAACTATACCCATTCTTAACTCAAAAACCAACTATCTCCTATGATTCCTCCATACTTGTTCAAACAATTATTCCCCGAACTCAATCATACACATTCAAATGCTTAACTTGCCTTATGGTAGGTACAATGAAGAGGATAAATAATTAAGGCCAAAGCTCACATTTTGGGTTTAAAGAAAGCAAAAGGCTTCATGTTAAGCTCAAAGGGGGTTCACTAAAGGTAACATCATGGTGGCTTTTTTTTTTTAAGTAAAAGGGTAAATCCTAATTGCCTTCATCATTTCAACATTTGCATAAGATTATGTGATCTCAACTAGTATTTTCAAGCAAGTTCTAGAGTTTCTCAATTATGAACGAATACTCTTAACAAAGAATACTTGAATTTGGTGTTTAATAATTCAAAAAGGCTCAAATTCTTATCATATGAAAAGTGTCATTCATCTATCACAACAAGTTAATGTCCTTTTAACCGAAATCCAACTCAATTAGTCTAAGCATGCAAGTATACTCATTCACTCATATTATGCATTTCTAATGCTGATCGAGTTTATGTTATAACCATGCATCTTTAACTACTAAATGGGAAACAAACACATAACATAAAAATTATATATATATATAAATTTATATATATATTAACTAATACTCCCATACACACTTAAACACCACACTATTCCTAATGTGATATAAAAAAAGTAAAAGAGGGGACTAAGACAAAAGAAAAAAATTAATACAAACAAGGACAAACATTAAAACTAAAAGAAATTATACTAATATGTTGTAAAAATAATGAAAAGAATGAGATAGAAATACGATACGAAAGTATGGGTAGTGGCTACGTTGATGCGGTGTGAAGCATGGCGTTCTTCATTGAGGAGTGGTGAACAACTATAAGGTAGACAAACAGAAGAGATTGAAAAGACTTATATGCTTCACTAAAAAGAAATGACAAACAACTAATTGAAAAGCAAAACAGAAATTATATGGGTTGCCTCCCATTTAGTGCTTCTTTAATGTCTTTTAGCTGGACACCTCAGCCGTTATGTTTAAGGTGGATCGCTCAAAGTGATTGAGTCCACTACTTGCTTCTCTTCGTTGTGACCTTTCCTCATGAATTTTCCAACCTCTCCTTTAGTTGCTTCTACCAGCAATTGGCATCATTCATTACTCCTTTTAACCAATTCCATCTTTTTTTCTTCTTCATGCAACATTAACTTGATCAATAAAAGAATAGTCTTCAGAAATAGTAGTAGTAGGAACAAGTTTAATATTAAAGATTGAAAATTCTACTGTTTCTCCCAAAACAGTGATGCTCAGCTTTCCATTCTTTATATTAATCAAGGTATTAGTAGCAGCCATAAAAGGCCTCCCTAGGAGTATGGTGTGCTCCATACCTTGCTGTTTAACATCCCCCATGTCTAAGACCATAAAGTCCACAGGAATAATCAATTCTTCGACCTTCACCAACACATCTTCCATTATTCCTTTCGGATAATGGATTGACCTATTAGTAAATTATAGGCACATATTGGTTAGTCTGAACTATCCTAGATCCAATTTCTCATAAATAAATTAAGGTATAAGGTTTATACTCACCCCAAAGTTAAGCATACCTTTAACCTCATCACCATTACCCATTTATACTTGCACAAGAAAACTCCCTGGATCCTTCAACTTAGGGGCTACTTGCTGTTGTTGCACCGCACTTGCAACCTTTGAAACTATCACCTTCTCGTTTGGCTCAAACTTTCGTTTCTTGATGCTTAGTTCCTTAAAGAACTTCACATAAGCTGGAATGTTTTTGATCACTCCTAACAAAGGCAAGTTAATATTAACTTTAAAAAACATGTTACAAAGATTATAAAATTGCTTATCTTGTTTTGATTCTTTAAGGCGGCTCGGATATGAGGTTGGTGGTTTATAAGGATTAGTTTCCTTATGCAATCTTGGTCCTTCATTGTAGTCATTTGCATGCCCCAATTTTTCACCTTTATGAACTTAACTTGAAGGGTTATCTTGCCCATTGCTTCCTCCATTCTGCTAACCTTCTTCATTAGGGAGGCTCTCCTCCTTTTGAGTACCTACACCAAACATATTAGAAGGGATCTCAACATATTAGAAGGGATCTCAAAATAGTGACTACATGGGCTTACTTGGGTTGACTGGGCAACTTCCCTTTTTAATTGTTGTGCATTTGAGTCACGAGTTGCCCTACTTGGATCTCAATCCTCTTCATGAATGCCTCCAAAGAATTGATCCTCTTATTGTTTGTTTCTTGATTTTGAGTGGTGACCTAAATAAACACATTCAGGCTTTCCTCTAAAGAAGGCTTGCTTGGTGGATTTTGAAGTGAGGATTGCCTTCGGTAATAATTCGGCCTCTGAAAATTTTGGTATTATGGTTAGGGTTGTACTGGTGGATTATTGGTCTTTCATGAAAAATTTGGGGTGGTTTCTCCAACCAAGGTTGCAGGTGTTTAAGTATGGATCATTTCCCTCCCTTAGTTGAAAATCGTTGAGTGAGTTCACTTCTTCTTCCCCATTTGCAAACGGCTTACAAGAATAGGAACAAACATTAGGTTCATGATCATAAATTCCACGTATACCACATACCTCTTGATTTGGAATGTTTTGGGGTAGTCTTGTAGTCAGCATCTTTACATGCCTTATTAACTCAACTAACTGCATAGCCAGTTCTTAATTCAAGCTCACTTTATAAACTCTAGCTCTTTTTCCCCTAACGCTCTTTTGTAGAGAATTAGCCCTCGACATTTCAAAGTTCTCATACATTTCTTTAGTCGTCATCTCTCCCACAACTCCTCTTGTAGCATTATCCACTGTATACTGACATTGTTATGTTAATCCATCTTAAAAGGATTGGTTTAGCATGTGAAGTTGAAAATGATGGTGTGGACATTGTATCAGCAAGAGGTTAAAGCATTCCTATGCCTCGTGGAATGGCTCTCCCTCCATCTGAGGGAAGGTAGCTGTCTTGGTGTGCAACTCATATGTCTTTTAATAGGAATAAAACTTTTTCATAAATTTGTTATACACCTCCTCCCATGTAGTCAAACACTTGGAAGGAAGGGTCATTAACCATGCCTTAGCCCGATCCTTCAATGTGTATAGGAAGTATCTCATTTTGAGCTGATATTCGTTTAATCCATCCAATGAAAAGGTTTAGAGAGTGGTAAATGATTCCTGAATGAAGTTTAAAGGTCTTCATTGGGAACCCTATGGAACGATGGTAGCACGTTATAACGGATGCTCTTCAATTTATAGTTCCTAGTTGCCTCTCCCAAACGTATGCACGAAGTGGCAGTACCAATCATTGGTCTGACATACTCCTTTATCACTAACTATCTTCCACTCATCTTGTGGTTATTCAATTGATCTTCATGCTTGGGTTCCTCGTGATCATCCTCAGAGTCCCCTTGAGGTCTTTGTCTTCGATGTATGTTATTAATAAAGGGGACAGATTCACTATCCAAAGATCTCCTTCCTAGTATAAATCAAATGAATTCATTACCTAAACTTCTCCTACCTAGCACAAACTAACTACAGAAAGCACTAAATTAATAATGAAAATTACAAAACATGTTAACAAAATAACACAATAAAATATGTACAAATGAACACAAACAATCAAAATCACTTTAGTGAATAAAAACAATCAAAATTAATTTAATTTTAAATGCTAAACACCTCCCTAACAACGACACCAAAAATGTGTTGTGCCTAAAACGTTTAAAAAAGACCTAGGCTATCCTACTTGCAAGTATACGAGCTAGTTGTAGCTGATTACCTAGGGTCGTCTCCCACGGAGGTAAAATTGGTTAACTTAAATTAATCTTGAACAAAAAATAAAAAATGCAATCCTAAACATTCTATCTCGATTTTTGAGTGAAGACTTTAAAAGAAAATCACAAATTATTCTGAAAAGTAAACAATTCAATAGGAAGCAATGACGAATAGATTAATCGAGATGGAAGACTCTTGAGAATTGATTTCACTAATTTAATTTCCTATGCTTGATTAAGGCAAGTGATTGGATAGTACTACAATTAACAATTAGGTTCTAAATCAACTCGAATAATGAACTAATCTAACTTTCGTATTCAACTAGTTATCATCTGAATTAATTATGAAAACCTAACTACTAATTACCATTTAAGTTAATATATTTGTAGCTCTTAACCTAAGCGTCCACAGTTTCTCTATCCATATTAAAGTTCTCCTCTCGGTCCTTTATTTAATACTAAAAATGATACAAAGTTTGATCATGCTATTACATCCATTCAGTTCAGAAACTAAAGTAAAAATAAGAAAAAAACACAGTCCCTCAATTATGCATATTTGACTAAAATAGCTACAATAATCCTCAAGAAAAAGAGATCATCCCATCATAATATAAACACGATTCATCATCTCCATACACTTTAATTGCATGTTATTGTCAACCGAAAAAAGTAAAAGCAATGAACATAATGAATACTAAAGATGAGCTATAAAAAGAAAACAAATAACACTCAGTTAAGCTAACAAGTAATAAATTCAATAAATAAACAAAAAACTCAGCAACAGATGAAAAATAGAATGAGACAAATAGAATGAGGGAGTGTGGTTGGTCTCCTGCCCCTTTCAAGATTCTCGCATTAGCTCTCGCTTTTTGCTTCAGCTTGTTGTCACCCAACCAAATGGTTACTCAAGTTTAATGGATTCATCTCCAGCACTCGCTTTCTGCCTCAGTCCCTAGCTTCCACCTCTATGCTACATTTCTCTCTTCTTCATTGACTCATTTTGTTTCTCTTCTTTGTTTCTCTCTTCTTTCTCCCTATCTCTCTGTGCTCCTAAATGTGTCTGTCTTTACAGAATGACGAATGAAGAGTCGAATGAAAGATGTCCCCCTTTGTTGCCACCCTCTTCTTCTATTTGTAGTATGCTCCTAGGTCTAGGGTTTCATGCCTTTAACCTCTCCAGCTGCCACATAATAACTAAAACATTTACAAAAAAAATGACGGGGGTCTGTGTGTAAGTCACGGGTTACGAATGTGACTTACGCATGCACGGCCGTGCATGTAAGTCACGGTTGTGACTTACACATGTATGACCGTGCATGTAAGTCATAATTGTGACTTACAACCATGCATTTAAGTTACATATATGACTTGCTCGTGCATGGCTGTGCATGTAAGTGTGACTTACATGCTCAATTCTTCTTGTTTAGTTCATGCCACATTGACAAAATAATTTGATTAAGATTCATGCAACATCCACACCAATTTCACTTAATCTATCTAACATTTGGATCAAAACACAAGGATTTGTAACCAAAATCAAGGTATGAAGGAAATTAAAACAATAGAAACTAGACACAATAAAGAGTGTAGTTATTTTTTATAAATTTGATGGTGATTTGGAGGAATCTTGAAGTATTCATCAAATACCCAAAAGATTGGAGGAAAATGTGATAAGTTTCCTAACTTAAATTTCTAATTTTTACGTGTTTTCCTAAGAGAGATGGATGCATTGAAGATCAATATTTTCTTGTTATTACTTTGATGTTTCTTTGTATGGAATTACTTGAATATGATAAGACAGGAATGTGTAGTGGAATTCTGTTTTAGGTTAACTTGAACCAGTGCCAATGTTTTGGCCATAACTCGACCTACAAACCTCAAAATTTGGTGATTCTGATTGGAGATGAAACCTAAGACATAGTACTTAAAATCTCTTGAAGAACTTAGAGGGATTAATGACATTGAAATTTGAGATTGAAAATGGTTACCTGATACTGCCCCTGTGTTGAAACAACTTGTGATATTTGGTACTTTTTCATGATTTAGAAGTTAAAATGGCATGATTTTTAATCATATGAAAACTAGAGACATATGGGAACAAATTTTTAAAAGACCTCAAAACTTAAATTGAATGTTTACTGTGTGAAAATTAAAGAAAAAGTGTAGGTATGGATCCTGGTTATGGGTCATAACCATGACTTATTAGGCATGATTGTGATATGGTGAATTAAATTAGACGAGATTGTGTTTTGAAGAAATTGGTAAGTTATAATGGGTAAAATATGGTATTTAATGGCTTTTGAAGTTAGACTTGGAAATGGTGACCAATAGGTTAGCTTACGGAAGTAAGCAGAAATATGATTAACGTGTGTGATACATAATTAGATACAAATCCTGAATTTGATTAAACCGAATATATAGTTTTACTGTCTTATTTCCTAATTTGAAAATAAATACCTAAGAGAAATGTAGTTTGTGTATGTAAAGGAGAGGCATTGAATGCGTGAGTGTGCTTGGTGATAAGTTCGCAAAACAGTGAGTGTATTTTAATTATTTTACATGACTAAATTATTTGTAAAAGAATTGATGACATGTGAGTGTACTTTAAATTAAGTTTATTCAAATGGTTTTCATTTGATCATGAAATGAATATTTATGTTGAGTTTTATGCAAATGATATTTTACAAGTGAATATTGTTAGCATAAGTGTATGCTTTAACAATATATGAGTTTTAATTTGAAAGTTAAAATTTATATAATTAGGAGTTACATTGAAATAATTCAATTATGAATCCTCCTATACTTGATTTAAAAAATAAGATGAATCATAAATGTAAGAGTTGCTTTTACCTATGGTACATCGCTAGGCTTATATACATGTTATTGTATCAGTATATTTATGGCAGTTAACCTATTATAAGTAAGCAATATAGAACCAGCATCGTGACTTGTTATGGGTAAGCGATGCAAAACCAGTTCTGTGACTTTATGCCTAGTGTATCGTATGGTAAAGGCACTAGTGGTTGGTTATGTAGAGTAAGAAAATTCACGACAGTAATAATGCCACAACTATTTATTTTAAAAGTTATTTGAGACGTACCATATGGTTATTTTAAAAGTAATTTGAGAGGCACTGTATGGCACCAATTCTAGTGGATGACTTATTTTCAGTACAAAATTTTTCTAAAAACTTATTGCCACCACTGTTTATTGATTAAGGAAAATGGAAAATGGAAAAATGGAAACTTTTGTATTATAAGTTTCATTTTGAAAGCATTTCGAAATAGTATTTTAAAAAAATTGAAATTATGTTTTACGAAATGTTATATAATTATGAGATTTGATGATACACGAATAAATTGTTATGGAAACTGTTTTACCATGAGCTTTATGATTTTATGGAATATTGTAGTTATGTTGTTATGAAAAGTTTAATTTTTTTAGTAAATTGATTACACTCACTGAGCTCATTTAGCTCACCCTTATGTTTATGTTTTTAAACAAACCACCCCAGGTTTGTGTATAAGTGTTCTAGTAATTAGGACTCCACCATAAGATTAATTGTTTTGTCAGGTGCTGCTATGGTTGTGTCATTTTGATATGTACATTTGTGTAAAGAATGGATGTGTATAAAGGCTTTTAAATTAAATGAATGAATATGTTTTAGCTTTTTAAAGTTTACTGCAGTGATTGTTGAGAATTATTTGTTTAAGGTTGCTTGTGAGTGGACTTGAAGTCTAAAATTTGTAGTTGAGAAATTGGTATGAATATAGAAGTGTTTGGAACTTTTACAGGGCTTTTGAAAATTTTGAAATGTCAAAACACAGCTATTATGCTGCCGAAATTTTCAATAAAATGATAGAAAAAAGTTTCCCATTAATTTCCACACTTTGAACTTTTAAAGTATAAAAGGTTTTTAACAATTAAACAACTTGACTTTGCAGAACCCTTCAATTAAGTTAGATATCGATTGGAGAGCTACTGTAGGGTCATCAGGAGGGCTCCACTTGGGCTCTGGAAGGGAAACTCTGGGATGGGTCCTTTCATGTAGATTGGAATACCTATGACATTTTTCTTTTTCTTTTTATTGCATATTTTTTATCGTTCTTCCAAATTATAGACCAAAAGTACTTATGTTCTAAAATTTTATATTTAAAGGATGATCCTCCCTAATGCACTCTACATGCTCTTCTAGGTATTAATGTAAGAACATGTCCTGGTTCCTCTTTTTGAATAAATCTTACACATAAACAGGTAAAAGATCTCCTAAAAAGTTGGAAGTATATAACTAAATAACATAGAGCATTTTCTAAGAGCTTTTTCACCTATTTCAATCTAACAAATTTCCCTCTTATAAATATTTTTGAATGGATATGACTAATATGTTTCATTTTCCTTGATTTATTTGAGTGGGCATTAGTTTTGTCTATTTCTCGTAAAAATTTTCCTTTTGATACAATACCGCTATTACTTTGCAATAACAACATTGGCATTTAGTTATCTTTCTATTTCTTATGTTATTTCTCTTAAAAATAGGCTGTTTAGGTTTGTATCCTTCTCTTCTTTTATAATACCTTGCTTTTTGTTTCTTAAAATATCTTTTCTTCAAATATTTTCTTTTTATAATTATTTTTTTTATCTTTTTATAATAATAAGGACTATCACATCCAATCATAGTAGGCATTTTTAAATCATAACAACATAAAGAAGATTTCTTATCCCTTTGCTTTTCTTTAATAAAATGGCCTCATCACACCATTCATTTAACTTATCTTTTCAAAAAGAAATTCTTTTTCCCAAGGTAACGACAAGTCCTAAATTATAAGTTGCTTCTATTTTGTTTCCCCAAAGGTCAGGTTTTATAAAACATTTTTAAATAAAGTTGTGTATTATCTACTTGATTGTAAATATGATAATAATAGTCTCGGAAAAATACAAAGATATATCTATTGATTTCACACATATCATATAATTGAAGCCTTTGTAAAGTAATAGCATATTTTCCTATAGTGGTAGTATCTTTTAAAATGTTTCCTTCTCCTATAAACTCCACTCGAAATGCTTTAGTAGCTTGAGTTATTAAATTGCCTATATCACTATTAGAGTTAAATATATAACTTTTAGAGTTTTCATCTAAATGTTTCCAAAATCGAAGCTAATTGTTTAACAAATTTTTCTTTAAAAATTGTTTCGTTGTTTCATAATCCATTTTATTAATAACAATAGCTACTCGAAGAGTAGTTTCCCATTTATCAATTGCTTCTTCTATATCTTGAATATAATCAATATCTTGATATCCCAAAAGGGTTTATAGATTCCGTTCTCATTTTATCTATAGGAGCAAATCCATCTTTAGCTTTTATTTATCATATGAGTTCTAACATATCCTTTATTAAGTTTACTCAAACTTTGAGAAGGATATATAGGAGGATTTTGTGAAGTACTAGGAATATCACTAATATTAGGAATCAAATGGACTTCTCTTTTAAATGTATTAGGTTTGATACGAGTTAAAGTTTCTAGGTTTACTTTTTCTATCTGTTTATTTGATTCTTCAATTTTAGAATCATAACCTTATATGAAGTTTACCATTAATTTTAATAGATTTGCTTTCTGTTTCTTTTTGATTTATCATTTCTATCATATTTTGTAAGTTTGCAATTTTTTCTTGAAGTTTTGTTATACTTAAAAGAATAGTTTTCCATAATATTATATCATTTTTTTAAATTTATCCATATTAGTTTCTATTTTTAACCGCTCAGATTTAATTTTTAAATATTTACATTCCTCCATTTAAATGGTAAAGTTTATAATGATTGGCTAGTTCTAAGTGAGTTTTTATTTGTAATTTTTTATATTGTAGATATCTATTATCTGATTCTTCAATCTTTGTTTTAATAGTTTGTATGGCTCTTTTCTGACAATTTGAAGATAACAAATAATTATATCTATTGGTATGGTGATTTAATTCAATCTAAGGTTCTTGTACAAGAGTATCAATTTTATTTATTTCAGAAAATAACTGATTACAATAAACAAATTCACTTATATCCTCTTTCTAGATATAACCTATAATGTTTAGAAAAGTGAAGATGTAATATCTTATATTCCTTCGAGAGATAATGATTTTCATTCTCGTACTCTCTAATAGAGTAATTGAAATCTAAAAAGATATCTAAAGTTTGTCCATTAGTAAGTTTAATATGAGAATATATCTTTTTAAATTCTTGTACATGATCATTGTTCCAAAATATCTGTTTTCTTATATGTTGAATTTGTTGATGAATATCTTCATAATTAGAACACCAAACCATCATAGATTTGATACCATTTTGTCCCAATTAGTCTAATGTATATCACAGTGTTTGATCCCGTTTCAACAAAATCACAAATAAAACACATTAATTTATAAAGTAAAACACAGATTAACTATCAGATAAGATAACAATCTTTATGAAATCTAAACTTTTCAAGATATCAAAAATTAAATTACTATTATCTGTTATAATATCAATAACTTCTTCGAATAGTGAAGTAGTTTATTTCTGGAAGTTATCAACTCTAGATCTAGTCCAGACAATCCATATAAAATTTTTTCTAAAAAAAAGAGGTCATTACAAATATCCAAAAATGTATAATAGAATTATATTTCCAAATTAAAAGGTCCAATACGCTTCCATACCTATTTCTATAGAGATTTGACCGTCACTTCATTGAGTTATCATTAAGTCTTTTAAAAAGCATTCTAGTTCTAACCTCAAGAGGTAGCCTTTAATGACTCCTTCGGCAAAGTATAACATAACCTTATTTTGTTTCCTACCTTAAGGCTAAACTAAAGAAGATAGTGGGAGAGTAAAGGTTTAAGATGGAAAATATAAGACTGTATCTGCAGAAGAAGTTTTTTATTTCAGAATAGTACAATATATAAGGAAGAGAGGAGATATTACAAGAGAGATAGAAGAGTCTGAATAGCGTGCCTCTTTACATATAGAAAGGACTTGTTTATGGTAATAATTTATAAGAAGATTTCAAATCTGAAACTTAAAATTTACATCATATCTATTCTTGAAGTCCATTCTTATCGAGAGGAAATTCCCCTCCTTTTTCATTAGATGAGGAGATTATCTTATCTTTTTATTTATCTTCCTTTTTTATCTACAGAGATTCTTTTACTTTATTAGGAGTTAAGATTTCTTTATCACCTTATCTTTATATCATGGAAAACATCTGTAATTGTCCAATCTGATTCATTGTAAGTGTTGACTTTAGAATCTTCATACTTTTCTTTTCCTTTTAAAGATCTTATGCCATTGATACATGCTGTACAGATTTTTCTATGTACTTTTTGGGGTGGTAGATTCTTCTTTGTGCTTCTGGGATTCATTTAATTTTTCCTCTCTTAATCATCCTTAATTGCATTTTAGAAAAAATCTCTACAACCACTGGGGTCTTTTTAGGAAGAGCTATCATTAGCGAGGAATAATAATTATAAGGACTATCACATCTAATCATATTAGGCATCTTTAAATTATAACAACATAAAGAAGATTTTTTTTATCCCTTTGCTTTTCTTTAATGAAATGGCCTCATCACACCATTCACTTATCTTTTAAGGAAGATATTCTTTTTCCTAAGATCCTTTATGCTTGCTATAAATAGAGGATAAATCCTTTCTACTTCAGAAAATAATTTAAGAAAGTCAACAATATCTTTATTGAAAAGAATTTCACATGATGAGTAATAAAAAATGCATGAGATATTATATAGGTAATATAATAAGGTTTATTCGCATCTTTAATTAAATCTTTTCTTTTGAAATCTTGTATTAAAGAAAATGTTTTATAAAAATCTTTGTCTTATATATTATATGACATTTTAGGGTAGATGTTAAACAAAAGTTTTATATCTAATATTGCCTCTAAGAACTCCCATAAATGCTTCTTTTCGATTGTGTATCCTATCTTCTATGATTGCTAGATTAATAGGACTATCAATTCCTTTTTTAAAATTAGATATAGTTATCATTTGAATTAATCTGATATGTATCCATCCTATTTTTTCTCAAATTTCTTTAGGTAATTGATCAATTCTTTGAGAAATATCCCTTTTAGACAATAAGGGAATCATTACTTTATCTAACGTTAGACTAATATCTAAGGCTTTTTCTTTCAGTTTAATTCTATAAAATTTATGATGTTTTTTTAAATCTTAATTCCATTAAAAATCATTAATAAAGAAAGGAAGAAATTATCTTCCAAATTTAAGGAATTACAAGAATAGTTAGATGCATATATGAATGAGAATGGAAAAAGAAAAAGTGAAAAATCCAAAAATAAGATTATTAATGACAATCATGACTTAGATGCATTAATGCATGAGAATAAAACATTGAATAAAGAGGTAGATTTCCTTTAGGACTCATTATCCAAGTTTACTAAAGGGAGTGAAAAACTTAAAAACATGCTAGGAGCTTAAAAGAATTCCAATGATAGGTATGGAATAGGATAAACTGTAATAGTAAAGGCAATTCTAAAACCACTATTGTCTAAATATTTGCCTATTGAAGAACCATTGCCTAATGTGGAAAATGAGTATGGAGCATCCATATCTAAGCATATGCATGCACATTCTTCATCAACTAGGGCTAATCTTAAAAGAAAGAATTATGCTTTCATATATAGCTTACAACTTAATAATAAAGTTTAATACCATCAAGGGAAGAATATGTATAACTAATGGAATAACATGTAACCCACTCACATCCTTTTAGGTCTTAAAGAAGCATGCATCAAGCTTTTATTCATAGTAGACATTCTACATATAATCATCGTATTTAATTTCACTACCCTAGGAAACCATTCAACACTTTCAATGTCCAAATCAAGTTTTGTCATCATGCACACACGTATAGTAATGCATTTATGCATCATCATCACTAATATAATACAATATGTCATTTTAGTGGTAAGGTTAGACATGTTGATAGATTTGTTTTCTCGAACAATAGAATGACAAGCAAACCCTTAGGCCTAATAATTAAGGAACCAAGCATATTTGGATGCCTAAAGCATATTGATTGGCTTATTTATAGGTTTCTAAAAAGAGAAAATGGTAAGAAGTAAAGATGGTATTCATTTAGCTGAGTATTATTTTTTAAAATATTATCCTTTATTATCTTAATGATTCTAACCTTCTTAAGTCTTGAAAATGCTAACGTAGAATATGAAAAATTATTCTTTAAGGTGAACAAGAATGATCATCAAAGACTCTTTAAAAACAGATGAGACACTTTTAGTGGATTGAAAATTCAAGAAGAATCTCCACTTAAATCATATCATAAGTAATATTCAAGAAGAGGTAAATATTAGTTCATACATTAGAAATTTATCACATATTGCTCTTATTTATCAATTTAAGTGTAGATTCTTAGTGATGAATGTTTGGGTTTGTAGTATGAATGAAAAAATTGAACATTTCCTTGACATATTATGGAACTAAACTTAGATATTATGTGAAAATAGGAATATTCAATTAAAAATTATTGATATATTAAACAAATTGGGATTTAGTTTCATTAAACCAATGAATGATGTTATTATGAAAGGATTAGAGATGATTATATTTTTTCAAAATCTCCTTTAACATTTACAATTGTTCTTAATTGATATTTACATGATTTATTAAATGTTTAATTTTTTAAATTTAAATTTCAAGGTTGTTTCTTAAATTATTCGATCATTTGGTAGACTAATAACTTAGTCATTTAGTAGACTAATAACTTAGTCTGGTAGACCAACGTCCTTAAAATTCACCCCGTTTTGCTTTATAGTAAGTTTGTTAGTGATTCAGTCGCTAGTCTAGACACCCACTTAGACATACTAGTCAACCGATATCTTTTTATGTTCAACCGATATCACTTCACTTAGGTAATAAATCTCTTTATTGTGAGTTTGGTCATATATACTAGTTGACCAATATTCATCACTAGTTAACTAATATCACCTTTTACTTTAAAAGTCTTTTCTCCTGCAAGTTTGAGATGACATTGATTGCACACTTTAGTCGACCAATAACTAGTAATGTCAACCAATAGAGTAAGTATTCTAATTTTATGGGTGAGCCATTGAATGCTGGTCGACTATTATCCTTGATAGGTCAACTAATACATTAGTCTTTTAAAAAACATCATTTCTCTTCTTCATCGCGCCTCCACTACTCACTACACCGAAGATTCCATTCCTACAAAGACTATAGAAGACAAATTGGATGCACAATTTCCACAGTTCATGGAAAAAGATAAAGAAATTACAAATCAACTTGTCTTTTGTGAAGGCATTGGAGCACATGCTCAAGCACATAAATTTCATCGAGGATATATTATCAAACAAGTGAACTTAGGAGGACAACAAAATAGTTTCTCTAACTAAAAGCTATAACTCTATAATTACCAGTGATATGCCTTCAAAATT
This sequence comes from Erythroxylum baracoense, assembly GCA_025629805.1. Taxonomy (NCBI): domain Eukaryota; kingdom Viridiplantae; phylum Streptophyta; class Magnoliopsida; order Malpighiales; family Erythroxylaceae; genus Erythroxylum; species Erythroxylum baracoense. The sequence goes on from JAOTAY010000007.1 coordinate 22,284,363, forward strand.
GAAGGATCCATGGAGTTTCACTAAACCTTGTGCTGTTGGTGGCATACAGTTTGCTAAATGCTTATGTGACTTGGTTGCAAGTATTAATCTTATGACTTCTTTGATTTTTAGGAAATTAGGGCTAGGCAAAGTGAAGTTGTCTTTTATGCTTATTCAATTGGCTGATCAATCAATAAAGAAACTATTTTATATGGTAAAGGAAGTCATTGCCAAAATGGACAAATTCATTATTCTTGTGGACTTTATAGTTTGAAGAGGATAGCTTTTTGGCAATTCATTTATGAATTCGGCGACAACTTTGTTTGATGTCTATGAAAGGACACTCATCTTTCAGATTTGTGAGGAACAAGTATAATTTATATAAACAAATTATTAAAGAATCCAAAGGATGGAAGCTCTTGAATGAAGATAGACATAGTGGATGAGTGCATAAAAGAGCAAGAGGAGAAAAGAAGTAAATGTTGGGGAAATTGAAAATGAAGGATAATAAAAAAGGGAGGAGTTGTTTCCAATCAAATCAAGAGATCTTAGTGAGAAAAGAAGTTCTCCTGCCACCTTCAATTGTAAAACCAGCAATTTTTAAGTTGAAGCCCTTACCTAAACATCTCTAATATACCTTTCTAGGCGAGGGTCCCATCGTCATTTCAAACAAACTAGATGGGGAACAAGAGAATAGAGTGGTAGAGATGGTTATGAAGAGGATGAAAGCCATAGGATGACAAATATCAAATGTAAGAGGAATAAGTCCTAATGTGGTGATGTATAGGATTAACCTTAAAAAAGGGAAGTAAGGCAGTGAGGGAAAGACAACAAAGGTTAAACGTTTATATGAAAGAAGTGGTCAAGTAGGAGGTAGTGAAGCTATTAGATATTGGTATCATTTACCTTATTTCAGATAACGAATGGGTTAACTTGGTATAATGTGTACCTAAGATGTAATATCCCATCACTGATGGGAAGGGTAAAATAGTCATTTGGAACGGATTAGGAGTGTTTAAAATTGTATTGACATGTTCATGCATACAATAGTGAATTTTACACATGTAAATGACTGTACATGCATTCATGACATTTTCCGGTATAATTGTGAATAAATGTGAATTATGAAAAATATACTTTATGTGTATAAAAATTTGTGTTGGAGAGGGTTATTGTGGTTTTCTGATTTTTAGAAGATTGTAGAAATTTTTCGAGAATTTTTCGGGGTCGTTTTTGGACTAGAAAAAATGCCAAGTGGCAGAATAAGGGTTTACCGGTAGTGAAAATGACTATCCAATGGCACTGGAAACTTAGACATATGAATTTAGGAATTTTTGATTTGAGCCATTGGAATTTTAGAGAAAAATTGGAATTGAATTGGAAGGAAATTAAGTGAGTTATTGAGAGGTTGACATGTGGCAAGTGACATGTGTCA
>JAOTAY010000007.1:22285876-22297321 GCA_025629805.1 Erythroxylum baracoense
TGATGCTCCTAAGGAGAGGAGCCATTGGTATCCCAAAATTAAATCTGTACTCCCAAGAGGGAGAGGGAAGAAGTCGGCAATGACATCAACCTCTGATAGATGGAGGCAAAGTTGGCTGCATATACCTATAGAGTGGATCTATTCTCCAGTGCCAGGGGTGACTCTAAAGTTGGTAGTAGGAGTAACTGGCAGATTCAGATCAGCAATGAGGGTGGAGGAGATGAAGTTGTGGGAAGCTCTACAATCGATCAGAACCACTACCCCCTTTTGATTCACAAATCCCCAAAGTTCTAAAGAGTGTGGAGCCGTAAGCCCAACTAAGGAAGAAAGGGACAACGCCATATTTTCTGGTTCACTTAAAGGGCTGGAATCGGCATAAACCTATTGAGATTCTTCCTCTAATACCTCCGGCTCATCATCCTCCATCCACAAGACTTGGAGCTCCTTATTCTTGCAACGGTGACCTGGCCCATATCGCCCATATCACCCATCACATTTAAAGCAAAGGCCCTTCTCCCTTTTGGCCTTCATCTCGGCTTCGGTGAGCCGGCGGAACCTGGGTGTTGTGGTGACGCTCGAGGCAGCTGGATTGGTAGAGAAGGTTTGCTTTGCCGAAGTGGGAGAGGCAATAGCTGGAGCAAAAAGGGTTGATTTAGAAAATAGGGATGAAGAGAGTGGTCTTGGGAGAGTCATTGTACCTGATGAAGAAGAGATTCCTTGAGATTTGTCAAAGAGGCTGGCTGAGGTATGTCCCATACGGTGGTGTTTAGTAAAGTCATTTTTATCTTCAAGCATTTGGGCCACCTTCATGATCTGACCCATACCTGTGGGTTCCCATAATCTCAACTCAGCCTTGATGTGGTCTTGTAGCCCATTGATGAAGGTGTTTTCAATCACCATTTCCGGAAGATCAGGAAAGGGAGAGGACAACACTTTAAAGTTATGGCGGTACTCTGCTACTGTTGTTGTCTGGCGCAGGCCGAACAGCTGTTCCATCAAAGTGCTAGCTTGAGTGGAGCGGAAATGTTCCAACAGTAGCTTCTTAAATTGCTGCTATCCATGGAATGATTTTCGGCTCTCTTCATAATAAAACCAGGCGAGAGCGTCACCCTCCAAACAAACGACTGTCGCTCGAAGCTTCTTGTCAGCTCCAAACCCATTCAGCTCAAAGTATCTTTCCGCTCGTAGGAGCCATGCATCGGGATCCTGTCCATCTAATATGGGTAACTTAAGTTTGCGAGGAAGAGAATCATTATGGCGCCATGTAGATATTGGGTGAGAGTTTTCCCCGGTTTCGAGGGGCTTAGACACACTAACGGCTTTTCCTTTAGTGCTAGCCGAAATCACAGATTCATGGTTCATAACCTCAGGTGTAGGCTATTTGGTGGCTGATTCTTCGCGATGGTTATTGATGTTGAGTTAACAGAGGATGTTTATGAGAGTCTCTTCAATGAAAGGTAAGCGGTCACTAACCTTGGTGAGTTTCTCATATCCATACTATCCAATTTAGCCAAACGGGCTTCTATAGAGTTCAATTTTTCCTCTATTTCTTCAACCTTTGTTTCCATCTATTTTCTAGCAACCTGATTTCTAGTTTGCATTCAAGATCATCGCTTTGATACCAGATGATAGGACCCGTAATCACAACCTAAATAGACAGATTGCATATTAAGTGAAATAAGGTCCTTATAGTGAGGAGAATTAGAGAGTCTCCTATTGTCTCCTAAAAGAAAATGTCAGTACAAACTTCCTTACCCTTTTCTAACAGAAAGCTCCTATTTATTCACATTTTTCTCCCTCCCAAAGTGTAACAAACTTGTAACAACCCTATATTCTGTTTTCTAGGCCTAAATAACTTACCCAGAGCCACCTGTCATCAATTTTTCTTTCCTTCCCTTTTGTCTCGTATAGGTAATCTTAATTGGGGGTCTAACATAAGGTTTCATGTTTCATTTGTCGGCAAGTTTCACATTTATCAACAAAATTCTGCACATCTCGCTTCAGCCCCTCCTAATACACTTCCTTAAATAACAGTTTGTATGTTTTTAGAAAACCTCTATGGCCTCCCATCGGTGAATAATGAAACTCCCGCAGCAATTTCTCCTTCAATGTCCCTGTATGAGACGCGACTATCCTTCCCTTATACAACATATTTCTGCCTACTAAGGACTAACCAGATTTGCTGTTTGGGTCTTTTCGCAACTCCTCCAAGACTTGGGACAACTTGGGATCCTTGAAAAGCTCTTCCCGTAGTTCATCCAAATCCACCACAGTATTCACCAATAATTGCTGCAACTGAATGGGCTCCGGTACTCGAGATAGCGCATCAGCTACTAGATTTTCTTTGCCCGGTTTGTAGTGGATCTCGAAACTAAAACCCATCAGTTTCGCCAACCATTTCTAACAGTTAGGCGCAACTTCTCTTTGCTCAAATAAGAACTTAAGACTCTTTTGGTCAGTTGGAATGATAAAATGTCAACCAAGGAAATAATGCCGCCACTTTTGGACTGCAAACACAATTGCCATGAGCTCTCTTCCATATACTGACTTCAGCCTTGCTTTTCCACTCAAGGCTTGGCTCAAGAATGCAATAGGCCTCCCCTTTTGTGAGAGAACTGCACCTACTCCATGCCCCGATGCATCTATTTCCACCATAAAATTGTCGTTGAAATCTGGTAAGGCGAGCATAGGGACTGCCTCCATTGCCTTCTTTAGCTGTTCCATCGCCAGGATGACTTCATCTCCCCAATTAAAACCATCCTTTTTGAGCATCTTTGTAAAAGGTTCGGCTATCTTTTCGTATCCTTTAATGAAGCGTCGGTAATACCCGGTAAGACCTAAGAACCTTCGCAGCTCCTTGAGATTCTTTGGGTAGGGCCATTCCCACATAGCCTTTATCTTGCTCGGATCGGTAGATACTCCTTCGGAAGAGATGATGTGGCCTAAATATTCCAAGGACTCTTGACCAAAACTGCATTTCTTTTTATGGGCAACAGCTGGTTGTCCTGCAAGATCTCAAAAACTTTCTCTAAGTGCCACAAGTGATCTTCCCAATTGGTGTTATAAATTAAAATATCATAAAAAAACAAGCACAAATTTGTGAAGTAAACCTTTGAAAATGGAGTTCATGAGTGCTTGAAAGGTGACTAGGCTGTTGGTGAGCCCGAAAGGCATCACGAGGAACTCACAGTGTCCTTCCTGAGTCCGGAGTGCTGTCTTGCAAATATCCTCCAGCTTCACACGAATTTGATGATAACCAAAATTTAAATCTAGTTTAGTGAAGCTGTGGCTCCGTGAAGCTCATCAAGCAATTCATCAATGTTGGGAATAGGGAATCGATTTGGAATTGTGACTTTATTCAATGCTCTGTAATCAACACAGAATCTCCAGCTCCCATTCTTCTTCTTTACCAACAACACGGGACTCAAAAATGGGCTCACACTGTGTCGTATGATTCCCGCTAGCAGCATCTCACCCACTAGTTTTTCAATCTCATTTTTCTGTATGTGGGGATATCGATACGGCCTTACATTCATTGGGTCAGCTCCACTCTTCAACATTATAGCATGATCCATACTTCTTATTGGTGGCAACCGCATGGGCTCCTTAAAAACTATTGCAAATCTCTCCAACAACCCTTGCAATTGTACGGGAACTTCAACCATCTTTTCTTCTCCTACTTCCAAGGAACACAACTCAATTAAAAAGTCCTCCTGCTGCCCATGGACCTCTTTCATCATTGTTTTAACTTTGGTGGTACGAAGGCTTGGGTCACCCCGCAACGTGATTGCTCTTCCACCCATCTCAAATGATAAAGTGAGCTGCTTCCAATCTGCTCTAGTCTCCCCTAATGTTGCCAACCATTTAATTCCCAAGATCAAATCGATTCTTTTCATGGGAATGGGTAAATAATCCTCAACAACCGTTAACCCTTGCATCTCTACTACAATGGCTTTGCACATCCCCTTCCCCTTCATTTGCTACCCATTACCTACCATGATGCCATAATTTCCTGTCTCCACCACCGGTATTTTTAATTTCTCCACCAAGTTCATTTCAATAAAATTGTGGGTCACCCCGCAATCTATCAAAATAGTTACCATGTTCCCTAGTAACATTTCTTCTAGCTTCATGGGGCTAGGCTTCGTTAATCCCACAACGGAGTTCACTGAAAGCTCCACCCTCTCCACATGGTTGAATTCAGCTCCTTCTTCCTCCATGGGTTCCATGATTTCTGAGTCATCATTTACCAGCAACACATGTAACTCTCGGTTCTTACACATATGTTCCACTTTCCATTTCTCGTCATAGCAGAAACAAAGTCCTTTCTCTCTCTTGGACTGTGCCTCTGTTGTAGTCATTCTTCGGTATCTTGACCTCGGGTTAAACGATGTGTGTTTTTGGTTTGGGTAGGAATTTGCTGTTGAATGGGTGGAATAGTTTCTGTTTGCTGAGTAGTTTGAATGGGTTATTGGGTTGGGTGTTAGGTTGGATCTGTATTGGTTGGTTATTGTGGTGATTGCTGGGCTAGGATAATTTGAGGTGGTGGAGGTTTTGTTGGGCCAAGATATAGTGCGGGTCTCAAATTTAGGAGTATTAACTGTTCCTTTTACCATCTGGACCTTCATGGGCTGACTCACCATCAACTCTTGCTCAATCCTAGTAGCAACCTCTATTGTTTCCTTAAGTCCGTTAGGGTTTAGAACCAAAATTTCAGCTCTGATATTATCGTCCAAGCCGTTATAGAACACAGCAGTGAGGGTGGAATCATCGAGCTGCAACGTCGTCACCGCCATCATCTCGAACTGAGCTCAATATTCCGACACTGAACCCGATTGCTTGATGGACAACAGGCATTGGAGCAACGCGCCTTCTACAGGACCAAGAAATCTCTGCAAAAGCTAGTCCTTGAGCTGCTTCCAGCTCCTCGAAACACAACCATGATTGCACCTCGCCTTTGAAACAAATGCCAGCAGCTTCGATTTTCTCTGCCTCCGTCAATCGATTAAGAGAGAAATATCTCTCTGCCCGCAGGACCCACTCATCTGGGTTGGGACCAGAAAAAATTGGTAGTTCCAATTTTCGGGGTAATCTGTCTTTATCCCAAGGAGTAGTTGGAGTGGATGAATCGGATTCAGGTACGTTAGAATTTTTTGGGTTTGAAGATTCAGGGTAGTGGGGAATCTAGTTGGTATGGTTGTCGGTAGGTGTTGGGTTCTCTGGAGGGTTTCTGTTTCTCCAGTAGCACTCGACTCTCCTCCGTGGATGGAGGTAGAGTGTTTATTGTTCTGCATCTTTGTCACTAGCTTTTGAATACTAGCGACCTACATTGTAATCACTTTCTTCAACTCATCCATATTCTCCGCAATCACCCCTGAGATAACCTTGGGGATCTCTGCCAACTCCTTTTCCATATTTTCCATTCTTGATTCCATTCTTGTTGAGGGCATGAGTTATCCGAGACTGAAATGCTCTGATGCCAAACTGTTAGAACCTTAGTTGATTAAGTAGTAAACACACGAATCTGAGGGTAGAGAGCACGCAATTGAAGTAGATTTTATCAGGAGAGAATCCCTGGAATAATTCCCAGAGCCCAACAGCTACTGCAGCTGTGATTCGTGGAGCTCAAATGAGACTCACATAATAGAGATTACAATGATAAGATACTCTCTAGCCTGCCCTCTATGCTATATATGCTTGCAAAAAGGAAATAACAACCAAAACAAAATGTTAGCCATGGTGCCAAAAGTTTGTTACTTATAACTACCCTCTGCCTAGCATAAAATGAAATCTGTTATTGATAGCCCCCTCTTTGCCACATCAGTTAGAAGCTTCCTCATCCTAGGCTTGGGTAGAAGTACAGGGAAATCTGGGCTTCTTCCTTCGGTAGACCAATAGTGGCCTATCACAAGTGTTCGATGAAAGTTCTGTAAGAGGTCTCTAACATCATTTATAATCTGGAATGTTTCTTTTAATGGTTCATTATTTTATAGAAAGTTTGTTTTATTAGTTGAATTATACTCCCTGTTTTTCTTTTATTTCGTGACTTGTTCTTTTTTTTGTATATGTTGGGATTAATATGGTTTAGGTATAAGGAAGAAAATTAATAATCATATTTTACTTTATTATTTGAATTTGTTTTAGTATACTTTGGTCTTTACTGCTTGATGTTTCTTTTAGAATCTTTACTCCTTTTGAAAATTGCCTTTTAAAGAATTTTGAGTTATCATAAATTATTGAATTAAGATATGATGCGAGTAAGAACAACTGACTTTTTTATTTCTAAAATGTGTCTTATTTTCTTTATAGCTGATTTTCAAATGATAAGTGTGTAAGTATTGATACAAATTAAAGTTTTATATGAGTTGATGAGATAATAAGCAATTTATCATTTTTTGCTTCATTTATGTTTTATTAAATGACTATCAAACATGGTTTCATCATTTTTATTACTTGCTTTATTATGCATACTAAGATCACGTTATTGAGTTCATGAATTAAAATGACAAGGGAATTTAGGTTACGATTTTGAGTTCTTAAAACACCTACCTTGATTACATTAACCACTAAATAAGCAATTTTTGAACCCTATCACTTTTCTTTGTTAAAATAAGGCTAAAGGTGTGATAATTTAAAATGTAGTTACACCAATTTGATTATTATTTCATGTTTATATGAATGATGGAAATAGTTAGTGAGAAAATTGAGATGAAATGTGTTTGCCTTGTCATTAACTTTGTGACTCTTAACTTTTTATCTTCTAGAAATCAAAACTATTCTTAATTTTTATTTACTTTAATCTATGTTTGAGTGACCATTTAGATCTTAGTTTGATAGCAAATAAAATCTAGAAGAGAACTTTAAATTTTGATAAGAATTGAAATTGCTATTACCACATGAGAAAGACCATTAAGTGTATAACTTATATGCATTTTTAGGTTTAGTTAGAGGATGTGGATTATATAATACTTTCTTTTCGACATGTGAGGGATTAAGAGTTCTCTTTTTGTGATAATGGAGCCTAATAAATAGTTTAGCATATGTTATGCTCTTTTAATGAAAATATGACCTAGGGGTTTATTATGCAAAGAATTGTCAAGTAAGTAGAAGTCCTAACATTTAAAGATTTAATTATTAAAATAATTTATCAATTTTGATGAGAAATATAAGTTTTAAAACTATTATTATTTTTTACTTAAAAATTTATTTCTATCTTTAAGTGATCATAACATGTGTGCTAAAGTTAGTTAGAAGGATAAAGTGTGAAGAAGGGTTACAAATTCACTTAATTCTAAAGGGGAATAAAGTTTTGCATGCAACGAGATTGTGGAGTATCCTTAATATATAATAAAGAGTCATTGTAGGCAAAATAGCTTTATGTATATTATCTAGTGGATAATAATTTTTGGAGTGGATAAGAATTTTTGGACTCTCAAGCCTAAGAAAGATTCATCATCAATAATGTTGTAGCTGTTGAAAATGAGGGATAACTTAGAATCTTGCATCAAAGTTAGGATTGGAATTGGAGATAGTATATGGTTATGTTTTGATAATTGGAGAGAGATAGGTATTTTTTACCTCATTCTTAATTATCAAAACTTAAATTGCTTTTATCTTGAAAATACCAGAGTCAAATTGCTCATCAATGGAAGTGACTGATGCTGCAATAGTAGAAGTTGTGAACTTTTCTTTGGTTTCTCCCTTCAGGCCTTATTCCTAACAATGAAGATAAGGTTATTTAGGTGAGACATCCCTCTAGAACTTTCACCAACAAATTATACAAGAACTTGTTTAGGATCTATTCTCCAAGAACAAACTAGTTCAGTATGGTCTGCTGTAAAACTTCTCTCCCTTAACATCTCTTTTATCTAGTGGCTAGTAGTGAGAAAGAAGTTAAGCACCTTGGAGATATTCTTCCAACCACAATCCTTTCTACAAGCCTTGCTTGGTGATTTTAAAGACTATCAATCATTTATTTTTTAATTGTTCCTACTTTACTAGTATTTGGCAAAGCTTTTAATATTTGTGCAACCAATTCTGATATGAAAATTAGTGGGAAAGAATTATTCAGTAAGTTATTACACCTCATTATGTTAGTAGGGATGACTTCTCCATATTCAATATTACATTTGGCTGCATAATCTACACAATTTAGTGGGAAAGAAATGTTAGGATTTTTAGAAATCAACTGTTTGGCCTATATTATGCTATTAAGAGGAACTAAGTAAGATAAAGGAAATGACAATGATAAGATGTATAGGCTTCAAATTTTTACAAGAAATTTCCCTTAGATTGAATCTTTAAATAATGGTGACTGATTCACCATAGTCGATACTTAGAACATTAATTGTGGACTCTTTTCCCAATTTTTTAGCCATTCAATTTAGGTTCTAAATGCTTAAGCTCATATTGTGTTCTTAGGCTTATGTTATTGAGGTAGAACTAAGATATAACCTCATATGAAGCTAGAATATAAGGCTTAATCTATTGTAATACTATATTCTTTTGATTTCCAAAAAAATATGATATCAAAATATTACATTAACATATATTAAGCTGTCTAACATAATATAATCATATTTCATCCAATTAAATGACATAATGAATTCGTCATTGCTTGAACTTTATTCTAATATCACCTTAAATGTCAAAATTTTAAAATTTATTGATTGGGTCTTCAAATAATCTGAAAATCTTAATATCGGTGTGATAGATCACTAAAGACATACTTTCACAAGAAGACCAAGTCAAGGCAGATAATAATTAGTTGGAGGTTATTAGAGGAAAAATAGGAAGAGTTGTTAGTTTCAGATTTTCAGCAGAAGTGGATCACTTGTTATCTACAATTAGGTCTCTAGGAGTCAAGTCTATAAATAGGTTTATAGTAATTGTTAGTGCGGTATGCGTATCTTTCTATTTTTAATATATTCTTGGAGTTTAAGCAGCTCGAATAGTCTTTTGTGTACTGGTGTCGTTGTCTGTGAGATTCTCCAATACTCTCTACATCAGTTTATTTGCATTCAATAAACCATCATATTTTTCCTTCTTAAAGTATATTCTTTATTTCCCTCTAGTTCTATCACAGTGCCTATGTCATCTATGATTTGATGAATCAGTGATAACTCTTTCTCTATAACTGATGTCGCATTTCACGTGAATTATAATATTACTTAAAGTCTAAGTTAGTCCCCCTAAATAAGTGAAACCCTAAAATAAACTTTAACTATATCTGTAAATGAAATCCCAAATAATGTTTAACGTAAATCTTAAATACTAGAAATTATCAATATAAAAATTTTGCAAATCCTAAACTAATTAAATCCATAAAATTTATAAATCTCAGACCGTAATTTAGAAAACCTAATACTTTCATTGAAATCCCTATCTTTTGAAGTCAAAAGTTTCTTTATGTCCTACTAAAATATGAACCACACTCATAAATCTAGTAACATAAAATTAAAGGATGGATGTATATTATGCTTACGATAGACATGTGAAAAAGAGTACTTCATGGATTGATTTGAATCCAATTAAGAAATTCATTAGTTTTGAGAATAATACATGTGGTTTTTTGTTTTGGCCTTGTTGAATGGGTTGATCCTCATGTTATTTTAGAGAAACAAATAAACTATTCTAACTTTGATGAGAAAGCTAAAAACTATGAAATTTGAAATTGAAAAATTGAAAAAGTGTTTATGTTAGAGCTTGAAGAACAAGAAGAACTATATACTTTAGACTATTAACAACATAAGCAAACTTTTAAAAGAGAAATGAGAATATTGAATAAACTACAAAATATATTATGTCGGGAAAAATTTAGAGATGGAGAATGTCGTCCATTTGTAAATTTAGTAACGAAAGTTGCAAATTTAGCGATGATTTTTTGTCGCTAATTTTACTGACAGAAATATAAACTTTCGTCGCTAAATTTACCAACAGAAATAAAAAATTCCATGCTAAAATTTACATATGGCCATTTCTTCGATGACTCTTTTCGTCGGTAATTTCCGTTGCTAAAACCTATTTTTCTGGAGGAGGCTCATTGTGTAAAAGAGGGAGACGATGATGATCAGACCCTTCTGATGGTGACTGCAACCAATGAGACAATAGACTATAACACTTGGTTTCTAGACACTGGATGCACAAATCATATGTGCGATAGGAAGGAGCTATTTGTTGAACTTGATGAATTTGTTCGTTCTAGAGTCAAATTTGTTGATGATAACACCATACTAGTGATGGGAAGGGGACATATATTGATTCAAACAAAGAATGGAGTCCACTTATTCATTTTAGATATATTTTATGTACTAGCGATGAAGAGCAATATCCTTAGCATTGGTTAACTTTTTGAAAAGGGGTATGTCATGAACTTATGCAACAATTAGTTGGTCTTGCTAGATAAGAAAGGTACAAGTGTTCTTCAGGCTCCTTTGACAAAGAATCAAATGTTTCGCATCAATATTGCTACTAGTGTTTATCATTGTCTTAATGATGTAATCCAAGATGAGTCTTGGTTGTGGAACTTGCATTTTGGACATCTAAAGTTTTTCAATTTAAGGCTATTGGCTCATGAGAATATGGTGAAGAACTTGCCTAACATTGAACACCCTGAGCAGCTATGTGAAGCCTGCACTCTTGGAAAATAGCACAAATATCCTTTTGTTGCGGGAAGAAACCAACATGCAAAAGTATCAATTGAACTTGTTTACTCAAACATTTGTGGTCCATTGAACATCACGTTGATTGGTAACAATCAATTACTTCCTCACCTTTATTAATGATTTTACAAGAAAAACATGGATGTACTTTTTGGAGAGGAAATCTGAAGTGTTTGATCACTTTAAAAGGTTTAAGGCTAATGTTGAATGAGAAAGTGGTCACTTGATTAAAACTTTAAGAACTGATGGAGGGGTGAAATATACTTCTGACAAGTTCATTCAATATTGTGAAGAGCAGGGAATATAACATGAAAAAACTTATCGCTACACTCCTCATCACAATGGAATCGCAGAACGGAAGAATAGAACTATAATGGATATGGCAAGTAGCATGTTGAAAAACAAAGGTATGCCAAATTATTTTTAGGCTGACGCTGTTTCATGCACTGTCTACTTGATAAATAGGTCCCCAACTTAAGCTATTAAGTGTATCATCCTTGTTGAAGCTTGGAGTGGTGACAAACTGAGTGTGAAACACCTTAAGATATTTGGTTCGATTGCTTATGCACATGTTCCATGTCAAGTGAGATCAAAGTTGGATGATCATGATGAGAAAGTAGTCCTTGTTGGTTGCAAGAATGGAGGATACAAGCTATATAATCCCGCAACAAAGAAAGTAATCTTGAGTAGAGATGTGGTGCTGGAAACCCGCCCCGGGCGGGTCCACGGGCCCGACATCCTACGTGACATCTGGACCCGTGGCCCACGGGGGAGGGATTCCCCA
>JAOTAY010000007.1:22315089-22340376 GCA_025629805.1 Erythroxylum baracoense
CCCACCTCTGGCAGATTATATGTATCTCGCCATGTTCACTTCGTCGAGTCCATGTTTCCTATGAGGGACTCTTCCTCACCTGTTTCTGAGGAGTCTGTCCTTGACTCCCATGAGTCACCCTCTGTCTCTTTCCTTCCGCCTGTCTCTTCCGCAAACATACCCCCTCAGGTCACTCCTTCCTTTCCTAGTAGTACACCATCTACTGGCTCATCTGTCCCATCGTCGGATCCTTCGTCCTCTCCTCCGGAACACTCTTCTACCACCTTCTCCTCGACTACTGCCTCGGTCGACTCCTCCAGTTTTGAGTCTGCCTCTTCTCTTCCAGTTCCATCTCATCCTATGGTCACTAGGAGCAAGAATAACATTTTTAAGCCTAACCCTAAGTTTTCCTACAGTGCACAGGTTGCTTTTTCAGATGTGGAACCTACTACTGCTACTCAGGCACTCCGGGACCGTAAGTGGCGTAGTGCTATGTCGGCTGAATATGAAGCATTGGTTAATAATGGGACCTGGGAGCTTGTCCCTCGGTCCTCCTCCCAGAATATTGTTGGTTGCAAGTGGGTGTTTCGGACTAAGCGGCTATCTGATGGTACTATTGATCAATATAAAGCTCGCCTGGTCGCTAAAGGGTTTCATCAGCGTTCAGATGTGGACTATTATGACACTTTTAGCCCGGTTGTTAAGTCCACTACTATTCGCTTGGTTCTATCCTTGGCTGTCAGTTGTGGTTGGTCTTTGAGACAGCTTGATGTTAATAATGCCTTTCTTCAGGGTCGTCTTCATGAAGATGTTTATATGATTCAGCCTCCTGGCTTTGTTGATGCTGATCACTTGGACTATGTTTGCAAGTTGCATAAGGCCATCTATGATCTTAAGCATGCCCCTCGAGCCTGGTATTCTGACCTTCGGCAGTATCTTTTATCTCAGGGTTTTCGCAATTCCTTGGCTGATGCATCTCTCTTTATTCTGCAGTCTTCTGGTGTTACCTTGTATGTTTTAGTCTATGTTGATGACATTATTATTACGGGCTCTGATGACTCTGCTGTTCACAGGTTTCTTCAGCTCTTATCCTCTAGGTTTTCGATGAAAGACTTGGGTACTCTATCTTATTTTCTTGGTGTTGAGGTCCTTCCTCATCGTGATGGTGTTTTATTGTCTCAGCAAGGTTATATACGAGATCTCTTGGCCAAGACCAAGATGACTGCTGCTAATCCCGTGCTTACTCCATTAGATCCGAATGGTTCCCTTTCTCTGCAGACTGGTACTGCTTTGTCTGATCCTTCAGAGTATCGTATGGTTATGGGGAGTTTACAGTATCTTTGTCTCATTCGTCCGGATGTTGCTTTTGCTATCAACAAGCTGTCTCAGTTTATGCATCGGCCTACTACTGTCCATTGGGCTGCAGTAAAGCGTCTTCTGAGATATCTAGCTGGCTCGATGGATCTTGGTATTCTTCTTCGGCGCAATGCGATGTTTTCCTTGTATGCCTTTTTTGATGCTGACTGGGCGGGCAACAAGGATGATTACACCTTTACTACGGCCTACCTGTGTATCTTGGTGGTAGTCCCATTTCTTGGAGTTCCAAGAAATAGCGTACAGTTGCTCGCTCCTAAACGACAAATATTGTATTTTTAAAAAATACAATTTTTTTGTTAAACAATTGCCCTTAGGGCTTTCTTGTACTCCTATATATATTAGCCTATGATCAATAATACGAATGAGGTTGAAATCCTACAACTCAATAATAACAAAGATAAATTTGGAAAATAAATAAAGCTAAAAAATGACAAAATGTATTTTAAAAAAATGATAGATCTGTTCTATTGTATTGTGTTGATCTGAAGATTGTATTATCTTGAGTATGTTAAGTATTGCCAAGTTCACCGTGAATTTATTTGTATATCTATTAATATTCGACAATGAAATATTTGACTAGTATCAATAATTCAAATCTTCACACTTGAGAAAATTTTCGTGGAAATTTTCTTTCATTTGTGTTAGGTAATTGATTAATTTGTTATATAATTTCAATTTATTAATTAATTACTGTCTAATCACCTTATAAAATACTTCATAATATATTCATACGGATAGAGAACTTATACTTGAATATTTTATTACTGTTGAATAAATAAATTTTTTATTCAACACTAATAAGGAAGTGACCATTTAATGAAGTTTACTGAATGAGCAGAAATATGATGGTGTTAATTATCACTAATCTAGGCTTGCTCATAATCTGTGTATTTATGTGATTAAATTAGTGAGAAAAGTGGCTCAGAGACAATTCAACGTTTAGCTCTTACTGTTAGAAAAGGGATATACCTACTTATAAGAAATAAATTATTAGAATATTACGAATTGCACCACATTAGAAAGAGCAAATAAGAAAGTGATTTGGAAACCAAGAAAATTACTTCAATTTCTGAAAATGATCCAAAAATTGTAATTTAATATAATATCTTACACAATGCATATGATTGATTTTTAATTATAAATTTTTATCTTAAATTATTAGGAAAAAGGATTTAATTTAAAACCGTACAAAAATGTATCTGTTAAAAAACTATTGGTGTGGACCTATTTAGGTTATAGAAGAAACTAGAAGAGCTAATTATTGTTTGCAATGGTGCTTTTTTACATTTAAAGTTTAATTTGAAAGAGTTGGATCCTAGTCAAGATGATAAATTAAAATATGTAGAAAGAGTGACACCTGCACTGAGTGTACAGGGACTCAAAACTTAGTATAAAAAACCTTCAATTGATGAAAGGTTTTTCATAGCCACAAAGATCACAGCAATGTCTTCCAAATACTCAGGGGGTGCTTGTTTGGGAGTATGAAAAAAAGGGTATAAGTATAGAATGAAAATTGATGCTTGGTATGAACTTATCATTGAAGACTTAAGAGTTTTATTTCTTGGTTTTAGACAATCCTCTATTCCTCTCATAATCTAGAGGAATGGAAGAGAGGAATCAGAGTGATTGGTATGTTTTTAATTTTTTATATATAGATGATAGATAAAAGGTATAATTATGAGCCAAATAACTTCATAAGTAAAGCTTCAATTTTAATAATCAAATTTATGGTGAAATCAATTAAATAATTAATTACAGTATAATTAATTACAATATAATTAATTAAATTATTATTATTATTTAATTACATTACATTATATTTAATTAAAATATTATTATTAATTAAAATATAACTATTCATTAATTAAAATATTATTATTATTACAAAAGAATTAGATATGAGAACACGGGCTATCATAAGCATGCATGTCATGATTTTCATTAAATGATAAAATCAGCAAGCAGAAAAAATAAGTTTTGATTCTCTTTTAATCAATAAGATTTCGAAACCACAAATGAAAACGTGGTAAGTAATGCTAATTAATACCCAATAAAAAATAAATGTCTGAAGATTGAATCAATGAAACCCAACTGTATGGGAAAAATAAAAGAAAACATGTTATTTTAACCGTTAAAACCAACTGGCGCAATACAATCTATGATTTTGTAAATCTATTGTTATTTTTAAAATTTTTAGAAACTCAACAAATTAAAATAAACATATTTTAAAAATCAAAATAAAAAACACAAATAAATAAATAAATAAAAACAAATAGCCTAATTTTATCTATAACCTATTTGTAGCCTTAAATAAATAAATAAAAACAAATAGCCTAAATTAAATTTTATCATTTTCAAATTGAACTAAAAAATATCGAAACGTAATACCATAAGTCTTCTATCAATCACATCTTGGCAACAATTGACAATGCAATAATTTACATTATTTTAATACTATCTATTTATAGGCTTACGTAATATGTGAGAATTTAAAATTAATTATTAAAACTCACTTGTTTAATTCAACTCCAAGGGGTGCTTAATTTTTAGAAGGTAATGAAAATAGGAATGAGAATGAATTAGTTAATTAGAAATAAATTTTCCTTAATTAGAATTTTTTTAATATTAAAAGAAAACTAATTTCAAAATTAAAAAATTTAATTAATTAAGAAAGTCCCTTCATTATTATAAATAATAGATTAGTTTATCAGTTAATTAGAAAAGCATTCCCTAATAAATTAGAAAAGCTATTTTTAAAAGTTTTAAGTAAAGGTCATTTTTCTCTATTAATAAATGAAAACACCTATCTATATTTTATCAACAAAAAGACATTTTCTAATAATTCATGAAATTTATTATTTATAAATAGAATAATAATTTTCTCAATAAAATCATAATTTTAGTTTATTTCAATCAAATTAAAATAAATAAAATTTAATTTAGAAACACATTTCTTAATTAATTAAGAAAACTCTTTTTTTAATTTTGAGGAATCTAATTAATTAATTTCAATTTGGTTTAAAATAACTGATTTTAATTACAGAAACCACTATTTCTAAAATATTAATTAGAAATCAATTTAATTGTTAATCTTAATAACATTAAGAAAAATACTTAATATAATTATGAAATTGATTTTCACATTTTAAAACAATCTTAAATTTCGTTTGGAAATAAGTCTTGGAATACTCTGTTCCAAATCTAAGGATAAGTTTATTCAACTTTCAATTACTTTAATCCAATAACCAAACACAATTTATTTCTGACACTAGAATAGGCTTATGGTTGTACCTAAACAAACCTTGTTTTAATCCGAAGCTACACTATCATAGTTACCAGGCACCATTTATTCTAGCAATGGGATATTGTTATTGCTCTAGGCCAGGAGTATCTTAGTTCTAACCTAGATCATGCCTGAATTTAGGTCTAAACACAGCCCTTCTTCTCTTTAAGAGCCATAATTTCTTAAAGGGTAAACCCTAGTTGCCAACAGTAACAACTGCTACCTATTTCCACCTCGGAAGCATTTAAAGCAGGTTATCGTCGTCTTATTTCTAATTATTATGCCTTCCTGGTGAGGAGCTTCCAAAAGCACCTTTAGTAGTAGATCACTACCTTCACCATTGTCGACGAGCCCAAATGCTGTAGCCATCCACAGTCCACCTTCTCGATGCGTCTTCTATCCCTTGCTGCTGGTCTCGCCGGGCCTCTCCGTCCACACCGAGGTGCTTCTTCTTTAAGTAATTATCTTCCAGCCATAGACATCGTGCATCTTCAGCTCCAACTCTTAACCAGTCGTGCCTCCATCTAATCACCAACAACCATATTTATCAAACCTAACAACCAACAAACTCCACAATTCAACTAGACCACGACAAGCAATCCACAACTAAGAGCCATCAACTTTGCAACCTCTCCATAAGCTTCCAATCGAAGCCTCAACACCAGTGATAATTCTAGAATTATTCTGGGTTTACCATGGTTTTAGGGTTTCGTTTGTTCATTGACAGGCCATGTTTTATTATTCTAATTTCCAAAAGTTATTGTTTAACATTTAAACTATTCTTATTTCCAATCTTATTGGCTTCAGTTTTAAATTAAATTTAGGGTTATTAAATGTTGAATTTGAACATTTCATTGTCAAAAAAATCTAATTTGTTTTAAATGATTAGTGGGTTTCAATTCCATAATTACGATCAATAATTTGAGAGTCAATTTCTGTGAGAAGCTTCCTTCTCATACACATTCGAAGCAAGGTTTGATCATTAGCATTAGAGAATTTTTTTGTTCCTTGAACGAGCGTCATCAATCTAGCTCATCCTGACTCAAACATGGCCTTAGGTGGAATTGGTCGTCCTGGCCACAATTAAATAATTTAGTCAAATTATAGAATTAAAATCAGTTCTGATACAACTATCAGGAAATTGGAGGGCAGGATTTGATTTCGTGCATAACAGAATAATTACGAAATTTTTTTGTTTAGATTTTCGAAAGTCAAGATCACTTAAATCATTTTAGAAATTTAATTGAAATTAAATTCTATTTTCAGTTAAACTTTAATTAGAATTACAATTAATTTCTATTTCATATTGATTCTTATTTATTAAATATCTTATATTTCATCATAAAGTTTCTCAAAATTTACAATCAAATTCAACTTGATTTAAACACTTTTTTTCTCTTCAACTAATTCTTTATCCATTAACTTTCCATATATGTAGGTAATCAATATAAATTATAACCCTAAATTGTATTTACGATTATTTAAATTAAACTCATTTAATTTATCTTAATTCTCTAATTAAATAATTTATTTCCTTATATCAAGATTGACATCTAGTGACGCATTATGACCTACTAATTATTTAGGAATATCAAAGTAGTTTTCACTAACTTTTTCGCGCATAATTTTTCTGTATAATTTAATCCTCTTAACATACAATATTTTGATTAGACATAGAGTATAAAAATAATGCCTACTCTGTTCGAGTTTAATCATATTAGTTCTCTACTATTAGAAATTAATTTTGATTAATGATATTTGAAAATTATTTTTGAAGTATCTTTTCACCTTAGTCATTCTTGAATCGATGCTAATTGAGAATAATGAAACATTCTTCCTAATCACTTTAAGATTATAAATCTTATACTGATTACTCAATTACTTCCATATAGTTCATGCTATATCCAATGATTACTGACTGAGCTATCATTGACTATAATAGGCTATAAGTAGTATCAAAACATAACAATCCTTATATGAGATACTTAAAATCTTAAGTTAAATGATCACTTATACATGCATTACAATAATAATATCTATCGACATATAAGTAAAGTTCTAAATATAATTCTCATAGATACAGATGCATTCATATGTTTGTTTAAGTATCTTTGTACTTTAGTCTATGAAATTGAGTACTGCCTTCATAAGGAAGTAAACATAACTTTTGCTAATCTTTTATGCTCTATTAACTTTCAGTCTTAATAAAACAATGACTAGGAATAATTTAAGGATAATACATATATGTAATATAAATCTCATAATTATTATCTCATCATAATTTTATTTGCAATGTATATTTATCTGATAAACTCAATCGTGTACATCTAAATATGATAAGATAAAGAATGTTTTTAAATAATTATGTAACTAAACTACAATCAATCTATTGACTTTAGAGTATAAAACAATATTACCTTTTGTAAGAATTAAAGGAAGTATTTGGAACAACTTATATAAATTTTAAATAATTGTGTCACCAAACTACAATCAATCTATTGAGTAAGTTATATTTTAAATTTCTAGTCAAATGGGGTTTGTAGCTTTTTTTTCTCAACATCTATATAAGTGTTGCATGGTTGGAAATCATATCAAAGAGAAGGAAAAATCTTCTCTAAATTGTTATCAAACATGTTCTATTCCACAAGGCCCCTCTCAACGCAACTAGTAAAGAATAAATCAAAATTTGCGTCATAAAGTTCCTTTTTTTATTTATTTAAATTATAGTTTGTTCAAGTCAAAATAAGTATAAAATTCAATTAAATAAAGTCGTAGAGATTTTATATTTTGTAGTCCTGCTATTATGGCTTCGTAAGGTTTATAGATTGTTAATATGAAATTAGTTATTTACTAGTATGTATTTGCAGCATAACTTTGCTCTTGTTCAGAAACTATTGATTTGGTGGATTAGTTGTGTTAACTGGTTAGCTGTAAAACCCCAAACATTTCCTTTCAATGAAGGTAAATTTTTATGTTCAATGAATAGTATTTTTCATGTGAATAGTATTTTTGGGGACCAGTCCCTGAAAAGAATTAAAAATATTCATAATTAGTATTAGATTCTAATGGTACTGAAATGGATTGAAAGTAATTCCGATCGGATGGATTTTGAGAATTCAAGATGTCTAGGACTTAAAATGCCCTTTTTGGAAGATAGTGGATATTGATGTTTTTAACCCATTTGAATGTTTTTTAAAGCATCCAGTCAATATGTATTGACCCTAATAAGAGTATTTCATGGTCAATTTGATGATAAGCCCGTTGTGGAATATTTTTTGATTGTAATTCAGTTAGTCGGTGAATTAAATTCATTAAGACAAATTTGTCTTTTTGCACAGTGATTAGGGAAAAATTGGTCTTTTTATATGCTGAATAGTGGATTGTTGATTCATGATGGAAGATGAAATGTGTCATGTGTTAAAGGAGTAAACTTAAGACAATTGCTTCATTCTTTTTGTCATAATCGTGAGAGTGAAAGTGAGTTACCCGTGAGTGAAAAACAAAAGAAGAAAAGGAGAGAGCCAAAGGTAGGTTTCAGGCAAGTTTGAGATAAGAAGGGTGCAGCTGATTTTCTATGGTTTGGAGCATGATTTGAAGAAAGCTTGCAATTTTCCAAAATATTAGAAGAAAGTAGTAAGTTTTCCTAACTATGTTTAGTGAAATTCTGTATTAGGATTCTCAGTTTCCATGAACAATCCCAATGTTTTGGTCATAACTTAGTCTACAGAACTCCAAATTGGGTGATTCCAACTATAAATGAAACCTAAGACATAGTCCTAAAAATATCTAGAAGAGACCTAGACCTAATTATAGCTGAATGATATTGAACATTGAAATTGATTATGGTAACCTGATACTGTCCATGTGTTGAAGCATTTTGTGATATTTGGTACATGTTTCATAATTTAGAAGTTGAAATGACATGATTTTTAATGATATGGAAACTAGAGACATAAGGGAACAAATGTCTAGAAGACTTCAAAGCCTAATTTGAACGTTTGAAATGGGAAAATTAAGGAACAAGTGGAGGCATGGATTCTGTACATGGGTCGTAACCATAACTATTTATACACGATTGTGATATGGTGAATTAAATTGGATGAGATTATGTTTTGAAGAAATCAGTAAGTTAGAAGGGGTAAAATATGGTGTTTAAGTGAATTTTGAAGTTTTATTTGGTAAATGAAGAGGAAAACAACATGTATATCCATATCTTATGTATGCTGTTCAATGGTTATTTATTGGCAACGTGTAGATGCTATATATGTGGCTTAATGGTTTTTCAATGGAAGCATGTATGTTGTACATAGTTCATTGGTTCAACGTAAGAAAAACAATATGAATATACTATGTACCTTATTTAAATTGAAAGAAGACAATAAATATAAATCATGGATGTTGTTCAATGGTTGTTTACTGGTTGAATGAAAAGAAAACAAAATTTTAATCTTACTAAATGCTAAGATTTTGGCTAAGCCCTTTGTCATAAAATTTGTAAAACAAGGTGGTAAGCTATGGATGTACTTCGTATGTTTTAGGAATCCCTCATAGTTGAGTAAGACAATAAACTTTTCTCATCACTGTAGACTTGGGACTAATAAAGGAAAAGCACCAAACATGTGCAGGTGGTTTATGATAAACGACAAATAGTGAGTATGCAGTTAAATTGATTTGTTAAGATGGTTTTTACCTTAATATGAAAAGTATGTTTATGAATAATTCCATTGGTGCTACTATTTGAATTTAAAAGTTAACAGAATTTAAAAGTTAATATTCATGAGGTTTACATATGCTTTGATTTAGCTTTCAATTGAGTTTCGGATGCACTTGGAAACTAATGAGATGTACACATGCTTTGAATTGAGATTGAATTGAAATTTACATATGCTTTAAATTGGAATATAAATGGATTTTGAATATGTTTTTAATTGGTATTGAAATGAGGCGCGCTCATATATTAATTGTGGTTTAGCCTATGGTACGCCGTTAGGTCTTTATACATACGATTATATCAGTTAGAGTATGTCCTAATGTGTATGGTAGTGTTTGGGGGCATCTGTCACTAAAATGGGTGGTGTTGTGTCTATCAGTATGTCCTGGGAGTCGCCCTCTGCACTTGTGGAGCATGTATTGTGCTAGCACTGTTACGGGTAAACGATGCACAACCAGATCCGTAACCACTGATTTATGTGTAGTGTTAGTAACTTTATGGGTAAGCGATACAAAATCAACTTCATAACAATCAGTATATAGAGGTTAACCAGACATAGGTAAGCGATGTAGAACCAGTTCCGTTGCCTTACACCTAAGGGTACTATATGGTAAAGAAAATTAGTGGTAGACTATGTTTTAAAAAGAAAGTTCATGAAAGTATTGATTGCCATTGCTGTATACTTTACAAGAAAAGTGGAACTTGATTTCAGAAAAATATATATGTTTTGTTTTACATAGAAAAATATATATGTTTTCTTTTACATATGCATTGATCTTATGAAAAGAAAAGAATGTGTTTTGTAAGAACATTGGTTATTACTTGAAAGAAAAGAAATTGTCTTCTTTTATGGAGGTTAATATTTATATAAATGTTTTTATTGGAAACTAATAACACTCACTGTGCTCATTTAGCTCACCTTTTATCTTATGTTTTTAAATAAAACCTCCCAGGTGCACGCTCAGGGGCTTCAGTATTAGGGAATCCATCTCTCGAGTAGTCAACTTTGTCAAGTGCTGTTGTGTAGGCATTTTTATTTTGGCTTGTACATATTTTTGAGAACTATTGCATATCTTTGAACATGCTTTGGAAAGTTCATTCGTATAAAGAATGGATGTGTATAAAGGTTTTTAAATGGAATGCATGACTTTGTTTTAGCTTTTCAAAGTTTATTAATGTAACTATTTGAGATTGCATGTGAGTGGATTTGAAGTCCACAATTTAGAGTTGAGAAATTGATGTAATAATAGAAGTATTTTGAACTTTTACAGAGACTTTGAAATTTTTGGGATGTCAAAATACAGCCGTTATATTGCTGAAATTTTTAATAAATTGAAAAACAAAATTCCATTGTTTACATTTCTTATTATAAATTGAAGCTTTTCTTTAACAAGGGCAATAGGCTTAGCTTCACAGGAACTTTTCAGTTGACTCAGATATCTACTGGAGAGCCACTGCGGAGTGCCAAGTAGGTCGTCTAGTCATTACAAAATAAGGGCCTATCATTAGCTGATGAAGTTGAGGCTTTTCTCATTCTAGGTTTGCTTGGTAGGTAAGATTAATTCCTTTAGATTGAAGAAAGAACGTTATACAAAGATGTTCCTATTTGATGTTGAGAAAAGCTTGACAAGAATTTAAGTTACAAAACTACATTTCAATTATCATTGTAATTTTTATTCACTTCTTTATAGATTATTAAGGTTGGAGTTAATGCTCTAATCGTTGGTTTAGCTATATTTGGAGCCAAGGATTCCGCTGAAGGTAAGGTGACCTTAACTAATTTTTCAATGCTTCAAAGTTAATATTTCAATTATAATTTAAATGATTTGAATTGTTGTTACTACTATTATAGGAATTAAAACCAGCCAGAGGCCAGAAGCAATAGTAATGTGAATATTGACAAAAAATCTTTTTGACTCTACGTATGATATCTTTATTCTTCATACTTGTATGTCAATTTTCACTTCCATAACTGCTTTCGGACTTGCTTATAGAGTTGGGGGTGGAGGCGATTTTAGTTATCAGGTCAGAGAGAGGCTTGGCCCGTAAGTTGGTTCCCTTAAAAACCTATTACTATTTTTACTCCTTTTTACAACATTAAGGTTAATAATGACCTCTAATATCCATATGGAGCATCATAAACTTGAATCAATGGTAAATTTCAATTCTTGAAATGAAATGCATTTCAAGTCTAGGCATTATGGATTTCTTTCTTACTTTTCATCATCTGATTAGTAATCCCTTCACGTTCACTGGTAGTTCTTATGTTTTGTAAGTTCCAAGACTCACTCAAGAACATGGAAGTTGTTTGTGTATTCCAAAGAGAGGTATAGAGCATTAGAAAAATGGTGTTGTTTGATGTCAATTGATAAGAAAGAGTTTTGGAGAAAAATCAAGTGTGTGCCTTCATTAGCTTATCAACCAATATATACACATACATAGGTTACCTTACAAAGGAAGTTAAGCTTGGTTAGGAAACTCTATTCTTAAAATTTAAGCTTACATCTCGTAATACAAATAATTAGCCTAATAGTAGACCAAATTAACAGGAGAATAAATCACAATAATATCATAACCATATATACACCAAGATATTATCCTATCACACCAAGATATTATCCTTATCCTTCAACACTCTCCCTCAAGTTGGAGCATGTGGATTCACAATGCCCAACTTGCTTGTTAGAAAAAGAAATTACTCTCTGCCAAGAGCCTTGGTGAGCACATCGACTAGTTTCCCCTTGCCAGTGATATGTATAATAGCGATGTCAACTGTTGACAATTTCTCACAAACAAAATGACAATCAATTTCAATATATGTCATTTGATTATGAATACAAGCTTATTTCTAATATGAATGGTGGCTAAGTTGTCATAGAAGAGTTATATTGGCTGTTGTTGAAGAATTGTAAGATCACATAGTAGTGATTTGAGCCCTACTAATTCTAAAGTAGTTGCCTCCATGACTTTATATTCGGTCTCTGCTAATGAGCGAGAAACATTTACTTGTTTTTTAGAATTCTAGGAATTGCCACATTTCCCAGTTTTGTAATGAATCCAATAGTTTATCTCCTCGTTTTTGGACAACTTGCCCAATCTGTATAGCAAAACCTCTTAGAAGAAGATTGTTGTTTGCTAGGAAGAACATGTCTCATCTGGGAGAATTCTTCAGATATCGATGAACCCTCATGGCTGCCTCCATGTGTAGCTTTGTTGGCTGCTTCATAAACTGACTGAGCAAATTGACAACAAAGACAATATCAGGCTGAATAACAGTTAAATAAATCAACTTACCAATCAACGTCGATATTATCTAGGATCACTGAGTAACTCTCACTCAGCTTCGATAAGTTTATGGTTTTGCTGAAGTGGAAACATCATAGGTTTGCTGCCAAGCATTCCAGTCTCTTTCAGAATGTCCATTACATACTTTCTTTGAGAAAGAAAGATTCCCGTGGTTATCGTGCTACTTCGAGCCTAAGAAAGTACTTGATCATATCTAAATCTTTGAGGTGAAATTGCTTATGAAGATATTCCTTCGTTCGCTTTATCTGATCACCATTATTTCTTGCAATAATAATGTCATCGACATAAACTAGCAAGGCAAGAAAATCATTGTCAAATCTTATAGTGAACAATGAATAATCACATTTAGACTGTTGGAAGCCATAACATAAGAGAATTTGAGAAAATTTTTCAAACCATTGTCGAGGTTCCTATTTGAGCCTATAAAGTGTTTTTTGAAGTCTGTAGAATTGAGAATCTCCTAGTTTTGTGACACCAAGAGGTGGTACCATGTAAATTACCTCTCGAAGATCTCCTTGCATGAAGGCATTATTAACATCTAGTTAGTGGAGTTCTCAATTTTTAGTTGCAGCTACAGATAAAAGACATCGAATAGTAGTCAGTTTTGCTATAGGTGCAAAAGTTTCTTTATAGCAATACCCTCTATTTGACTAAACCTTTTAGCATCCAAATGAGCCTTATAATGCTCAATGCTACCATTTGCCTTATGTTTAATCTTAAAAACCCATTTTGCTTCGATAGGTTTCTTCCCTATAGGAAGCTTTTCAAGGTTACAAGTTTCATTTTGCTCTAAGGCTTTAATCTCCTGTTTTATTGCATTTTTCCAATTAGGATCTTGATTTGCCTACTCAAAGTTTTGAGGCTAGATTTGCTCTACTAAAGCTACAAGATAGCTTTTGTAAGCTGAACTAAATTTTGAATAATCAAGATTTTGAATCAAAGGATATAGCTTACTTGGAGCAACTTGATTGACCAAATTTAGGGACGATTTTACCTTAGACATATTTGTCACATAGTCTTGAAGATAGGGTCTTGGACGTCTCTCTCGTTGTGGTTTTCCTTCTTGATTTATCAAATGTTGTACTAGATCATTTTCCAGAGCTGGTTGCAGAACCACTAAAGTTGGGGATGCTTCATCGTTTTCGATTTCTTGAGAGATGACTTGGTCATCCATTGAGAATCAATTTTCTTGCAACTCAAGGTTCGATATTAACATACTACTAGAATTTGGAATCGATGGATGGATGAATTTCGAGTCATTATTTTTAATCCTGCAAATAAATTCATTTTCTAGAAGCATGACATCTCTAAAAACAAAAATTTTGTTAGTTTTTGGATTAAAAACCTTGTAACCTTTTTGTCCCATTAGATATCCAACAAAGATGCAAGGTTTAGAGCAAGTTTCAAATTTGTATTTAATTCTTGGTTTATAGTACACATAACAAAGTCATCTAAACACTCATAAATGTTTAATTGAAGGTAATTTTCTAAATAGAATTTCGAAAGGGCTTTTACTATTCAATTTGTTGGATGGCATGAGATTTACTAGGTATGTCGTTGTTAAAATGCACTCACCCCAAAATTTTAATAGAAGATTTGCTTAAAAATGAGGAGCTAGAGCTATCTCATGTAGACGTCTAGGCTTCCTTTCCACAATATCATTTTGTTGTAGCGTGTAAGTCCACGAAGTTTTTATAAGGATTCTGTTTCGTTGAAAAAATTCCAACATTGATCCTCTAATAGGTTCTGGTGCATTATCAGCTTGTAACTATAAAATATTTTTCTGAAATTGATTTTTTGATCATCGCATGAAATACAAAAAATTGTGAGACAACATCAGATTTATATCTTAGCAAATAGACCCAAGTGCTCCTGCTATAATCATCAACTATTGTTAGGAAGTAATGACATCCAAAACTAAGTGTAGTCTTATATGGTCCCCAATTATCTAAATGAACAAGATCAAACAGATTACTTGAAATATTAGAACTCATAAGAAGAGGTTTCTTGCTACTTAGATCTAAAGCAAGGCTTACAATGTTTATTTATTCTATCAATACGCATATTAGAAAGTTAGAAAATAGAAGACAAAATTTCAAAAGAAACATGTCTAAGATGTCTATGCCAAATAGTACTAGAACAATCTAATCTCAAACTAGAAGCAACATGTTCACTAGTATTATGAAAATAGTAAAGTCCATCTCGGCATGCACCCCTGCCAATTGTCATCCTCGACTTGAGGTCCTGAAGGATACAATAATCAGGAAAAAATGTTAGTGAACATCTTAAATCATGAGTTAATTTACTCACAAATAAAAGATTGAATTTAAAGTATGGAACACATAAAACACCCTTTAGTTTTATGTTTGAAGTTAAGCAAGGTCTCTTCGAGAGTCAATCTCCAAATGACTGCCACCTGGGAGTCGCACAGGTGAAGCATCTTTTATAACCTCAGTGTTTGAGAGACAATTTCGATTAAAAGTCATATGTTTTGATACTTTACTATCAATAATCCAATTTAAAGAATCAATAGTTGCCTTACCAGTGAAATTTTCTGTACTTTTCTATTTCTCACGCAGAGACATCAAGTAGTCGTATTGCTCATGATTTATGTACAAAATCTTTTCTCAGTCTCCTCTATCACTTATTGACGCTTGATTAACCAAATGGGCTTGTTTTGGTGTCTCCCTTTTATTTTCAGCCATCTTCTTATTCCCTTTCCACCAATTAGGATAACCTTTACGCTTGAAGCAATCATCAAAGAGATGTCTGATTTTGCCACAGCAAGTTCAAAGCATGTTGGCTCGTTTAGGTTCTTTGACTTATTATCCTGCACGAGTAAATTTTGTTGCCAAGGTCACAGCCTCAGGGGTCTTAGCAACATTCAGTTTTTTTTCCTTCTTTACTAAACAACACATAGGCTTTGTTGATGTTTGGTAGAGGTTCCATGCTTAATATCTATGACCTGATGGCACTAAAGTGATCGATTAGTCCCATAAGAAAATTATGGAGTTTCTCACCTTCACGTTCTGCTAACAGTTCCTTAGCCGCACCACACGTACACTTTAGGATACTCGAATAGTTAGCAAGTTCGTCCCACAAAGCTTTCAACTTAGTGTAATAGGTAGCTACAGAAAGATCTCGTTGCTGCATCAAGGCCAATTTAAGCCTTAACTCATGAATCAGAAGAGCGTTACCAATTGCAAATATCTCCTGGAGATCATTCTAAATTTCCTTGGTAAAATCTGCATATGCAACACTAGAGAGGAGATCAGCAATAAGTGAATTCAAAATCCAAGATATCACCTTGGAGTTGCACTTATTCCAAGCTTGTAGAAGGACTGGATCGTTGATTGGTTTGACAATGGTTCCATCTATAAAACCAAGCTTGCTTTTAGCTCGAAGCACCACCTATATAGCCTGTCTCCAAGTTCCATAGTTTTCTCCATTAAGAAGACAATTGATCAATTTAGCACCTGGATGATTAGATGGATTGAGATAATATAGGGAAGAGGAATCAGTCCCTAGCGGATTGGAAAGATCAGTTGTGTTAGTGATATTTTTTGGGTCATCTGTCATAGGTATCCCTGTCATCAGTCGGTTCTTCTAGGATTTAGGTCGAAGGTATCAAGACCTGCTCTAATACCATGATAAGAAATAGTTTTAGAGAAAAATCAAGTGTGTAGATTCATTAGCTCATCAACCAATATACACACATACATAGGTTAGCTTATAAAGGAAGTTAAGCTCAGTTAGGAAACTCCATTCTTAGAAGTTAGGCTTACATCTCGTAATACAAACAATCAGCTTAATAGTAGGAGACCGAATTAACAAGGGAATAAATCACAATAATAACATAACCATATATACACCAAGATATTATCTTATCATATATACACCAAAATATTATCTTTATCCTTCAACATCAGTTAATAACTTGCTCTGTGTTCTTTCTTAAACAAACTTATTATGGTACTAAAATCTATTATTTGATGATAATATCCACTGCATACAGGGTATAATATTATGTAAGATATACAGAAAAGCAATTTCCTTGAAAGTGTTGGAGCAAAGAGTAGCAATGGAAGAAGAGATAACAACAAAGCCATGTTTCATTACTTGTCATCTGATCTGTATTTTATCCATTGCATGCAAACATAACAGTGCTTGTAAGGGCACAACTTTATCAAGTGTTTCTGGTGCGAATGAAATGAGGAATGTTATTTAAAAAAAGAAAAAAATGGTGTAGTCTTGTATTTGAAACTACCGAAAGACGTTTGATTTTATATTTATTATGCTTTGTTTCTCAAGTTTTTCTAAGAAAATTCAATTCTCTAGTCCATATAAACAATTTTAACAAAACTAATTTTTTGTAGAGTTTTAAAGAAAAAAAGGAAATCTATTGTCTCAATCTATGTTTGAAACCACGAATGTCTAAATCTTTATTTCAAAATCGTTTTAAATGTTTATGAGAATTAATTAATTTAATTATATTAGAATTCATAACTTTTTATTTTAAGTAATTATGATAATTAATTAATTTTAAAAATGATTCACAAAAATTAATTAATTAAATTTTAATATTAAGGTTTAATAGTATAATAAGAATAAAAAAACATGATGATGAATCCAAACAAGTTATAGTTTTTTAACTTTTGTACAAATCTCATCTAAATAAGTTTTTATTTTCTCGGAAAGTAGTACCACAAAGAAACATGCACGGATAATGTGCAGATGCTCACTGATAGGTATGCATTAGTCTATGTTTTTTGATGTAATTGTCATGTGTTTTCTTGCATACTTGTTGATTTTTGTTACAGTTTAGGATTCATTTCGTATAGTTTTGCTTAGTTTCGTTTTCATTGTTGTTCTTTTGTGTTTGATGTTAATTTAGCGTAAGAATTGACTATTTGTTGCGTAGGAAGGAAGATGGAGCAACTTAGAGATTGAGCTAAAAATTGAGAGGAAAAGAAAGGAGGAAGTGTTCTGTGGCTAATTACTACGATCGTGGGAATCATAATCTAGGAAAATATGCGGGGCTTCATTAAACTTATGATTTTTGGACTATTTAAGCATCATTAAATAGTCTATCTTTGGAGTGAAGAACATATGTTTGGAGCCTTAGGGAAGGATTGAAATCAAGGATCATCATCAAGATTGGGCAAAATAGCACATTAACACCAACATTTCCAGATTTTGTTAAAGAAGAGAAGGAGTCTTGTTATTCAATTTTTTTGTCAATTTTACTTCTTCTATTCTTTGTAAAATGGTTTATTTGAATGTTGATGATGTTATGGAGACCATGTTAGGCTAATTTAGTTTTAGGGATTGCTTTTGAACTATTTTGTCAAAACTCCTATTTTGTTGAATTGAATGAAGATGTCTTTGATAATTGTTGATTTAAATTATTATCTTGCAACAAATCAAGAGAGTGAGTAGGATAAATTTGTGTTGGATTGTACAACAAGAGTTGGCGACCTATAGACTTACAATTATCACATTAATTGAATAGTTATAAGATAGATCTCGGCTAGTCAATTGATCACCCATAACATAGTTTAATAACTAGTTGAATAGGTTGAGTCATTGGGTAGGTTAAGAGATCATCCAATTGATTTCCTTAAATTCGATTAGGGACAATTAATTAAATCATGAGAGAGGGTAGTTATTGCATTCGGAAATCTAGGGTATGACACAATTCAATCAATAAAATAAGAGGGAGACAAAATAGGGAAAAAATTTAATCTCTAGTCTTTAGATTCTTGAATTCTGATTTTTCTACACATTTGTATTGTCTATTATTTTGAGTTAGTATTTTAATTTTAATTTAATTTTCCAAATTATTTACTTTCAACAATTTCATTTCTTAAACAAAGTTTCAACTAAATTAAGTGGTGTCTGGGCATCAATCCCTTTGAGATCGATATCTACTCTTTTAAGCTACAAGTTACGACTCGTTCACTTGCGATTTTTGAGGTAGATAGGTTTTACCATCAACACTTTCCATGGCTGATCTTCTTCTTCAAGATTTTTAGTATCATCTGAATTAGCTCTCTTTCTTTATTATCTGTATCTCATTTTCTGTTACAAAGCTGTCATAGATGAACATTTGATTGTATGTACTAAGTGTTGTGTAAAGCTTCCTCAAATCTTCAAGAGAACATAGATGAAAATAGAGGCGATGGCAATATCCCGATGGTTGATACGGGATTAGAGAAGTTGGTTGTTTTGGAACAGTCATCGATTCTAAAAACTATGTTTGTTCAATCAGGTATGCATGTGTTCGAATTTTAGGTTCTTTATACTGTTTGACTTAATTAGTTATTTAAGTTCTATACTAGTTGTTTCTTAGGTGAAACGCAATATACGTGCAGTTCATCTAATTTAGTGATCCATATTGCATTTAGGGAATCATTCACTATATCTAGTTTAGCTAAAGCCAAGTAATTGTTGGAAGAGAGTGCTAATAAAACAACTCCTAAGAGAAGATCACTTGACGTCTTCGAACATGCAAGGAGCCTTTTTGGGAATTTAGACATAGGAAACTCCTTTACCTTATCTACCAAGTGTCATGTCACTTGGAATCTAAAAAAATAATTATTTCTTTTTCTTTTCGAAGGAATAGGCGTGAAACTTTATTTATTGTTTTGTCTATAAGAATTGTTAAAATTCTAATTAAATATTGTATTACTTACTATATATTATTATATTATATTGTTTATCATATTTCAATTTTTATATGTATTATTTTTTATTGTTAATAATTATTAATGATTAAGAATACTAGACAACTTAAATTTATGATATTTTGATCTTATTAACATTAAACTTTTAGGTATGTTTATCTTTTATATCCAAAAAATATTTACTTTTCGAAATTTAAATTACCGATCATGTGTTTTTCAACAATATGTTTAAAACTTAGAAAACATTTTACAATTTTTAGAAGTTCTATTCCATTTTCATGCAAAATTTGTATGAACGGAGGTGTACTACAATAGGCATCATTAAAGAATCTTTTTTATATAAATCCATAGATTTAAATAAATTTATAGAGTTTGAATGCAATATATAAAAATTGTAACTATTTCAATTTTTGTGACAATTTACAAAATTTGCTGCCAAAATTCAAGCTTTTTATGATGATTCACAAACTCGTCCCCAAAGGCTTGACATTTGGTGATGAAAATGTTAAACCGTCACAAAAGGTCGAGCCTTTTGCGATGAATCCAATAAATCAAAGCCAAAGACGTGCAGTTAGTAACGATTCTGAGAAACATCCTGAAAAGATAAGCTTTTCGCAACATTATTAAAAATCATTGCCAAAAGCTGACTTGAAAATCGTCACAAAAAAAAAGTAGCTAAAAATCAGTTTTGTTTTAGTGTAAGTATTACCAGCCTTGTAATAGCTTTGAATTATCACAGTCCTTATTTTGAACTTTTATGAAGAATTTCATAAACTTAAATACCATTCTTCCATCTATCAAAATGCTTCTAAAAAGGGTGAGAATCTAGTCTAGCATGGACAGATACTAAATGAAGATGTTAAATTTTCCTATAAGAGGCTTCTTGAACGTATAAAAAATAACAGGGGCGCATAATAAAATAAAATCTGAAATACTCATTATACAAACTACCTTTACTACCCTTCTTAAAGGTATAAATTTAGGTTCCTATTAGGAAACCTAAAGGATCTTTAGGTATGGGAAGAATTTCTCATAGCTCATAATTAATACTATTTAAGGAAATGGTATTATTCTCATATTGGCCACAAGTATTCTATGCTAAGATGAAGGATCATCAGTATTACACTGAACTATGAAGGCTTGGTAATAATGCAACAAGTGTTGCATAGTTTTTTCTCTTTAATTCAATATCCTAAGCTTGATGGAATTTTCATTTGATATAAAAAATCATGACCATGATTTGTCATCTTATCCACAATTTAGTTACAAATCAATAAGAGTTCTTGTTATGTCTAATTTCTATTACTTTTAATTGCCTTCATATTTTAATTTTGGTTACAAATTCTTGTATTTTGATCCAAATGTGAGATTAATTGAGTGAAAATAGTGTGAATATTGCATGAATGTTAATTAGGTTATTTTGTAAATTTTGCATTAAAACACCAAATTCACTTAATTTTTGTATTCAATTTTATGAACAGTGGAATACATCTTCATTTGAAACTACATATTTGGAGTACATCTTTTATTAAATTTATGCCTTAGTGCTTAAGCTTGACATCTTCACTTATCTCAAACTTCACGCATACCATAGAAAAATTCTTTATACTTAGAGCTTTAGTCTAAATGACAAGGAGTTGTAAGAATATGTTTTTAAACAGATAATACATCTTAAAAGCATAAAAGAGGCTATAAAAAACTGCACGCCACCTAATTGGTAATCAAAGGAAATGCAAAAAACTAGGGTAAAAAGCATAAATCAAAACATCGAAGTGATGATTATACCTACTCCCAACATTCATTGGCAATAGTTTTAATGATTTCAAGCTCTTATTATTAGAGTTGGCAAATTTATTTGATTCAAAATGAATGAGTTAAAATCGATATGATTAAATTTTATGTTGAATTTGAGAAATTGACCTAAATGCTTTGATAAAAACAATTTCGTTTTGTTTAACTTTTCTAAATGATGTCATGTTGGTTTTTAAATTTAAGAAATTCAGTATTAAAATGACATTGTTTTGGAAAGTAAAATTAAAATGACATTTTGAGTGACCGAAGTGAATTCAGGTAATCCACACTTCAGGTAATCTGAGTCTGACTCAATGTCAAACATCATTATTACGATTACACTTATTCTATCAACTTTCTTCAAATATTATTATACTTATTCTACCAATTTCTTTATACATTTCTCTTTCAAATTATTTTTATAAATTTATTTAACATAATTCTCTCAATAATTTTAAAGAAAGAGATTTGTAGATAAGTATCTACAAAAATTTTGTAACAACAATGAAAGTGTTGAAACTTCTTTAATAATTTCATAAGCTGCAAATCCAAATGAGAAATCACCTCTTTATTTCAAGACAAAAAGCTTATTCATACATTAGAGATCTAATAACAAATAAATTTCTTGACTTTAAGATAAACATTTAACACTTATGTCGTAAGTTCAAAATAGAAATAAACTCTTTAATCTTAAATGAAAATTTAAAGGCTTATAATGAGTCTAAAATTATTGAAAGCCTTTTAATCAATGTTATAGGTACCGTTTCGTACCGGTCGGTATCGTACCGGCTGGAAAACAGAACGGTACCAACGTCATTAGTACCGGGTGTAAATACCAGTCGGTACCAGCCAATATCGGTTGGTACCGACCGGTATTTATAATACCGGCCAGTATCGGCTGGTACCGAAAATTTTGAAAAATATAGGGCTTTTTTTACAAAATTTTCAATCATCATTGTTTATGGCATTCAATCATCTAAGGTCTTAATCTAGGTGATCAAGATAAATTAAGATCAAATATGCATTCAATCAAGTAAAAATCAATACAACAAAATTGTCCTAATCCAATATCAATCTTAACATTAACCGAAAAGAAAAACTTACTCACACATATTCATCAATGTAACATAAATCATGGTCATAAAATATGTTTGCAATGACTAAATCACACAATTAAAATAAATACAGAATTTAAAAAAAGCAAATTAAAAACACCCCCTTTTCTTGCAGCTGAATTTTCTCTACTGTCTTCTTCATGAAACTCTTCTTCTTCAACTTGTTAACGCCACCAACTACTTCAACTTCCTCTAGCTGCTTGCGTCTCCCTTAAGACCACTAGCTCACGTTATTTTCTTTTTTGTTTAAACCACCAGCTGCTTCGTTATTCTCTCCCTTGCCACAGCTGCTCACGTTATTCTTCAAATTCACCAGCTGCCATCTTTCTCTCCAATTACGTCATTCTTTTCTTTCCACGTAGCTGCTTGCATATTATCTCCTATACCACCAGCTTAACGTTTTTGCTCCCACTCCACCAGCTGCTTTCCTTATTTTATGTCTCCACCAGCTGCTTAAACATCTTCACACCACCAGCAGCTACGTTTTTTTATCCACCAGCTATTTTGTTTTTTTGTTTTCTCTCCTCTTCACGCTCTCCAATCTCAACTTCTCTTTCTATTTTCACGCAGCTCTCTCTCACCTTCTCTTTCTATTTTCACACAACACTTTTTT
This sequence comes from Erythroxylum baracoense, assembly GCA_025629805.1. NCBI lineage: Eukaryota > Viridiplantae > Streptophyta > Magnoliopsida > Malpighiales > Erythroxylaceae > Erythroxylum > Erythroxylum baracoense. Next base: position 22,337,951 of record JAOTAY010000007.1, read on the forward strand.
TTTTCATGCAGCTCCACTCTTATTTTATCTTCATGTATTTTCTCCTCATTCATGCCTCTTTTTCCTCCTTTCACCAGCTGTCACGTTTCTTCTTTTATCTTTACATGCTACTTAGCTTTTTCTTTGTGTCTCCACGCAGCTACTTAAAAGTCCACCACAACGTGTGGAAATGCTAGATTTTTCGGTGGAGGCTGATGTAACGTGTGTGAGTGGAGAGTGTACTTGTAATATCCCATCACCTATTCATATGGCTAGAACTCATAACTATGTGATACATTTATATGACTTAAGCTAAATGAACATTCAATTATATATATGCTCTCATTTGGCATTTAGTGCTCGTAAGGGAGCATGGGGATAATATTGTTTAAGTTAGGAAGGTTCCATTTCAGATTGTCATTATGGCAAATGGCGAGTCAGTGGAGATGAATAGTACACATGAGGGACATAGAATGGACTCACGAATTATATTGTTGGAGTTAGGAAGAATCTATCATAGGTTCCATTCCTAACTAAAATACCCCCTAGAGCAACTCTTTCCCCTGACCTTCACCATCGAATAGCGATCCAGAAATCCTTGTGGTACTGATCCTGATTTCAGTGTTAAAACACTTACACTGAGCACTTGCTAAGCAAGTAAGTGGTTATAATATTGTTTCCACTGTGTAAATAAGCATGTGCATGTTGAATATATATCTGCATGAAAAGGGGTTCACAGTGGAGAGATAATACAAGGATTCTGACTGTTAGTTAGGTTAATAAGTAACCTCAGAGGGAAGAAGATGCAGAAAGAATATGTAAGCATAAATCGTAGACTGTGATTTTGGTATATATGTGAGTTTTGGCTCTTTGGAAGTGTTTGATGTTTTTGGAGCTAAGGAGGGAGTAGTATAGATGATCCTTGCATGTTTGGGAGTGTAATAGCAAGGGATATGATGTATAGAACTCGATTAGACACGAGGGATAATATGTTCTGATCCCCCGTCTTCTGTTTTATATCCTCTATGACGACGTCAACTTCCTCTGGGTGACGTCATCTTCCTCTGTAAGGATGCAAATGCATCCTCTACAAATCGTTCTCTGTTGTAAGTTACCTTATAGATGCAAATGCATATGAACCAGACTTCGTCTGTATTTTGATTTCTCTACGACCAAACTTCTTCTGTATTGTTTCTTCTATGATGATGTCATCTTCCTCTAGGTGACATCATCTTCCTATGTATTGCTTCATCTGTGTTTTGTAATTTCGTCTGTCTTTGGCTTCGTCTATGTTACTGTTCACTCTCTTCGTCTGTATTACTGTTCACAGACGAATGAACTTCGTCTATGTTACTGTTCACTCTCTTCGTCTGTATTACTGTTCACAGACGAATGAACTTCGTCTATGTTACTGTCCACTCTCTTCGTCTGTATTACTGTTCACAGACAAATGAACTTTGTCTATGTTACTGTTCATAAACTCCTTCGGTGTTTTGCTTCTTCTATGTTCATCTATACCTATCTTCTGTCCCATTTTCGACCCCTCAGAAGATAGAATTAACCTTTGAGGTCTTCATAAAAGTTACGAATCTTGGAATCCTCTTTCAAAACATATAAAGAACACTTTGATATGATCCCTCTAGAGAAAGTTATGACGATCATAAAACATCATCTGTGTTATTGTTCCCAAACTTCTTCTGGGTCACTATTCCTCAACTATCTTCTGTGCTATTTTCAATCCTTCAGAAGATAGAATTGACCTTTAAGCACTTTATGAAAGTTATAGATCTTGAAATCTTCTTTTGAACCATATAAAGAACATCTTGATCTGATGTCTATAGAGAAAGTTATGATAATCATAAAATATCGTCTGTGTCACTGTTCATTGTATATCTTCTATCCTATTTTTGATCCTTCAGAAGATAAAATCAACCTTGAATTGAATCCGATCTCTGTAGAAAAAGTTATGTTAAGAGGAAGACTTCTTCTGTGATGACGTCAGCTTCCTCTAGGTGACGTCATCTCCTTCTGTGAATCATCTTCTCCTGTATATCGTCTTCTTCTATAACTCATCTTCCTCTGTAAGAGCGCATCATCTGTAAAGATGCACCTTCCATAAATAAACCTATATCCATTGCATTCCTCTAAGTTACGAGAGGGCAATTAGAACTGAACCGTGATATTAGAGATTTGTGATAAGTTCTGCTAAGAGAGAGAGAGATTATGGGGAAACCCAGGAAGTGCCATTGAACGTGCATCATGCATATTTCCTGTACTTTGATAATGTTGATACGTTTATACAAAAGATGGTAATTACGAACGTGTTCTATCTATTTTAGAGGAACGCAGTGAATGACAGACGGACATTGTCGGACCATCCAGGCAATAACTTCTGGGAGCACACTGTGAGTCAACCTAGATGAATTCCTAGGATTATTTGATTATAT